>JAQFJA010000026.1:19450699-19465555 GCA_029874485.1 Naso brachycentron | reverse complement strand
TTTTTTTTTTTTTTTTTTTTAACTGGGTGAAGTCAGAGACGGTTAACAGGAAGTGAGACGTCTCACTTACCGTTCATTTCCTGTATCAGTGTCACATGGTTTTTCGCCACGGCTCCGCCCCTTTAGGAGGCTAGAAGCACACCATTGGTGCAGTGTACGGTGGGGAATCTTGTGTTAATAATTGACTATCTTTGATGAAATTGAGGCGTAGCAACGTAGCTGCGCCTTCACTGAATGCATGCAGGCTCCTGCAGGAGGCGGGCACACCTCTCATCAGGGTAACTACCTTGGCACAACACTGCCTCTTACCCATGATGCTCTTTGTTTTGCTCCACTTGCTACTGTTGGGTTGTAACTTGGTCCAGTTTGCATTCATTCACACCACAAACAAACCGCACCTGCTGGTTCACTTGAAAAAAAAAACAAAAAACCCCCGTTTTCAAGTGGACTAGGGTTCAAATGAGCTTTCACACCACCCAAAACATTCCAAACTATCTGAGGAAAAGAGCCGGATTCGTTTAAAGTGGTCCACACAGCCCTGGTGTGAAAGTGACCTTAAAGCGTAACTGATGACTGATCATGATTGGATACCTCACATACAGTTATATGCTCAAAGTGAACAAAACACATACACACACACACACACACACACACACACACACACAAAATACTGGAATACAGTAGGGATACTTCGATGCTATAAGATGCTAAAACAACCTAGAGAGCTAAAGGCTAGAAGTCAGATGGCTGACAGCTGTGGCGCATTTCACGACCCGCAGCAGAAAGGCAAGAGCACCAGATTTGATTGTTTCTAAATGTGCATCCTCAGGTTTAAGTCCACCTTGAACTGTATCCATGTCCAAGCACAACAAAGGTCACAACAACAAAACCAAAGTAGCAGGGTGTTATGATGCAGACTCTGTTCCACAGTTTAAACAAAGCTCTATTAATAAAGTATATAAAGCGGAAGTTTCCTTATGGCTGTTTACATACATATGCAGCCATGTTCTTGTTACATAACTCTCATCACCAGGCGTGTCCTCTCTGACAAATGACTTCCTGTTGTTTCACATTAAAAGCCTAATTGTAGCTTGAAGGGCACAGCTCTTCTCCTCCTGACAGACTTTGGATTTGAAACATCTGCAGAAGGTTTTTTATTGATGTTAACTCAAGTGTTTTTCTTAGTAGGCCTACTCAAGAAGACAATGTAATTTTATGTGTAACACTAACAGGAAGTGATATAACATACACATACACACACACACACACAAACAATCTTAATTAGTCTTGTCAAGTCTAGTTTTTTTTGGCTGCACTGAAAACACCGAAAAGGAAGTTTTCGCACTGCCAAAATAAAACAGGTGAGAGCGGCAATCAATAATTACACGCCTCTACATATCGTCAGCAGTGTTTCTGTCCTGTTGTAATTTACAGCCGGTGAGCAGCCTGACAAGCAGAATGAAGCAAGGTTTAACAGCTCAATGATTAATGGTGCAGCCTGCGACGTGGCACTTCAGTGTCAGCTGAGTGGATGTAAAATGATTGCGTTCTCTCTCACAGTTTCCCAGAGTGACTGACAAACAGCCCATTTCAACCAATCACCACCACTTCCTGTAGAAAGCTCCAATTTAAAAATACGCACATGATTCACTGAACCTATCACTGCAGGAAAATGCAGAAATTATATTCAAGGCTGCAGTTGGGCATGTAAGATGAAAAGGTTCAGCGCCTGGTGGGACAAGAGAGGTAACAGAGGGGGAGAGAGAGAGAGAGAGAGGTGATGGATAGTCCAACTTCCTGCAGAAGAAAGGTTTGATTAATGGCCGTCCACTCGGCAAAACACACCGGCTGTGAGGGGAGATAAGTACCAATACAAAGAGCAAATTACTGTCTGTACTGTAATAATTAACCTCAGAGAGCAGCACACACAGGAAGTGCAGGTTCCATTCGACACTGCTGCACTTCCTCTACTCTGAAAACAAAACCAAGCAAAACAAAGACAACAAAAAAATCTCATTTAGCACTGAATCCTAGTTTAGGTCCAGGATTTAGGGCTGTTTTATAGCTGGGTGAGCTGCTTCCAGAGAAGTATGAGCAAGTTGTTGGCTGGAGTTCTTTGAAAAGAGGAAGTCCATTGTGGAAATGACTGTCACCACGCGGCTGCCAAGCTCGTTCCCTGGTGCAGAATGAGTATCCAAACAGTCTTCAGTGAGATATAATGAGTGGAATAATTGCTTGTCAGGCGCTGGGCAGGAAGGGATAGAAATAAACTAACTTTTTCAGGTTTGGACTTGCAGCTGTGGCTGGCTTCAGCGTTTGTAAGAGTTTGGATCCAGCTGAAGGAGCTCTCGAGCGAGATGCGTCTGACAGCAGAGCGTGAAAACAGGCTGAAAAATCCTTCCTTTTGTGAGGTGACGTTTTAACTGAAATATTTGGGTTGTTTGGAATAAAAGCCAGTTTGAGCTGAAAAGCAGAAACCATTCCACCTGCTTGAACTGCTCACCAAGAAAGTACGTAATTACTCTTCATGCTTCGAGTTCCCAGCGGTTTTAAAACCCATAAGCCCCCCAAGTCTCGCCACTCTAAAGTTAGTCTTTGATAACAGCTAATGACTGCAGCGGTGAATTATTCAACCATAATATTGTTTGAACCTGAGCTGATTAGAAACATGTGCCTGAGTGTTTGAATGTCAGAACGATTTATGGGTTTTTCGCTGATGACCTTTCCGCTCACTGTATGCACCGTGTCTGACATCACTCCACCGGACTCCCCGCTGAGAGCTCAGCTCAGATTCTCCCTGCACGGGGAGCTCAGTTATTGGTTGATGGAGCTGCGTAAAAATGGAGTCTGTGTGCTCTTACCTGCACATGTGAAAAGTTATTTAACTAGTGTATGTTAATTGGGGTTAAATTGATTTATTGTTCTCTAAAACTTGTAATTAAAAGGCCAATAAACTTTCCTTTAGGAGCTGCTAATTCACTTAAAATAACTTCTGTAGTAGCTCATATAGCCAACACAATAGCCAACACTTTATCAAACTCTGCTAAATTCCCTCATGTACAAACAGTAACAATGAGCACAAGAGCCACATTAACTCATGGGCTGCACAGATATTTCAATAAGGGAAAAAATGCACATTTATCTCCTGAAAGGTCTTATTAGATTTCTTTAGTAAACTGCACTGATCCACTCCTGCAAAATTAATCACAGGGATTTGATGTCCGCTGCCCACAGTGGAAATACCACAGCCAGCTGGATAACAAGGATGAAATGTTGCAATCTGTTTCATTAAATGCCATGAAATGCTCTGTGTTCAAGCCATTCCTGTACATTCATATTCAGTATGGAGTGACTGTTTATAGCTTCCATTTCCATCATTGTTTATCACGGCAGCATTTCCATGGATGAATGATTTTTAAAGCTGATGGCGATGTCAACATTTTAATCTAACAAAAAACAAACAAACAAAGAAAAAAGCTAAACACTTTGTTATGTTGACCAAACGATGCAAATTCCTGCCTTTGACTTTATGCTATTCCACTGATCAACAGTTGGTGGCAGTAATTGGCACCGAAATGAACGAGAAAACATGTATGTCAGGCCTGAACGACACACCATGATCTTTGGTGAGTAACACCACATCTTTAAAGAAAAGAAGAGTTGATTATGATAAAAAAGAACTGTTTGCTAAACACTTTGTGAACTTCACATGAAACTCAATAATTACAAGAAACATTACACAAAAAAGTAACCAAAAGTTTAACTTGCTTTTAGAAAAATTAGGGCCAAAATACACAAGAACGCAGCTTATAAAAAAAGAGCTTCAACAATCACGCCAACTATCAATTAGTACGCCAAATATTTTGATAATCAATTCTTCTTAGGAAATATTTACAAATTAACAACATTAACAAAAACATATTTGATAATCTATAAAGAGCAGCAGCTAATAAATTCACTGCATATTGGAGCCCTGCGGTGTGCGAGCCGTTTTCTTCCTTTTTTACTTCCAGTTACGTTTCCGGCTCAGCACCTGCCCAGAGTTTCTTGGCACGGATGTGTGTGTGCACCTTCTTTCATTTGATAATCTATAAAGAGAAACTTTTTTTTCGTTTTTGTATCTGATATTAAATGGCATACACTTATATACTCATCTCTGATAGGCTGATAAAGTCTGACAATCTCAGCTTGCTGATGTATCTGTTGGAGTCTAGTCAGAATCTGTAATAATAAGTAAAGGATATTTTAGGAAAAATCAACTAAAAACCAAACATCACATTTTAAGTGTGAAACCTGCTTTTCAGGTAAAGCCAGCTGTTTATTTACCTACGAGAAGCAAAACTGGAAATTTAAAATAGGACAAAACCAGTGACAGATTTTTGAGGGCGATGCCGATACTGACGCTGGGGAGCAAGAAAACTCTGGCTATTGAAAAAGCAGTTTTAATATCAGCACATATCGGAGAACATATTTTCAGATACAGATATTTCTGTGACAGGCCGATAACGGCCGATAATATCAGCAAAAAGACACGTCAGTCAGGACTCAACTAAAAAGCACCTTTTACATTATACTTCAAACACTAACAAACTGGAGAAAGACAAATAATGAAAGCAGATTTTAAATATAATTTTCCAACAAGAACACAGCTTTGGTGACTTAGAAAAAAAACTATTCATCAAACAAACTTTCATTTGTCAACAACATGGCCACAACAAAGGCATATTTCTCATATGAGACTGTTTGCAGCGGTCAGAGGAGAGAATGAAAAACGTTGATTGCAGTCTTTGAATTTGAGCCTATCTGACACGAACATATGCCAGCAGAACCGCAGGGAGACTCCGACGTAAAACAGAACCGTGTGCATATTGTGGAGCCGGACGTTTGAAGTGTCAAAGAGCTCTCACACTCACCCTTAAAGGATGACCTTTCCTGCAGCCCACCAACCGCTCCAAGCACACCCGGCTCTCTCTGCGTTTATAGAGATAATCACCTCACGCGTACGTGTCGGCCCTCCACATGCGGACTCTTTTGGACCGCAGCAGTGGCGCACACACACACACACACACGTGATAAATGATCCGCCTCATTTCACTTTACTGGCCATCCAAGACGCTGGAAGGATATGAGGACTTTTTATCCTCATTCTAGTGTTTGCTGTGGTTTCTCCTGCTTCAGATTGGGCGACAGTGAGAGAGGCTGCACTGCTGCTCATGCTACGTTCCTCAAAGTCGCCTCTTATTAATGAGAGCCTCTAATCTTGTGCCTTAGCAGGAGGGGGGAGAGAGCTCAGCAATGGCCCAGCAACTCAACAGCACTCTATCAACACGAAGACATAAGGCAAACGGAGATAGAAGAAACACATTAAGGCTAAAAATAGTGTCGCATTTTTCTCCAGAATTGATGCAAAACTGTGTTTCATCTCTGCATGGAGCACAATGACGCTGCAGAAATACTGACAAAGAAAACAAAAAGACATACGGCCGAACATTAAGCTGTACGTTGATGTGAGGAGTTATTTCAGGGGGGCCGGCAGAAGTCGCAGCCTATAACAGCACAGCACAAACTCAGTGCAGAGATGTCCCTTTGTTTGTTTAAAGGGCAGCAGAATCGATGGCCCTGTTTTTTGAAGCATGGCTCTGACCTCTCGCAGTGGCACCTGTATCAATCACAGGGCGGCTTCCTTCTCTGCCTCACTGCTCGTCACATTCGTCTCTGCGACCGTGGACGGAGGCTGTCTATCTACTCTCAAATGTCACTCTGCACCTCATGTCAGCTGTTGGCTGACACTGAGTAATACATACACAGCCTCAAAATGTGACGAGAACAGCTCTTGAGGAGAAATCTATTGAGGGAAGAAATTGATTTCGGAGAGAGATTTAAGTGTTTGCTGGGAGGCTGGAGGCCGGCGCAGGAAAAATGAGAAGCCGAAAATCACTTTGTTGAATAAATGTGAAGTAATTTAATTGCATTTTGACAGCTGAACAGCTCTTTCTGCAGAAATTGAAAAGACAAATTTATTCAGATGTGGTATTGTTGGCTTTCTTTTGTGTTATTTGGGAGACGCAGGCTGATACTTTTTGATTATAGAGAATTAAAATTTCCACAAAACCATACTTGTTTTTATGGGTCTGCAGGTCTAACTGAGGTTGGAAAACCTGTGTATTATCCAGCTGTTGTTACTGTGAGACAGATGTTTGTATGCAATTAATGTTCCCATTATACTTATAAGATTTAGATATTTCTTTTCATGTATCTTCTCATTTGAAATTTACCTAAAAGCCATTAGAGGTAGCAGCATGATTCACTGATGATGTCTTCAGTTTATTCTGAATTACAGCCATGCTAAATTAAACACAACAAAGAACAAAAGTGATTTTGTTTCCATTTTGCAAGTCATTCAAGTTTCTTTAAGATGAGACGACATATGCAGACAAACCTGCTGTAGATGTAAATGAACAAATCAGAGAGTGAAATTTTTTTCCAAACTTTTTCATCTCACTTTCAGACTGCAGACAGTGTTGAATATGTATCACCACATGTATGGGCCCATTCCACAGACCCTCAAGAAAACAAAGTCACACCAGACAAACTCTTGGAGGGTTTTCATTTTGATGAAACTGCCTGTTAAGTCGTCGTGGTAACAAGCTCTTTGTTGATGGATCGGACCAAAGGCAATCTGTATCCATCCCTGATCATTATGAGGCCACGCTGTAATCACCCGGCCAGCTCTCCTCCATCCACGGTTCCTGTCTTGGCTTGGAAGAGAGGGACGATTCCCATTATGAAGTAATTAGTCTTGTTGTCACCGCCGGACCTTGACAGTGAATCCACTTGTTGGGGCTCTGGAGGGATTTGGGTGTTTGCTACTGCTGAATTGTAATCAGTATCGCCTTTACTTGCCAAGGACGACAAACTTACTACTCCGACTCACTCGTGAAGAGCAGCACAGAGCCCGCGGCTGTCAGCAGTGACAAGTACAGCGAGTCAAAGCTTCTGCTTTAGGTGACTTTTTATTTTCTCTCCTGTGGTACTTTTAAGTTTCTTGGCAAAACGACAGTATTTCACAGTGAGAACTGCTGGCTAATTAGCACATTATGTTGCCAGTTCTATTTACCTGCTGCAAACTTTCGACAGATTTTAATTTAGTCTGTCTTATTACTATGTTCTACAGTTTGATGATAGAACACATCTGTTTTCATTTGTTACTGCTAGAGAGTAAACCTGTTCTCCTGTGAGGTCCATCAGTTATGAAAGCCTCAGTATGTTTGATGGATTCGTCATTATGGCAGGCAGGAGAGCAGCAGGGACGAGGACAGAATGAACTTTGATTAACTGCCATCTGACTCAAAAATAAAAAATATCTAATTTTCTGAGTTCTCTTTCTGCATCATTGCCTTAACTGTTCTGTCATTTCTAATCAACATGACAAAATCTTTCCTGTTCCTACAGGATCCATCCATCCATTATCTCTAATCTATAAACTGCTTATCCTTTGCACGGTCCTTGAGGCTGGAGCAAGTCTTGGCAGAGGTTGGACGAGCTGCAGGGTTGCCAGTTCATCACTAGTTTGTCACTATGTCACCAATTCACGTAACTTGAATGTCTTAGGGCTGTGAGAGGAAGAGCACCTGAAGAAAACCCAAGCAACTTCCTCCTTGGAATAATGTTGCGCTGACTTTTCCAGGAGTCTGATTAATAATCCAAGCTGCCCCACTGTGTACTATTTTGGCTGGTTGCTTAGCAACAGTACAGCATAAGTACAATGTGAGAGCAGAATTGTGGGAAAAAGCCAAGCTGATCGGACGGACATGAAGTTCAATTTCAGCGCTCTGGCTGAAAAGAAAAGACAGCTGGAAAAGCGCTGACGGTGCTCTCACCTTGTAATAGTTATTTCTGTTGACTTATTTTTGTCTCATTAAAATGAACCGACCACCAAACGTGAGGTGGTGAGCAAAGTCAGCAGACCACAGCTAATGTGCCAGGAGGAAGCCAGGACAGACTGCCACCAAACGCCACCAAACAGTGGACCAGAGCCGATGAGGAGTCAGCGGGTTGAAACGGCGTTCTGCGGGCGGGTCATGAAGAACACAGGTCAGTCAAGCATCACATAGCCTGACAGCTGACTCCCATCACAGGGCCCTATGATTTCCACGATCACAGAAATCGCAGAATTGGTCAATATAATCAGAATCCAGTGTTTAACATGGAATATTACGGAACTGAACATAATTTGATTACAATTCTGTTATCGAGAGAAAGAGGAACATTTAGCCTACCTGGGGGAAACATTCCCAGGAGGTCGCTAAGTGTTGACCACCCGTACACCTCTTTCATTGTCACTTCACAAACACTCCCGCCCCCCTCCCAAACAGTGCAAGCATGTCAAAGCAGCCACCCAAGACGACAGAAAAGTCGGCAAAAGAAACCTAGAAAAATTGTTGCTTACCCCAAAATTCAGAGCCGAGCAGTTTCCGAACGTCCTCTGTGCGTTAGGTGATATGCTGTTTTGCAAATTCTGTCAATATACTGTCGAATGGAAACATGTAGATGCGTGCAAAGATCGCTCTTGCAGTCAAAAGCGTGTGTGAAAAACAAGAAAAAAACACCACGCTGCTGCTGCTGACGCTCGCCGGGCCACAACGAAATGGACTATTTTGTTTGCAGTCATGTATTTTGTTTTTACTAAAAGCAACGCAAAGCTTATTATAATATGGTATATACATTATTTTGTTTGAAGCACTTACTATGCAATGTTGCTTGCATCATTAAAATTATGATTTATTTCTTATTAAATTGTGGACATTTTGTTTCATTCACATTAACAACACACACACTCTCTAATGGTAAAATTAGTGTAAAAGATGAAGAAAAGGAATTCCAATAAATTTAAATGGAAAAAACGGAATTTGGGAAAAAACTAAACAGATTTCATGAGGTACTACCATTATTGTCTGCTTTTGAGCTAATGAAATCTGTGCACCAATGCTAGCTCAATAGCTGTGACATACAAGTAAGTAGTTGTTGGGCACATAAAGGTCCAGGGTGGTGAGTGGCTGTGACAATAACACGATATTCTACATCTAAAACTCGTGACATACATGTGAGAGCCAGATGACGCTGAAAGGCTGCAGTCAAAGCTGTTACTCACACCATAAACTATAACATTCTTACAGAAGTGACTGAAGCTCTCGAGATAATATTTTCTCTCAGATTGAGCTGTGAAGAGGCTGAAACTCATCCCTCAGCCTTCAGGGATCAAACGGGAGAGTCTGAGACCTTTGTCTTTCTCTTCCAACCTCTGCAGTCTCTTTGTTCTGTGTCTGTCAGTGACGGGCAAATGTCAAAGATGCTGACTGCTTGCTCTCACTTCTCTAGAAGTAGAATTTATATGAAACTGTTACTTTACTTTTATTGATTTAAAAGAAACCTCAAAAAAAATTTAAAGCTGACGGAGCTGCTTCAAATTAAATTTAAATTTGCTAAATCGTATCATCAATCTTTGCCTTTATTTGAAGTTTTACCATGTTGCAGTTTTTTGGTTTTTTTTGCAGTGTCAGTATATCTCTGAAGTCGTTGAGTATCGAGACTTGGGTCAGTTTTTTTCACACCTTTTAAGACTCCAGGTCTCGCCTGTAAATGGCTGTAATTGCCACATTTAAGGTGCAGAGATGTATTTGAGATTATACCTTTTTGAGGATGAAGTCAATTTTCCTACAGGGTCGTCACAGAGTGCAAGTAAAGATTTTTGCAGCAGAAATACTTTGCAGTTAATGTACTGTAAGTTCCAGTTTCACCTCCGTAATTCATGTATTGATTTCAACCTAATTATTTCTCTCCTGCGAGACAAAATCCATCTGCTGCCTAATGAGAGCCTTCATGTGCAAATGGATTTGCTGTAACCCTGAGATACAGCATCCATGTGAGAGCTGATGCCAACTAAAAACTGTTACTGTCTACAGATGTTTCCAACAATGTCAACACTAGTCTGTCCAATAAAAATAAGCCATTAAATATCAACATCCAGTGAGAGTGCCTAAGTCCCGCCCCTATACTTCCGAATCAAATATTAACAGTAGTCAATGGGAAGAGACTAATATTTTTAGATCCTGTTTAAACTGTTCCGCCAATCTTAAATATGATGTTTTACCATCTAAAAGAAAACTTTCATGTCAGGAAAGTCGCAGTTTATCACACAACTGCTGAAGTAAAAGACATTGAAAATACGTATTTAGAAAGACGACACGTGATTGTCGCGCAAGTGACGTCTTACCAACGACCTCTGACAGAAGCAACTAACTCTCTGTTTGCTCACTATCTTCACGACAAACTGCGACTTTGTTTTAAAAGATAATTTTACAAATGAACAAGTATCATATTTGAGGATGAGGCAAAATTTAAACAGGATTGAAAAATTATTTGTCTCTGTCCATTGACAACTGTACAAAATTATCTCGAAATGAGGTTCCACCCCCAGGGTACACCTGAGGAGGCGGGACTTAGCCACACTATCTCAGAGGAAAGAAACATCAATTTTAAGTTGACAGCTCACAGTTTTTACAAACATTTCAAACATTTGTCAGGCTTTGTGATTCATGTTTTGATCATCAGTTTTAGGTATGTTTAAAGTTTACATCTCGACTTCATGACAGCGGAAACCTGCAAACTGACAACATATTGACATTTTTCAGAGAAATCACAAAAAAGTGTCCCATCTCAAGATTCAGCTTCAGCTTCAGCGATTAAATATTTAAACCCTGTATTGACACAGTTTGATTTGGGTGACCTCTTGCCTGTAGAAAGACTCTACTTTGAGGTAATACTTTATTATTAGTATCAGTTTCACTTCATGGCATATTGTATGTATTGTATGTGACAAAGAATTCTTCTTCTTCTTCACATTCATTACCAACAGCAGCATTTTTCACTGTAGTCTTGAGGTCTTCACGGGTCCAAAAAGTCATAGCCGAACCCACACAGACCCGGAATATAGTACCTGGGACCAAATCGGACCCACCTACTATTAGAAAGTTTAGACCCGGATCCGACAGGAACCAAGAAATGCCGAACCTGGATCCAAACAGCATCCAGTTATTATCTGACATGCCAGACCCGACCTGCACTGACTGATTGCCAATAACAAGTTAGCCTCAGAAACTGCTACACGTAGCATGTGTCAAATCTCTGTTTGGGCTAATAACAAATTAAGTTTCAAGGTAAATCAAAACTTTGTGTCTTACCTCATGCAATGTTGGCTTCTTCTGTACCTCACCATGACACATATAATTCATCCTCCTTGTTGAAGACTCATCCATCCGGTTTTCTGTTAAGGTTACCCCTCTTCCCTGTTGATAGAAATAACGTTAGCATGCAGGCTAACAGCTAATCCACTCAGTGACAGCGTTTCATCTTGAAAGTCCACTTTCTGTCCTGTGACGGATGACAAACGCCACACGTTTAGAATCAGCTGTGCAGTCTGAAGCATCTTACATTAAAAAATACAACTTAGGTTGTTTGCCCTTTTGATATGAATACAATTATTTGACAATTATTTAATTTGAATACAATTATGATTCATGATTGTTGACATCAGCGTTGCTAACTTGCTATCACTCTGCTCTCTCTGAACTCTGACCCACAAGCAATAACACTAGATCAATGATACCACCTTAAGGCTACAGATGCACTGCAGTTTGCTTGCAGTTGCTCGCTGTAGCACTTGACACACAATAAAAGCAGATTAAGTCCACAAAATTAGACTAAATGAAAATTCAACGGTAGTGGTGAGTCCAAATGGATCCAGCATTTCAAAGAAAGAGTCCCAAGACCAGTGGCAAACAGTTGCGACCCCGAACTGGATCCACTATCGTTCTATATGACTGGATCCGAGGCCTGGCTGGGTACGGGTCGGAAACTCAGGTATTCAGGGGGTGAGACTTCTACTTCAGTCCCAATGTCATATGAGCAATGTAGTTGGAAGATAACTGAGTGCGATGGAGGAGTGTCGTCGATGGCCTCGGCTCTGCTTGGGGCGATGGGCCTAAGTAAGTAAAGGTTGGATGATGACAAAAAAATTAAAGAAATATATGCATTATAAAAGTCACTCCTCTATGAGAGTAAACTGGTTTGAGGAAGTTGTTTTATTATTTATTAATTAAAAATGGCCATGTATTAGGTATCATGCCATAACGCAGCAGTGAGCTTTACCCCTTGAACTGTCCGTAAATGGAAAAACAGTCATGATGATGCAGGTAAATCCAACCTGCTGTGTTCTGTTTTCAGGTATTACTTCTTTTCACATGACATAAAATCCAAGAGACAAGCTGAGATGCTGTAAGACCTGAAACATCCCTGGGAGACTTCAGCTTGATGCTCATACTGTGCTGTCTGCACACCCACCTGACAGCAACAATCCTTATGTGATGTAAGATAAGAGATTTAAAAATGAAATCAAAACAAAAATGTAGAGCTTTCAAGACTATTCTGTCAGAGTGAACAATGCAAACAAAGCAAACAAAAAAAGCCCAAACAGCTTTGTTTAAAAAATGTGGCAGTGATGCTGCGATGCTCTTTTATCAGGATGCATTGAATGGAAGCAGCAGTTTGCAGCAGTAATGTAACTGAACAGCCTCTGAGCCGACGGATTGTATTTCAACATATCACTCTTTGCCGCAGCACTTCTTTCTGCTGTAGCTGCTCGCTCAGTGCGAGGTGTGGCGGCACAGAGGGGACAGAGAGTGCTGAGTTACTTTTCCAGGCTTTCATTATGTTTACTTGATCCCCATCAAAAATCAGGCTGAACTGAAAAAAAGACAAGAGATCCTGTTTGACAGATAATTCACGGCCACATCGACAGCAACTCTCAAGCTCAGATTTATGACTCTCCTTAAACTTCTTAATGTCTCCGAAAAGAGAAAACAATTTCAAGATAGCAAAACAATGAAGCCCGCTGGATGTCAAGAATCAATACAGTTTGTTACAACGAGCTGAAATTACTGTGTGTGGGAGTCATCGATTCCCAATAGGTGCAGGACTCACTACAGTAGCTCCTGTGTGTGGAGCTCCCTTCTCTCTCTAATTGTCTCTCTGGATGCTGCTTAATAAACACAGCCATATGTCTTTTTAAATTAGTGTAGAAGTGCATGCAGAAAACGTAAAAATAACATAAGCGCGTCACCCCAGAGGCCATGCGCATTAACAACATACGAGTAACGAATAATCAACAAACGAGTCCCTTGGCAAACTTCGCTGTCCTCTTACATCACTGACTTCACTGGTTTGCAGCTGACCAGGACTGACAGTGTCTCCACACATCAGTGGTTTTTCATCGCCTGTCAGCTCCAGTCGATTGACTACAGAAAGTGGAAAGACAAAGGTATTGTTGAGCAAATATGCTATGAAAGTGACGTTAACACTGAAATTGCAGCTTGGAGAAACTTTTTAGGGACAAAGATCATTTTTAAGTTTGTTTGGTGGAGCTCTGAACCAATTTCATCAGCTGGAGATCGAATCATTTCATCAGTGCACAGAGAACAAAGTGTAGAAATAATTTGACCACTTGAATGTGATGTTTGGCAGCAAATGAATTTTTTATTACTAGTGTTTAAATATCTTAAATATTAGATATGTAGTATAAGGACAAGTTTAATAGTTTGGGGGGTTACTAGCTTCCATAGTTCAATAGAGTTTAGGACAGAGAAGGATTACCTTAGTTTAGTATACTTTGATATGTTAGAATTTTGTTGCCACAATGACACAATGTTTTGTTTCCAGTCTGCAACCTCTACTTTTTCTACTATTTATTACAGCACAGGAATCCACTTCTGCCAGTTGATCAGTTAGTGGCATTTTACCGTCTCTCTTTACCATTATGGGAAGCTACCATTGGCTCAGGTTATCACAGGGGTGGTTTTAACAGGTGCAGGCACTGAAAGAATACGCAACAAACAAAACTGATGCTTATGTTACAGATGATATTCAAAGTTACCTCTGAGCAGATAAGATTAAATAACTGCTGCAGGAAAACCGCCTGACCAATCCTTTGACCACAGAACAGAGTCCAGACACTCATTTAACAGCAGAGCACACCTCTTAACATGACACAAGCAGTCTGCAAACACCAGCAGCAAGCAAATAAAAAACAAAAACAACCTAACTTTTGTCTAACAGTTGAGAATTTGCAAAATTCTCTTCTGAAATGAATGATTTAACACTTCAACCTGTGAACGGCGAAACAAGGTCTCGTTAAAAGGGGAGAAAAGCAGCTCCTGCACAGAACATGAAATATGCTCGAGATAAAATGGCATCATAAATTAACTAAGCAGAATTCAATTAAAATAACAGCAGCAGCAAGAGAGGATTTACCCGATCATTTTTCTCAAACATTTCTGCACTTTGCTGCCTGTTAAATTTCTCTCTCCCCTTCAAAGCGGCTGCTTCCCCCCCAACATTAATTGTGTCTCTTGTGTCTTAGCGCGCCGTCTTTCTCTTGATCTTGCTGTTTGCGTTCGTTGTTTGCCTAATGTTTCTTTCAATTATTGATGACTCCTCTTGATTTTCATCTTTTATATATTAAAAGTCAATTTACTGGGAACACGGATGCATTAAACACCCACAACTATTCATTTCCTCAGTTTAAAAAGAAGAGCAGGCAGCACACACAGAGCTCTTTCTGTGGAGTGAAGTGTACACACAAAAGCAAGACTCTATTATCTGAAGATAAATGTGCAGCAGCTGTTTCACTCCTGAAAGTATTACAGCATTACTAAAGCATTCTGGGAAAGTGAGAACAGCATGGAAACATAAAATAACCTCTGGTTATCTGTGAATGTAGATTTCAGTTGAGATGCTGCTGTA
>JAQFJA010000026.1:19360722-19374661 GCA_029874485.1 Naso brachycentron | reverse complement strand
ACAAAAACAGGAGAAAAAGGGGGACAAAATAAATGGCAGTACACCCCTACTGCTTCCTAACAAAGAAATACTAAATTGCTTAAGTGCTCAGTAAAACCCAGATGGCACGATTAAAGTTAATAAACAAAAATCACTCAGCCTCAATCAGAAGACACAGATCAAAATACAGTTTCTTAATTCGGAGTTCGCCACGAGGAGGACAGCCACACTGAGCAGTGACAGCCCTCGAGTGCGGGTTGAGGAGCGCGGACTTTTGAAGAGGCACAGCTCATTCGGCTCAAATGATTCCAGCTGCGGAGGTCCAATCACAGGAAGTGGAGTCTGGCAGAGATGGTGCAGGCAGGGACAGGAGCTCTCACTCTGACGCAGCAGGCAAAACTACAACCACTTACGGCCGGGGGCCGTAACACATGAGGTTTGATGAAGTTTAGACATCACGTGATTATCAGAAGTTGAAGAGGGAGAGTGGAGAAGAAGAAGAAGGGAATAAGACAGTTCCTTACGGTAAATTCGGAGGTCAATATTTTGTGAGCCAGTGAAGAAGGAGTTAGAGAAGTGGAATGAGTATCGACCTCGATCCTCCTGACGAACTCGCCGCAGCAGCAAACTCGTCTCGGACCTGGACCGTGAAACACATGGCTTTAATACTAACAACACCCTCTTCACAAAATGCAACATCAAATGTAACAACTTTAGAATAGAGTAGAATAGAATAAATCTTTGTCTTTGGCTCACCAACACACAAGACAAATCAGTGAAATATAGACGCCATACAGACGCACAGTATCGCACCAACACAATAAGGACACAGTAAAACCAAGTAAGTTAAATATAGTAAATTAATGAGTAAAAGCAGAGACAGAGCAGTTCAAGTCAGTATCTATGGGTTGGTCACTTTGTTGAGAATGCTGATGGCATTTGGGATGAAGGACTTTTTGAAATCACTTTTTGCCAGAGGGGCTCTTACAAACCAGTCCGTCCTGCACCACAACTCCCAAATCCTTGAAACTAACAATACCACCTTAACCAGCGTACACACCAACATAAACAAACCTTAAGGGGGTATTGCTGCTGTAGCAGGGTTCTGTCTCAGTGTTTGCATGCTAACCTGCCGTCGTTAGCAGAGGAGGTCTCCTGGTAAACAGTGCTGTTGTTGTCGTTGTTGTTGATAACATTTATTGGTGGCGTCCAGTGCTGATTCCTGATTGGAGGATACGACTCCATCACAAAGGTCAGCATCACATCTTGACCCTCATACACCTCCACTGTTCTGCTGCCATTAATGCTAGCCGCCATAACCTCATTCACATCCATTCTGCTAATGTTAGCAATTAGCTCCCTGTTCATTTCCATTGAACCGCTGCTGATGTTAACTGTCAGGTCCTCATTGACCTCTGTGGTCCTGGTTTTGATGATACTGTTCTTCATCGGCCGCAGGTAGATCCTCAGGTAGGGACGATCTGTTTAGCAAGAAGAGGAGAGTCAGTATATATCCGTACAGATTCAGTGGATTCAAATCTTTTCATTTTATATTAGCTTCCCAGTAGAGAGCAGAACTTATCATCCCGTTTACTCATTGGATATCTTGAGTTTCACTGAATGTTCTTACCCAGAACTCTTAGCTGTGCAGTTGCCGCATTTAGTCCAGCTTCATTGAAACCTGTACAGGTGTAGGATCCACTGTGTGTCTGACTGACTGTAGAGATGGTCAGAGTGCTGTTTATGTACAAGCGATGGTTGTCATAGCGATGGCTGGTGGTGACATTAAATGTCTGGAACAAACCAAACAACCAATGAGCATCAAGACAGTTTGTCAGGAGGAAATGACACCCCAGTAACCTCTGACCTTTATGTGTGGATGTGTCCAGGTGAGGTTGTAGAGATGAGATGGGTTACTGGTCAGACAGGTGACCTCAAACGTCTCTCCTTCCAGACGGACCAACATATCCTGACTGACCGACACGGAGGGAGGATGCTGCAATCCTGCAGAGAGACAGGTCAACACTGTGAAAGGCAGACAGACAGGTCATAATGGAGTACAGGTAGTGAGAAATACAGACAGTCAGACAGACAGACAACCAAACAGGTAGGCAGATAGACAGACAAATAGACAGACAGACAGACGGGGCTTACTGGGGACCACCAGCATGTCAAAAGGTTTGGATCTGAACTGCCTTTTGCCCCTCCAGCCTGAGCAAATGTAGCGGCCATCAAAAGACCTCTGCAGATTTCTGATCAGTGCTCCTCTCTTGGGGTCAAATGTCACGTTCATGTCCCGGGGTAGGCCCCGCCCCTTTCCTCTGGCACCGCCTTCTAATTGGAGGGTGAGGTTAGTGACGGAAGGGTCAGTCAGCAGACATCTGATTAGGACATCACGACCCTCGTTGAAATCTGGGCTTCTGTGAGATGTGACGAACACACTGGAGGGATCAGCTGGGTCTAAGAGAGAGGCATTATGGGAAATTGAGGTCATTTTTAGAAGATGAGGAATGCCACAAACTACAGACAGGAAATGAAACCTGGCATTAAACAGACCTTTGAATGATTAAAGACTGTAATATTCATAAGCTTCAACATTATGGGTGCTGCTCTCGACACAGTAGAAATTGAGAAAATATCTTTCCTTTTTATTTTTGCTACAGAAATGTTATCCTGCACATCTTATCACATCAACATCATTTCTAATTTGCAATATGATTAAGACATTCGTCTGCATTTTTGTTATTCCCAAGCCAGAAGAGGGATCTCTCATCCGGAGCTTGTCTGCAGGGGGCGGGGCCACTCTTTCACACACACACTTCAGCACCGGGCAGCACACACACAGAAACACACAGCGACCTCAATCAGTGACAATGGCCAAGAAGACCAAAAGCTCAAAAGTCTGGCCACACCTCATTGGAGGCGATGCTGTGCAAAAAGTCTTTATCGTGCTAGGGCTGAAAGAGGCACAGTTTTCAGCCACCATCCTCACAGTTCATCTCTCACTGCCTCATCCACGTCAGGTAGTGTGATGTTGAGCCAGCAGGCAACAACCAAAACACAGAGTTAGTGAATTTATACTAACATAAGTTAAAAATGATGAATGAAAAAGGTCCGCACACTGTAGCTCCCTCAACTGCGTTTCTTAGCACATGCAGTAGTGATGTTTTAAGCTACATGTTCAGTCTGGAAAAGGATGCATAGCTCACAACACAAGGACAGGTGAGTTGCTAGCTATAGGTAATTCACCCTTCTGAAGAGAACGTCTGTGTTTATTTGGTCAAAAATCACTGAGCGAAAAAGAGAGAGGGGAGCCGTGGAGACCAAAGTTATTATACCTGGAAAAATAGTTCCTTCCAAGTGCTGCCTTCCTAGCTGGAATATTAGTGTGAAGAAGGATTTTGACACAGACGTTCTTTTGAACTAATGTTGTCACACATTTTCGGCTACTTTCTGTAATGTTTATTGAATATGGACAAAATGTCAACAAACTCTACATCTCATAGTAAAGGCTATTTTGGAAAAATTGGGTGGGGCTTATGTAACCCATATGGCCAATGTTGACCAAGGACAATGACTTGTAGGAACACTGGGATGGTCCATAAGGACCTTGCGTTTGTAAGACTAAAGCTGGAAATATTCTCTCATAAACAGACTCAAGTAAGTCTGTCCATCAACACTGACCTCCTGTCTGTGGCTCTCGGGCTCTCATTGGTTCATACTTAAAACATAAATCTGTGAAAACTCCTCACAGTTTTGTGTTTAAATGTTCAGGAAGTTTCTCAAACAGCTGCCCTCTGTAGTTTTTATCAAACAAACAGGAGGAAATAGTGCATTTGTTGGGGCTATTTTCAGCGGTGGCTGAATCTGTATTTGGTGCTCCAGTGAGTGACTGTGGCGGTAGGACGGTGTTTGTGTGACCGTCAAAATAAACCACAGTGTGTGTGTTTATGATTATGATGGAACATGTTGGTGGATGCTGCATTAAAGTGGTTTTAATGGAAGAGTTTGGAGATATGAGGTTTTCACCTGACTTCAATGAAAGAAGTTAACCTCTGCATCAGAAGGACACAGAGATGATTATTGAAACATGTCTTCCATCACAAATTAAACCCTCTGAAATTCAGTGTCTCACCTCTGACCTTGTGCAGATTTCTTTCCTCCCGCCTGTTTCATCCTCCAGAGAATTTGCCTCCACTTTTTTGGCATTTCCGTCTCCCTCTTCGGTCTCTTTTAATCTCATACTGTCTGCGTCTCTGTCACCTTGTCTCCTTTCTGTTTTCACTCTGAAATGATGCTGTCAGTCCCATGAATGCCGTGTCTGTGGATGCTGGATGAGTCATGTGCAGGGGTTTTCTGCAGGTCCGTCATGGCTGCCGACTCTGCATACAATCGACTCAACAGTTGTGTTGTTGGGTCTGCTGTGTTGTTTGTGTTGTTTGTGTGGGCGGAGGTGTGAGTCCGTGAGTCTTTGCAGAGGTCACAAACAGTTTATTTTTTTGTTGTTTTTTTGTTTTGCACCACAAACCACAGAAAATGTCAAACTGTCTTCTTTTCTCTGAAACTGGAGAAACACCAGTTGTTGTTTCTCATATTTTACACTTGAAAACTTGCCTGAAGGAGTCCTGGAATCTATAATTCCTACAAAATGATGTCAAGAAAATTTTACTTGTTGAAATTGAGAGTTGCTTCGTCTTAGGAGAAACACAAACACAGTGTGATGAATCAGATCCTTTAATCATGCAGCATGGAGAGAAGACCTCTGCAAGTGTTCTCTGTCGATTCTCAGGGTTTCTTAGAGTTATATACTGTTGCTGTACAACTCATCCGATCATCTTATCTTATCTAGTTTACCACACTCCTGCAAGAATTACCCTCAGAAACACCTAAAACAAGACAAGACATGACAAAGTTCAGAAAAACAAGACATTTCAACACATTCCACATCAGATTTTAAAGTTCACTCTCCTACAATGCCTCTCATAAGACGTAGTTAATTCAGACCCTATTCAAAAAACTCTATTCAATTCCCAAAATGAACACAAACCTGATCTCTGCACAGGTAAAAATCACTCCACAGTGTTTCACCTGCATTTTGCATGTACTTTTGGGGCATGGAGTCAAAGCATTTTACCAGCTTTCTTAACTGTGGGAGTAAATCCAACCTGTCCTGATATTTCGTTGTCTGTCAGAAGGAAGTTCAACCATTTTTTAGCTTTATTTTTCTCATAAAGCTATAGAAAATACATATTAGGGCTGCCAGGAAGACTCTCCTCTCTGACTGAAATTAAGGCAAAATTTGTAGATTCCCCTCAGTTTGGAGTCTAACTTGTTGCCACTGTCCTTAAGCAAGATGCTGAAGTCCGAAGGTTGGTGTTCTGCAGCTGAACCCTTACCTCAATGTGGAGCTGCAACAGAGGGGAGGAGTGTGGATCAATAAAGTATGTCAATGTTATCTACTGAAAGACGCATCTGCAGGTTGGAGGTGAACTATGAGAGGTTCACATGGTCACTGGAATCCAAAAGAGCTTATTCTGGTTCTTTAAGAGCAGAAGAGCGTCTCTTCCTCATCTGCAGGCTGGTTTGGAGGTGAACTATGAGAGGTTCTCGTGGTCACTCTTCTGGTCCTTTAAGAGGTTTCTGTGATTACTGATGAGGTTAAGGAGGTAACAGATGAGAGGTTACGGGTACATTAAAGTTTCAGTGGATTAGATTAACACTTTATGTCATTTTAAAATTAAATATGTACTGAAAGTAAACTGCAGAGCGCATGTGCACCAGTAAACAGCAGCAGAGGAAGAAGAAGAAATAGCCCACAAAAGATAGTACATGAAGTGCTAATCTAAAATAACATAATGTGGTAAATAAACAATTCACAACAAGCACACAGGACTGTTTAGAGTTGATGGAAAGTTTATCTGATGACTTCAGGTGGAGGCAGGCTAGCACTTCCCATTGACTACCAGTGTTTGAGCTAAGCTAATTAGCGGTGGGCGAGCTCTGCCCGTCTCTTCCTTGTTACTGCACGCACAGTCGAAAGAATGGGATCCGTCTTCTTGTCTGAAACTCGGGAGACAAATAAGAAAAAAAAGTTGGTGTATTCATTTAAAGCCTTGTTTTATAATTAAGTCAATTTATTTTTCCAGTCAAGTAGCCAGTAGTCCTACTAGTTCATAGTGAATACTCAGACATGTTATGTTTCTATCATAATGTACTTCTAATAAAAATGACTAGAATTACCTGCTTTGGGGCAGTGGGGCAACAATGATTGGTTTTATTCTGTAATCCCAAACAAAATTAGTATCAATCATATATCCAATCGCCACACAAGGGATTTGAGGATTTAAGGGGCCATTATTGGGATCTGGTGACCCACTTTGGCCCGTTAGTAATCCAGCCTTGAATACATACAATACACAACCCATGCCATTTTCATGACAGATAAATATAATCAGCAGTAACAAATGTTCATGTTCAAGATAACTGTTATTTTAAAATGACCTCAGGAAAATGTCTTCGTGTGTCAGTTGGCTGTGATGAAGTTTACAACATCAGTAGCTGAGTAGTGGTTAAAAAAAAAATATGTAGATTGATTTGCTCCACCTTTCCAGTCTCTTCACTGCCTGCTTTGCCCAAATCTGCTCCTTTTCACATCACGCAACTCCATAAAGGTGAATGTCTTCACAGCAGATGAATCCTTCCCATGAAACAAAAGAAAAAGCTGCAGTTTATGCTCCAAAAAACAATCATTTCACCCAGCAGGTTAAACTAAGCGACGCTAATTTAATTTTTTCACTCTGTCTATTGTTTGCGCTTCTATTTATAGTTTATTGCTTTAGCAAATCAGCCCTTGGACAGTGACAACATGTTATCACGTTCCCAGTTTCACACTTACTGTAGATCAGTGATTTCCGATGGAATAAACTGAACCATGTTTTCATTTCAGACTGCTGATGTCCCTGCAGCCTGCTCAGGTAAGTTTACAGTTTAATGAAACACATGTGCTTTTCTTTGACTGTGAAATGAGTCAAATTTAGGAAAGAAAACCAGTCAATGTTCAGTATCTACCATGGTAACATGTTACATTCTATATGGGACCACGTTAAAGTGTGTGTTAATTCCTGCAAGCTGCTGTTTTCTTCATTTTTCAGACCGTCACTTACCGTGTTGTGGTTTGTTGTTGTGTGTTTTGACTGAGCCTTTTTGTTTGTGCTGGAACTAATTTACGCAAATAAAGCTTAAAAGAGAAAAATAAAGAAATTTCATGAACAAATGGTGTTCCACTTTTTTCCCCACAGACGTGCATTTCACAGCCAACCACATCTCAGCTCCTGAGTGTAACATCTGCTCTGGGTTCAACCTGGTCAGTTCATGTTTTCAGGTATTTACTCAAACACTTGTAAACACATTTTCAGAGTGCCTTACATTACATTCTGACTCCCCCACAAATATGCACCCTCCTCTTGAATGGCCTGTATTTTGTCTCAGAGTCCTCTCCAACAACCTGTTAAATTAAATTGTAGATCAATTTTATTGCAAAAAAAAGTTTCCGTATTATCCTGCTAAAAAACAGAGTAACATCTCTGCCAAACATAATGATAGCACATTCATGAAGGATTTTTTATTTTAATAAACACATAATATGTTCAGTAAACAGAGCTGGACATGAAATAGAAAATGCTTTTTACTGCTTTCAGGATCACAAAATGCCCAGACCTGCTATGTGAAGTTCCATTTTCTGTGGTTGAGGAGAGTTTTGAAATGCACTCAACATGGATTTTCCAAAACATCTTCCACACCAAAAAGCCACTAATCCCTCCTTTTCATATGCTTGAAAACTTCTTTTTAAATTGAAGAAGCTGGCTGATTCAGGCTTCATAATAAACCTTAACCTGTCTTTGAGAAGAGAGGGGGGACATTAGCACCAGAGAAAAACGAAAGAAGATGAAAAACATTTTTTGAAAAGACACACACGCGCACACGAGCACCAGTCACAATCACACACAGACACATCCAGGCATCCAGTTCCCTTTTTGAGGTTGAGATAGAGGTAACATGCAGTGTAGTAAAATATTTCAACTGCAGCTGTGTCAGAAGTTTTTCCACTAATCTCCTGAGTTGGGGATCTTTGAGAGGGAAACTAAATATCTGTGTCTGAGGCCTGTCACACAGCGCCGCATCACAGGATGATCAAAACCCCCTTCGGCAAGCTTTCGCATTGTCTGAGAGAAGGGCCTCTTTTGAGAAATGAGGGATGGGGAGAGATGGGGCTGGCTGGCGGCGGCTGTGGAGGGAGGGCTCGGAGGAAGAGGAGTAAAGAGAGTTGGAAGCAGGGTTAATCCCACACTGTCATTATCCTCACTTCTTAGCTACAGTCTGCGAGCTTCTCCGTAATGAAGGCCATTTCTGAGGATTTGCACCTGGCAAGGACGCCAAATTCTGCAGTAATTATGATACAGAGCAACTCCTCTTACCTTTTTCCTTCACTGCGTGTTGTCCCTTGTCGTTCTGCACAAGTGTAAACCTGCATAAAATGCAACATTACCGCACTTCAGCTCCTGTCTGATGAACATGTTTACTGTCACAAAACAAACACTTCCTCGCCGCCTTCGTGCGTGCCAGTGCCTATTTGTTTCAAACCATTTTGTGATCTGTTCGTTGGGTCGGTAATGATTTGCCTGAGGAGCGAGAATAGGAGAGCAGATACTGAGTTGAATAAGTAAATATGAGCCAAGACACTCTTTGCATTAAAGCTATTGTGCCATAATTGACTTTATTTAACCAGAGTTTGTGAAAACCTTGTATAAGGCTGGAGCTCATCTGTGTGAGGTGTGTAAATGGGGTTAATGTGTCACCAAAGTTAGTCAGTTATTAACACAAGAGCCCCCACTCTGCCAAACGTGTGAAATGTCTCCTAAGTGGGCGGAGTCATGTCTCTCATGGAGACAGTTAGGAACCACCATTCCTCCGCCTCGTCTGGAGGTGTTATAACATCGTGTGAATGGATTAAAGCAGACGGATTTTGCGTCGTGTGATATTTGTTTGATGTAAGTTTGAACTTTTAATTCACAGTTTCACCTATAAGACCATTTAAATGTCCGTTGTGAAACAAGGTGGGAAGCACCAGTTCACAGATCTCACAAGAATGTGTTGCTGAGACAGAAACAGATTTCAAACAAAGTTAATTTTCTCCTGATTTGTGTGTCTGAAAAATTACATTTTTGTGTCAGAATGTTCAGAATGTTCATAATCTGTGATCACGTTCATTTCTCCCATAAGAATGAATGGACTCGAGACTGCTTCTATTCTCCTAAAGGGGCGGGGCCGTGATGAGAAACCATGTGACACTGATACAGGAAATGAACGGTCAGTGAGACGTCTTGCTTTCTACTACTAACCCTCTCTGGTGTCACTGGGTCGTTAATGGTAGAGTTGATATTTGACACTGACGTAGCAGATTAAATTACATTCTTATGTATTCTGTGAAAATAAATAAATAAATGAAAGGTTACGAATGCAGTTGCAAGAGCAAAACTTTCCACTCATATCTGTGGATGTCTGATGTGAGAGATAGTCTGTTGTAATTATATTCATAATTGTTTTAATGATCTGTTCAGTTTGCTGTCATCTGTTTGTATGCGCGGGTATACCTTTGCTTCCAGAGTGAGTGTTATTTCAAAGCTAGAATGTAAAGCAGAAAAAAAAACATCTTTTTTGATTTTGTCACCCCACAGAAAAATGTGTCATTAACCACCCAGACAAATTTGAATAATTAAAAAAGTCACCAAGTACATAAAATCAAGCAGTTTTCTCTGCTCTAATAAGCTGTGTACATACATTTGTATATGCCTTATGTAACACATTAAAAAACACCAAACAAAGCAACATAGCACTACAAGTGAAGTAAAAAGTTCTGATGAAATACATCCAACCCACAAAGCCACGTTTCAGGACCAAAAAACAGTGATGTGGTTAATAAAGATGCCCTGTTGAAAAGTAGCCTCCACTCGTCTGTCTGTACTGATGCTTCGCACCAGCTCCCATGGAGACGAAAGTGTCCGTCCTCAGCAATGAGAGGCAGAAAGTTCCTCTGTCCCATGTCTACTCACAATGATAATGTGACATGAGTCCAAGCAAAAAATGTCTATTTGTCTCTTTCCATGATGCATGGTGGGTCTAACTGTTAGTCACAACACAATATAACAACATCTGTGTGATATTTAACACCGCTCCTGCGGTCCACCCAAAAACAAGCGCAGTGACAGGTAGAGTAAAGAGAGAAAGGATGTTACTATGTTTGAGCAAAATCCCTTTCAAAAACAACAAACAAAATTCACTGTTCATTAAAAAATATTGATGTTGATCATGTCTACAGCAACTCTTGTGTTTTCTAGAAAGGTGTGAGATGAAACTGGCAGAGTTCACTGCATGTTAGCCTGTATGTGTCGATACGGAAGCCTGGATGAGTGATTATGAAACACTCCCATTTCTCATGGAGCACCACTGTTGCTTTCCCATGACTTCACGTAACGCTGCATGCCCGAACACGACGATGGAGAACAAAGCTTCTCTCACTTTTGCCTGCTCTCCCCTCATCTTACAAAAGCTGGGGTTTCATGTGTAGTGACGCACAAACATTTCGCAAAACTTCTCTATTACGTCTGTCTGTTGAGACAATACCACGGAAAATTATTCCAATGTGTGCTCTTTAGTTTGCATGCAGCTGCTGCGGCAGCTTTCTGAAGACAGATCATGTCCAGATTTACCTTTACCCCAT
Source organism: Naso brachycentron (assembly GCA_029874485.1). Taxonomy (NCBI): domain Eukaryota; kingdom Metazoa; phylum Chordata; class Actinopteri; order Acanthuriformes; family Acanthuridae; genus Naso; species Naso brachycentron. The sequence continues at coordinate 19,363,905 of JAQFJA010000026.1, read as the reverse complement.
TTGATTCTGCTGTAATTCTTGTTAGTGTAGCCACCGGTTTACATTCAGCTTTTGAGATGCGGGCTGGCTACCTTATAAGATGCAGCTAAAATTTCTTGAAATTTATTTATTTATTGCCAGTCTGCTTTGAAAATATGTCCATGTAGAACACAATCCAAAAATGTTCATGCTGAACTTTAACCTGCAAGTCTTGAGCGGCCACAAGTCACTCCGCTGCTGTTTTCTGCAGGATTTGACGAAATAATACTTCAAAAATAATAAAGAAACAAAGTGACCTTCTTCATAAAATCAGAATACATAAAGTGTGGGGACAATCTCGTCAGGGTTCAGTCTGTCTTCATGCAAAATGAAAGAATGATAACACTGGCTCATGAGCACTCCAGAATCCCGAACATCATTTTTTGTTTGTTTGTTATTCTGAATCACTGCACAAGCAGTGAGGGTTGATTAAAAAACAGTCTGACTTTACATTCCTGCTACACAACAGCCAGGGTTGGGAATTAAGACATTACTTAGGAACGCATTACAGTAGTTTTATTACTTTTCCCAGTAACTAGTTTAGTAAGGGATTACAATTGCCAAAACAGTAATTATTATTAACTCAGTCATCTTTTCTCTCTTTTCACTAATTCTTTTGACGCTTGGCAGCGTTCAGCTTCCTTTGTGCTTTTTTCTGGACAGGGTTTGTGGAACGAGCCAATGCTGCACCTGGGTGCTGAAATTGGTTTCACCTGAACATGCCAAGTTTTGCTGTAAAACAATGAAAAATGTTTCTGTCACAAGCTGAACAAAAGACAACTGAAGGAGTTATTTGAAAAACTTTCAAAACAAAGAGAATCACTTAATTTGCAGCTGTTTGTTCTGCATTCACGTATGCGGCTTTCATGAGCATCGCTGTCTCTGACTCTCACAGCGAGACATGTCATCAGCTTCACGTTGTGTTTTTTTTTTGACATTTGCCAACATCTCGTATTACCACCATAAATAATTGCTGTAATGAACCATACAGCAATCCCACTTGCACAAAGTACAGTGTTTAATTAAATCGCTGCAGCTATAGAAGGAGCGCGCTGACCTGCAGCGTGCTCGGGTGGGTGTTTGGCAGGTGATGATTCACAGTGCATATAATTAAGCCGTGGAATTAGATGATAGAAAATAAAAGCCATTGAGAGAACAAATATCTGTTGTTCCTCCTCAGGAATTAAGACAATAAGCATATTATATTGCATACATTTTCACTTCACAAATAGGCCTAAAGAAAAGAAAACTGAGCAACACAAGAAATTCTAATTTCCGACTCGAGAATATTCATCTTGAGAATAAAAGCCAAAACAACATTATGATTCGTAGCCTGAGGGCGTAGCTATGGGTTGTATCGAAAACTAATAACAAGAAAACTGTTTAGTGAGGAAAGTAAAAGGAAAACAATAAAATGAATTGAAAAATGTTGCGTTAGTTGTGGAGCCTGCAGGAACATGAGAGCTCTAACTCTGCGTCTCTGAAAAAGATAATCAGTGCTACTTTTCTAAATCGAAATATTTGATGCACAAAGGCTTTGTTTCTGCATCGTAATGTGTTATGCTTAAAAGACTCCGGCTCTGTGTTAGAGCATCCTCTGCAGAACAAATGACAGCAGCGCTCTGTTGGTAAAACACACATTTTCAACTTTTATTGTACTTTTCCAAGACAGACTGGCATCAGAGCTGTTCACACACAGAACAGGCATATCATATATTTACAAATAACAATCTGTGTACCCATTTGCACTGTGTTGAGCCTGCCAGCGCCTGAAAAAAAACTGTTCTTTATGTCCTACATAGTTGGCACACATGTTAAAGAAATATTTCAGGCATGCTGATCATGTAGCAACACTGCAAGGTTTGTCTGTCTTACATCAGAAGTGAATGTGTGCCGCCTGGGTGAGACTTAACACTTAATTTATCTGTGTAACGTCATTAAACCTGTTCACAAGTGTGTGTTGAGAAAGAGTTTTTAGCACTTTGAGGATAAAGTATGCAGTTCTGACACCATGAGAGAGCACAGGGAAGTTTTTTGTTGTCCTTTCATCCTGTTCAGAGCCGAGGGTGCAGGGGAGTCACTGAGGTGGCACTGAGGGTATTTATGGTCTGTGAATACGTACCATTGTCATGTTAATGTGGTCGGATGCCTCTGATGATCCCCAGAGAAGGATTATATTGTGTGAGCCGGCTCCACGACTCCACTGAATTCACAATTCTCCGGCAGACACGAGAGCGGAATCTGAGGATTACCAGCTGCATCTCAAAATCAATGTGGGGAAACTCTCGGCCATATCGGCGCTTATACTTACACTTGCACGCTGAATGAGGAAAGCAGACGTTTGCGTTCTCTCATGCATTAAGAAGTCAGCATGACCTGCTGCTGTGGCCCCAAATCTGCCGCTTGTAGCCCTCCAGTATAGGTGGAGTGAGGCTTAATGTGTGTTATGGCTTTAACTTAAATAACATACACAGCAAAAAATTTCGCAAACAAGAGTAAAATCCGACACATCTATATTCAACTGCAAAGCCCCCAAGCCAGACCTATTCAAATTGCTGCCCGCAGGCCACATGTGGCCCAGAAGCAACCTCTGAGTGGCCCGGGCAGAAAAGAAGGGATAAACCGAGAAAAACGTGCTAGCCAAAAGGAATTCCTGAAGACATTGAATGCAACATTTTGCAGAGCCATGCAACATTCAACCCACAACAGAGCGCGTTGTTGTGAATGTGCGTCTAGTAGTGGTAGTAGAAGCAGTTCTCTAATACGACCTCTAAAAACATGTCTTCTCCAACCCCAAAACCTGAAACTGACAATGAAAACTGTCCGTTTAAACCTGCCTGGACTATAAAAAATTCTGTTTTATTTTAACCCCAGACCCGAAAGCCAAATGGATGTGTTGAATTTGCGATGAGTGTGTTGCAATATTTAAAGAATACAATGTTTGGAGGCACCACATTGAGAAATATCAGACTTTACAGACAAACTTAACAGAAGGATCACAGGAGAGGGCTGCAAAAGTGCAAAGTTAAACTGCTTCCCACAACTGGAGCTGTACTACTGTTATACACGCTGTACGGTGGCCCTGAAGCGCCAGTTACAGTCACAAAATGAAAACACAACTGCAAAAAGGAAAAACACAACCACAGAGAGGAAAAAGACAATCAC
>JAQFJA010000026.1:19330871-19351494 GCA_029874485.1 Naso brachycentron | reverse complement strand
ATCAAACAAATATCATGCGACACAAAATCCATCTGCTTTATTCCATTCACACGACTTTAATAACATTTCCAGACTAGGCAGAGAGATGGTGGTTCCCTAACTGTCTTTATGGGAGATGTGACTCCGCCCCCTTAGGAGACGGGAAGTAGACAAACAATTGGCACAGCGTACAGTGGGGGAACTTGTGTTAAAATTTAAAAGTTAAAATTTTTCTTTCGTCTAACCCAAGACTTCAACATTTTCAGAAATGCACTAACCTTACTTGCCAAGAGCCATTGTAGATATAGATGAAGAGGTCAGATAGCTTAGCTTAGCATAAAGACTGGAATTGGAGGAACAGCTTCTGTAGCTGACTGCTTCCAAAGGTGACAAAACCTGCTAATTAAATCTTTTTTCAGTCTTCATGCTAAGTTAAGCTAACTGCTGGCTGTAGTTTCATATTTAATGTACAGCTGTGAGGACGGCATCAATCTTTACAGTTAAAACTATTCCTATACGGAAACAAGTCTTTACCTTTAAGTCCCCTTACCTGAAACAGTCTCGTGAAGATGTCAAACTCAAACACAGAGATGTGGTCATTACAGGTGAGATCTATAGTTGACTTCAGAGCCATGGACTCCATCCCCTCCTCAAATGCATGAACTCTCTGCAGCTGCTCTTTGAAGCTACTCCACGGCACTATACACCTGTCAGAACACATCACTAACATTCAGTGAATGTGGACACAAATTAAAAATAAAAAAAGACTCTCATTATCAAAAGTTAACACACTTGTTGCCAAACGAATGTCGCCAAAATTCATCAGCCTCTGTCTTGGTCACCCTGTAGGTGTCACCGTGAAAACATCCCCCAGGAAACATGGCCTTCAGCTCCCACAGCATGTGACTGAACAGCAAGGACAGTTTGGTCAAGTTCCGCCTACGAAAAAGAGGGTTTCGGTTATGTTTACAGTAATATAAATAGATATAAACTTCTCAGAAATATCAATGTTTTTCGGCATGGTGAGGTTGAAAATATACACAAAAGAAAGAGTGAAAGTTTCCTTATGACGAGTTTGAACTGTTTTTTTTAAATACAAACCTATCTTCTAAGCAAATAACTAACTTGCCCTAAACTGATGACTTGCATTTCATACACCTACTTAAACTCTTAAAGCTGAGACTTGACAAAGCCAACTTGTATCTTTAGAGAAACCATAAATCTTTGTTAATTTAAATTATGTTCATGATTTGTGCCTTTGCATTCTACTTGTGTGACCAATAAATGTTTGATTTTTGCTTGAAGTTTAACATTATAATCTAAAGTATCACTATACCTGAAAGCTAACACTCCAACCTCAAATGAGGCAGGCATGGTCAGTAATGAGATGGCTATATAAAAAAACCCATAAACGGATTCTGCAGAAATGGACGGACATAAGATAAAATAAAATTCTAACAAGGTCTTTTTTAGGGGGTAAACACAGTTGTAACTGATTTACAATATTCTACTACTTTGTTTCATTTGAAATGAGCTTTGCTGATACTTTCCAAGGAAACACAAACTGCAAACACAAGCAACAGGTAGTCCAGCAAACAGGATGCTCTCTGCTGCAGGCATGTCTGTCAATACCACAAAATGTTCCAGTGGCCAGTGTGACACTTCAGCCCAGTCTTTCATCGTATTGACTCTTTTTTTAGGTTCTTCTAGGGTCACATGCAGCATGGTGCAAAAGGTGATCAAAGGGTGCAACAGACTGCACAACAGTGTGGTACAACAGTGCACCAGAGCAGACAAAAACCGTCCCAGTTTGTTGTGAAAACAGCAAAGGACACTGTTGACACTGAGCTGCCATTACAGGAAAATCTTACTTGCTGTGTGAGGAGGACTAAAACCTCCTATTATTACACATGGACAACAGCTGTTAAAACTTTTCTCAGGAGACAATGCTTCAGATCAATCAGAGCAGCTTCCAAAAAGCTGTTGCACTATTGAAACTTCATCAGAAAAACAAGTGCAATATTTAATCACATTCCTTCAGCAAACCATCACTTCCTGTCAATCACCCTGCACTTTCACTGCTGATGCCTTTGCACCCTCATTAGTTGTATTTTATCAGTATTGTATTGCTTACATTTTGTATTTATTGCTTTAATTCTGTAGCCGTCTTTGATCCTTTTCCTGTCTTTTTTGTGAAAACATGTGAAGTCTTAAATACAAATGCAGCATTTGAGGTTGACTCAATTGCAATATCATTGAGCTTGCAAAATGACAATTTAGTTCTTCAGTTGGAAATCTCAAAATGAAAATGGATTAAAACTACTAAACAGCTCCAATCAAAATCATTTTACCTCATGGAAAAATCAATTTCATTCATTAAGTAGTTGAACCTTCTTCGAACGCAGCTGTTACTTGTTCATCATTAAAGAATATAAGTGACACTTAATTTAAAGCATGCATCTAAAATGCATTATGAACATACTTATAATGCGATATAATGCGACTATAGTGCTGTATAATCATAGTTAAAAGCAGGATTACAGTTAACCCTAACCCTAACTATAACCACCTATAACGCATTGTACGTATGTTCATCATATGTTATAGTGTGTTATATGTAAGGGATAATGCCCGACGAGGTGTCCATTATCAGAAATGAGGAGGACGGTTGCTTCTGCGAAGTCCATTCATTTCTGATAATGGACACCTCGTCGGGCATTATCCCGCTTATACCATGGTCACTTACAAAAGAAATAAATATTAAATCAATAACTAATACGTTAATGTTGTTTTTTTACCGTTAAAATCATAAGTTTTTCCACAAGAAGCTGCTGCGTGGACTATCAATATCTCTCGTTGTGACGCGTTGCCAAGGTAACCGGCTCTGGCCACAGAACCCGCAGCTGTTATATTAGGCCTAATCAGTGGAGGGAAGTGAGATGATTGCTTAACTTTATGTTACATGATACAAAGTATCATTTCAGAGGGCAAGTGCACCTCTTACCACTTGTGTGTGTCCAGAGGATGATACAAAATTTTGTTTCAAAGAATCAAAGCAACAGAGTTGATGACCATTCAGCTGAAAAGAATACACTAAACACTCATCCAAATACTCATGACATAAATAAATCAGTGACTTACGCTAACCTGTGCACAAACACCGCAGACATGAAAACATCACGGAACACAGCGGGAATGAACTTCAAGTAACTATACTCATAATTTTCTGAATCAAAGCAAAAGTCCAGTTCAGGCGTCGCACCCTTGGATGTATTTTGAAAAAGTCCTTTAGGTGACAACTACTTTAGGTGACCATACGTTTGCCTAACTGTAAATGTGGGGGCGCTTTGCTGGAACCTTATTATAATTACAGGTCGTTTTTGTTTTTTTTTTTGGTCAGGGTGAGAAATCGTAGGTGTGGTGCGAGAGCGTGTGAAGAGGGTCATATGCGTGAGTTTCACACTCAATACGTGAGAGCTGGCTGCCCTACAGAAGGTAGTAAGCTAATTAGCCAGACATGTTAGTGATTGCATCTTAATTTTGAGTGGATAAAAACACAGTTTAATCCATTCCTTACTCCTCTTTTTCAGTATTTCTGGAGTATAAAAAGTTCAAAGAAGACACCACCCTTCAACTCTGGCACTCTGGTTGTATGCTCTTATGTTGTTTTGCAGTGGAGTTTTGTTTTGTTTCACATTTTTCCACTCCCAAGGTTTCTTTTAGATTGAATCCAAGATCTGTGTGGCCTCTCTGTGAGTCCTTGTTCCATCCAGTTGCTCTTTGGAAAGCATTTGCTTAATTAGGCTCTTCAGCATTTCCTTCCAGAAAAAAAGAAAAGGAAAACTCTCAACTATTAAAAAATCCAAATCCTTCAACTGTCAAGATCCATGAAGGATTGTAAGACCCTCTCATTTTCCCTGCACAAACATAAAGAGTTTTTGGCAGTTAATGATGACATTACAGAGAAAAAAAACAAAAACTAAATACCAAAGCGTATGACTCAATGTTATGATTCTCTCTTAGGCAATCACATAAATCATCAATATCCCTCCATGCTTATTATATCTATAAGCATTCTCGTTTTGCAGACTGACATTGGAACAAATAGCCACACACGGAGAATATTAGATCAGAAAAATGTAGTTTTACCTCTGAGTGGAATGCTTCCTCAATCCTGTTTACCCTTTCAGAGTTAATGGAACGTAAATACACATACGTCATTACTGAGGAGGCTAAAGGAGGGAGAGCCCGAGCTGGCTTCATGATATATGTGCACACATTCCTGTCGTTCCATTATCTCGTTCAGGGTCTTCATGTGCTGCTGCTGTGCGAGCCGGTCATTGCTGTGCTCTGTTATCAGTCATTTCTTGGCATGGTCTCCTTTGGCAGAGGAACATGCCTGCATGGCCAATGATAACTCCCACTGCTAACAGACACCTCTGCATGGGTGAACCAGGACCAGGCCGGCAGATAGCCCTCACTCCCTCTGTGAGTGTGCGTGTGTAACAAGCTCATGACTTGCTTTGTGCTTTTTTTGTGTGTCATGTCCATGCGAGCACATGTATGTGTGGGATTATGTGTCTTTCCATAGGGAGAGGTGTCCATATGGATTTTGATTTTCAAACACTGGGCAACAGACCCAGGTACTCCCCAAAGAGCGAAACCCTAGAATAGCTCTAAATGAGTTCTGTTACTAGGAATGAGTCCTTTTGCTCTTGACGTCACTGCTGAGCTTATTTGGACACCTCTGATGCTCAGATTATATTGCAGCATTACTCTGCTTGTAAGAATGCATCCTCTTTCTTGCCTAAAGGACAAAAAACACTGTAAGTTCTCCAAACATGCAACGCAAATTCTGTGCACATACTGCACATGGTTCAAATCAAAGCTACACAATATACGCAATGAGTCAAGTGTCACATTACAACATTACTGAATTTTTTTTCTGTGTTGTCGTCATTGAAAGTGGAGCGGCTGCATATTGATACCATATGTTGGCTTGTCACCCTGGTAGCAGCGTCTCGCTGCTGAACACACTCTTGCTCTAGGTCAGTGGAAAACAAGGCACATATAATTGATATTCTACGTAAAATCTGGGTCCTTCTTAAGGGATGTTGACAGAATGACACAGGTCCTCCCCGGAATGTGAATGACCACCCCCACTCCCCCGCCATCACAGTGACACGTGAAGGTGTAGTTGGCTTGTTAAGTATCAGGACCCTGATACTTATGAGATGACTGTGAGCATTTCTTGTCGAAAATTCAATCTACAATCAGTCTGATCACTTGAGCTCAACATTTCTGCAGTCTGAACTAAAGCCGCCTAAAAATTTTGTTGGTCTGTGCAATGACAAGAACTTAATTCTATTCTCTGCCTACAGCTGTTAGTTTGCACGTTAGCATGCAACGTTAATGCAGATGACTGTGTAACATTAGCCTACAGAAAATAGAGGTAATAGGTCTTGGGGACATTACTGCCGTACAACTGGCTCAAAACTTATTTCTCAGTCACATATAAACACATTACCTCATCACCATCCATCCTGTCGTCTCTCTTTCACTCGCTTCCAAAGTAAATGCACGCGTTGCCGGTGTTATGCCGAGTTCTGCCTGTCTGGCATGCACTAGCAAAGATCTTTACAACAGCAGGCGTTTGTTTAACTACCTCTGTTGTCCAAAGGGGCCCTTAGAATCAACAAAAACTTAAAGTTCCTCGTAGTCATTTTAACATTTTGGTAGCCACCATTAACGTTTAGCTAGTAGCAGCCTTTATTTTACATCATCAGCTACAACACAGTCCCGATTGGCAGTACATACTCTGACTTTTAGAAATTGTTTTCAGCAGCTGGAAGTCCAGGATGATCTGCAGAGGGAGACAGAAATGTTGAGCCCATGTGATCAGGATGGTCTTAATCAGGCTCGGCCGCAATAGACACTTGACAATTACAAAAAGATCCCAAACAACCACAAAGAGACACAAAAAGGCCTCAAAATCACAGCCAGTCTGGGTGTCTTCCTCAGAGTTGGAGGTGTGGGGGAGACTAGTATCAAGGGCTCATTGTCTTATGATCATGACAAGTAATGTCAATACCTCTGTGCCATTAGTTCATAATATTTCATCCTTGTGCTGAACCTATCCACGGTGAATCTCGCTGCTCTGCCAGTGTCAGCTGTGATCAGCTCCACCCCCTTTTCGTTTGTACATTTTGTATGAGCGTTGTAGGAGGAGCTTGAGAGCCAGAATTTTTCAGCCAGTGCCTGGTTCACTGTTATTGTTGTGCACATGACAAATAAAGAACTAAAGTTAAACTTATTTTTGAATCTGTGCCCTGGCCAGGCCCCCATATTCAAAAGTTTCTAAACCTACGCTGGAATCTACAGGGAGATTAGAGTTTCTTTACAAAAACAGACTGATTTGATTTGATTTGACATTTGGCACGCTTCAAATATTTCTCCTCATAACACTCCGGCAACACTTATCACAGGAACTAAACTCTTCCAAGTCAAACCACACTGTTTTCAACACAGTTGTTCTTTTTTCTCAAACATTTTACAAACCTTGCTCATATTCCCAAATGTCAACGCAGGAAAATAGAAAACAGGTGGTAAGTGTGCTTGCTGTGTAAAGACAAAATTACATTCAATGAGTGTGCTCAGGGAGGGAAAATTTCATCTGCCTGGTGCCAAGTTCTGCAAATAAAGAGAGGAAAATCAATTGGCTGTTTCATGATTGACCAAATCTCTTGACTCCAGAGTCTTGAAATCCAATGACCTGCACAGCTGATGTATTGCTTCTCACCTAGAGAATGATAATGCAATCTTTTCACTAATTGAAAGACGACTATTTGAAGTCCATCCCCATTCTGTGAAGCATGTTTTGTTATTTTTTTGCTTTGTGAACAGGCTGGGAAGCTGTTGCCAACTCATTTGTATTTCCTTCTTTGATTTTTAAAACACTTTGTTGCTTTTGTACCTGAGGAATTTTTTAAAACTATTTTTTGCTGATAAGATGACAAATAAATTGGAAACTTCTGTGGTAACATTCATGCTGGGGCCCCTTCCAGTTTGGAAAATGAAACATTTCAAGGAAACACTCAAAGTTTGTGGCACCTTGAAATCTCTTTTAACCAACAAATGTTCTGGCACAGCCTGTAGAAGCTTTGTAGCCACATTAGCATCAGCGTGGCTCTGGGGATGGCAGTGTCAGTCCGCTGATCCACTAATCTGGTCCAGATTGAAATGTTTCTGCAACTGTTGGATGGAATGCCATGAAAATTGTCAAAAGGCTCCTTTGGGGATCTCCTGACTTCACATGCCGTATCATCCACTCAATAATTCAACTTGTCCAATACTTGCTATATCAGTGACATTCCCGTCTGCATCTTTGTGCAAACGGGCAAATATTAGCAAGCTAACGGGCTGATCAAAGACTTTAGAAAATTCTGATGAAACTGCACAGAACTGTCAACAATATTCAAACATCATAAATGCCACATCTCTGTGTTCAAAGGAAAATTATTGCGTTTCTTTCATTCCTTTTTTTCACATCTTTGCTCAATCAACTCTTCACATGATGCTTTATTATAAAATCTAACATTATTAGTTTCCACTTTCACCACTCACACAAATTTTGTAACACTGCAAACACGTGATTTACTGTGACTCTGATAAGATAAGGACCCATTCTGCTTTATTTCATGCATTTATTTATCAGTATTTAATAAGAAGTGGTAAAAAGCACAATAGTTCCCTTTGAAATATGGTAGAAAGTGCAAGTATCTCAAAATTACAATTTGAAACAGTTTTTGAGCAAATATTGCCTCTCACCACTAATTTTTTAATTTACTTAATATGTTTCATTTGGTGTAGACTTAGTATATATTGAAACTCAATAAGAATATAGTGAGAAAAACCTTATTGATCACACACAGGTCTTACTCATCAGACTCCTCTGCTGCTCTCAGCTTCAGGCCTGACTTCAGGATTTCTACAACAGCAGACATGAAACACTGACATCACGTTTGTTGTGCCTGTTGTACGTCAGAGTTTTTGACCCGGCACGTTTGTCCTTGGAAAATCCAGACTGGCAAATCAACCACAGGGATTCAATCAGATATTTTCAACCACTGACCTTGGTCACAGAACATAAAGGCAGCACGTCAACAGCGAGAATACAAAACGTCTCTCAGAGCGAGAGCAGCATGTGCAGCATCTGTGCCGCAGCTTCCACATCACAGAAACTCTCCATTTCTCACATTCCCTCTGAAGTCGGAGGAGGAGTATACAACAGCAGTTGAAATCTTGACTTGCCTTTCTTCAATCTTGCTGATCAAACGCACTTACCAACCAACAATCCTGAGGAGCCTTGCGGTTCCTCACACATCTGTCAGTGTTTTCAGGTGCACCCCCTCCTCTCGATTTCCCAAGAGAACAAGTTTGAGCAATAAAAGTCCTCCAGAGAGAAGTGAAGGGAAAGAGGACATTGATCTGGTTGTGTAACATGCTGCAGTTTGCCGTAGGTCAATGAAATTCCATCAGCTTGTTTGCCCTTTGGTCAATATCCATCTGAAGAGGCTCTACAGACATTGTCTTCTCTTAGCCCTCAGCCACTGGTATTCATCTTCCACCGGCTGCTTTCAGTCAGAGGACAGAATCAGATTACAACAGGAAAGGTTAAAAGAAGGAAAAAAACTTGATGAGCAAGTCATGTTGCCGGAAAATCAGACAGCAGACGGTCTATTGTGTCTGGTTTATGGTTTAAGTGTGGAAAGCTTTGATCTAATGATTGTCAGGAGGAAGTATTTATGTAATCAAATTGGTAAATGCTATCAAGATCTTTTTGACTACAAAAAAGACAAGCACACATTAACTTTCGCCCACACTGACGCCATAAAACTGCAGACAGGGGATAATATAAAGTCTGACAGCACGTCCTCGCTGCTTTGTATTTGTTTACTGTTGCTCCCTCTAGTGGCTTCTCAGGTCCCCTCGGACCAAAAGGTGAGGCTGTGCCATTGATAACATGCAGTCATTTACACCTTTTTCTTTCTACATTTTATGTTAAAATAAGTCTCCGGTTCCTTTACTTAAGTAAAAATAAAAACAAAACAATGAAAAAAATAGTCCTGCATTCAGAATTTTACTTTTTAACTACAGAAATAATTCTGAATATATCATTGTGTTTTAGCAAAAAGTACACAAATGCTTTCTGTGAGTCTTTTGTTATGATACATTACAGTATTGTAGTATTAGTACTAATAGATTAGAGACTAAATTAACAGAGATGATTATTTATCTATGTTATGGATAAAGAATGCTATATTTAAAGGGATGCAGAACTTTTTTTTTCTATTTGTTATTTCTCCCTCCTGAGTTCCAGACAAGAAGATAGATCCCATTCTTTCAACTGTGTGTGCCGTAACAAGGAAGAGACGGGCAGAGCTCACCCACCGCTAATTAGCTTAGCTCAAATACTGGTAGCCAGTGGGAAGTGTTAGCCTGCCTCCTCATAAAGTCATCAGATAAACTTTCCAGCAACTCTAAACGGTCCTGTGTGCTTGTTGTGACTCGTTTATTCACCACGTTTTGTTATTTTTAGACTCAGATCAGCACTTTATGTCATTTTAGAATGTTTACTGTTGTTATATTTACTGGCGCGTATGTGACCTGTACTTTACTTCCGGTACGTATTTGATTCTAAGATTACATACAGTAGGCTACTAATCTGAGTCTAAAAATAACATAATGTGGTAAGTAAACAAGCTACAAAACAAAGTCGTGAGAGTTAAAGTGAGGAATTTTACTCTAATTTGTGCTAAAATGTTACATATTGTACCTTTAGTTTCACTGCACTAGCCTCAAACCAAAACTCTGGCCTGGTTAATTTGTCCTTGTGTTGTTTCTCAAATATAAGTTCAGCTGAACGTTTTACAACGTTGTAATAAATATCAATATCATGCTATAAAATTACATAAAAAGATCATTTTATTGACATAATATTCCTATAAAAATGCATAAATGTGTACAATTTTAATGTTAAAGCTGGTTGAGGTAAGGCTAATTGTGACTACTTCATCCACCCGTTTAGTTTAACTGAAGAAAATGCATCTTATGTAACACAAAAGAACGCCTAAATGTTAGTTAGATAGGAAAAAGTACATTTTCTACTTTAGGTACAGTTTGGAGTGAAGGTATTTAGTTATTTTTAGAGTGAAAGTATCATGTCAGTCTGTCATATCCAAACATGTTCAGCTTTTTGCTCTTAAAATATTAGAAAATATTGTTGAGAAAATAATTTATTTCCAAGCTGCAGGATTCAGCTCAACTCTTCGGTCTCCATTTTGAAGGTGGTTCTCATAGTTCAACTCTGGAGTCAATGAGACTGTTTTGCATATTACCTTGGCAACAGCCTTTTTATCATTAGGCCACTGTTTAGAATTTCCTTAATAGTAGTTTCATTCGAGCCCAGACATTTGGTATGGAAATGTGACTCCTCCCTGCTTTGACAAAATGAGGCTCTCAGCAGAAAGGATTTTGTTTCTAACTCAAAAACAAGACCAGCATTAACATATCAAGGAGCCGGAGAAAAAAAAGAGATAGAAAGATATTCTAAACATCGTCCCAGCGGACGTCTGACAATGGAAGTCTGGTTTTGTCAGTGCAGTATTTCAGCCATGTGAATTTCTCTTATATATTATGTGTTGCTGTATCTCTGAGCGTTTTTGTGCTTTTGTTTCATTAAAAAAATAATTGAAAAAAAATAATAATAGCAATCTGCTTTCCATTCTCTTTTATGGCACCAGCTGTAATTGCCAGTCTTCACCATTTCCCTGCATGAAGAATAAACAGCAGACAAAGGAAAACCTCATCTTGCACAGAGCAGATTGGAGCGCTCTGCCATGTGGCTGCATGTAAAGATGCTCACCCTTCCATCTGTGCAGGTTGAATTAACTCACATAAACAGACGTTTAAGAAGCTCGCCTCAGTGGCGTATTTACATTCATGTCGTCAAAGGAGGTCAGTGTGGCTTCTCTGGCGTTTCAAATTTTTTTTATTTCTTTGAGGAGCAGACGACAAGAAGTGGAGCTGTGGTGCTGCTGGTGTGTGATAGCAGCATGTGGGGGCTCTGGGGGGTGCATTAGCCACTGTCTGGCGTCTGAGAGGGAGAAGGGAAGTGGGAGAGAGGCTTAATGTCTGTCTACTTCTATTTCCCTCTTAATTTCACACACTGTTGAGTCAGCCTATTGACTGACTGCTTATGGTGATGCTGGCGGTCCACCAACACTGCAGAGGAGGCTGTGCACAGAACTCGTCCTCGCTGCTCCGTCTCACCACATAGGACCTCCACTTATTTAATAAATAAGCAGACGTTGTCGCCCATCCGTGAGTATGTGTAACCTGCCACCTACATGAGAGTGTGTGTGTGTGTATGTGTATGATGCACTTATCAGGTTGTAGCTGTGGGCATCCCCGCAAGACTGTGTGCACGCTACGTCTTTGTGTGAGAGACGGGAGAGGAGGGATCCTACATGCACTCTGAAGGCTCTTAGCACCTTTGTGTCCCATGTGTGCTCAGCCTTCAAATCGATACTTCTTTCACTGTTTTTTTTCTCCCTAAAGTTTCCAAACTTTTTACATTTCACACAGAAAAGTCGCCAGTGGAAAGAAACATCTTTTTTTCCCACGGGAACACAGAAGCCAGAAGAAACATTATTTCAACGATCTAAAAAGTCTCAAACTTAAGTTAATGAGCTTCAAGGTCTCTGTTTTTAGACAGTCAGGCAGGATTATGGGTTCAGCAAAGTCTGCTGTGCATTGTTTAAAGGGGATTTGCTGTACTTTTTGCTCAGTCCCCCTTTTTTTAAATGTTCTTATAAGATAATAATTTTTAAATTTTCTTAAATTTGCTGTTACTTCTCTGGCATGTCCACTCACTACAATCTTACCCCCCCTTCAGCCTAAAACATTCAAATAAACAAGCAGGTGCAGATAAGATATACAACCAGTGTTGCTGGCACACATTTTGACCCTTCCATATAATCAACAAGACTACTTTCTCAACAGTATATAGGATTCATGTATGTTAATTTGTTTTGTGACAGTCTGCTATAGCCGAGTAAATCCGACCCATAATTCACTTTGTGAATAAATTCATTTCATGCAAAGGGTCCGGCCACGCCCCACTGTGGACTCTTTGCAGAATTTGAACCCTCATAGGCTTGGTATCAGGTTAAATGTGAAACTACTGGAGCAGCCTTAAACCAATAGGCACTGACACTGACTGTATGACGTGTGCTGTGGGCCCGGTCATTCAGTGAAACAGATGAGTGGGAAGGTAAACGTCCAACCTGTTTAATAGTCACATAAATGCTGTTATATCGTGTTGTGATTGAGATCCTGACTCACCATGCATCATGGAAATAGACAATGAGACATTTTTTGTTTGGAATAAAATCACATTATCACCGAGTAGATTCAGCTACAGGCTGCAGCTAACCGCTAACAGCGGAAAGCCCCGCCCCCTCGCTCCCCTGAGATAGTGGCTCAAACATCAGCGGCCCTCAGGCAGACGAGTGGCGGCTGACATTAGTTTTCCATAAGTTATAAGATAATCACGTAGATGTTGTTATATTGTGCTGTGATACTGGCTATTTTCGTCAGTTTTAGTGCTTTTTTACGGTGTTTGTTAATGTGTTGTGTTGTAACTAAGGCTGCGTGAGTCTTGCACAGATCAGTAGAAAGACTCTTACTAAAGTCTACTGTTCTTCCCTACATGTAGTGATCACACAAAAGCAGTACATTTGTCCCCAAGGTTGCTATCTCTCTGGTCAGAATATTCCTTGTATTTAATATTCTGTAGCTTTCACTAACGAGGGGTTTCCGCCATTATTAAACTACTGCAAACAAGCGTTTGACTTCTACGTCATCAAACTTAACCAATGCCGCTAGTCACTGATTGGTCCAGCCAAAAATTTGCCTCTGCAATTCTGAAGACGGGTCTCGTTCCCAGACTGATTCTCAGCAAAAACTGAGCTAAGCAGAAGGAGGGCGGAGCCAAACTAAGTCTGCATGACTTGCAAAACAATAATTTGTGTCTGTGTGCACTGGCGGACTCAGGATGTTTTTTTAGGGGAAAGGGCAAAAATAGTTAAAAGGACCCTCGCAGAGCAAAAAGTCGTCAGCAACTTCTCCACGTTTTGTCCACTGGAACAAAAACCTAGAAAGCACGTCATCATGTTTTATCTACCACAGGGGCATCTGAAGGGGGTACTTTTGCCCCCAGCACAAATCTAACAAATTAATTTTGTATTTTACAAAAAGAATTTTTGGTAACATTGAAGGTCACAATGTTTTCTAACCAAAAGCAGAAATTAGATGCAATCCAGGTCACCATGGAGCCATAACGTCCCATACACTAATTTCCTTTAATCTTATCTCCTTCAATCTACAAGCTAATCTTTTCTCAAACCACAGGAAAGTTGAACAGTTCTTGGAAGAAAGACTGAATAAAACACCACAGACAGTAGACTTGATCAGGTCTGTCTGCAGCAGAACAGCATCGTAAAGTGAAATCGCTCTTCTGTTTGTAGGTCACAGGAATGAAGAAGGTAAATCACCAACTTGTAATCTGCCTGCTGTCACCTTGCTCCACAACTAAAGGCTCTTATCAGTAACGACAGCGCCGGAGCCATTTTGTTTGCAGGCTGTAAATAACGTTACATTGGTCATGAGGTGAGATAAGGTGTTTCATGAAATGTGAGCCAGATTTTGACAGGGGAGCTGATATTCCATGGAGTTGATTTGGTTTGAGGGAGGAATGAGATACAGGCGTGTGCACAGAAGCTGTGAGGCATCATTGGTATTGTGGATGTGTTAACACCAGGGACGAGCAAGAACAGCACATTTATTTATATACAGGGCCTTTATGTAGCCGAGTGGTGAACACATGGTGAATTTACAATTTAACTTTCTCACTCGAGTTAATGCAAAATCCCATGAAGACGTTTGTGTATGTAAAAGTGTTTTTGTTGTTCATTTTTGTAAATGCATCATTTTGTTTTTCGTGGGAAATGGACTTACTGGAGTTTGACATGTTACCAGCTTTTGTCAGAAGGTGGCAGAAGTTTATTAGAAACCGTTACTACACCAGACTTCGCCAGGTGCATCTTGGTCAATCGATCTCTTGCTGTTACGTTTGGACTAAGCAGGAAATGCAGAGAGGACCACTCCTTAAGACTCCTGTACAACATCAGGTATATATACCAAAAACTTTCTTAAACAGGTTCTGTAATGACTTTAAGAATGTCATCTGTCTGTATTTTAATAAAATGTTGTATTATTTGTACGGATCCTGTTGTTATTGGCCTGTAGCAGAGGCGTAAGTTAACGACTGCCATTTTCTCAGTTGTTTCGGCGACGAAATGCAAAGTGTTATCTCCAGCGTCCAACCTGAAGTTAAAGTCTTGCTGTGAAGCTGTTGTGAAGTGTGAGTGTTTATGAAAGTGCCACATTCAGCATTGCATTGTAATTTTGTTGGGTTTTGTCACGTATTTATTTCTGTTTTGTTTCTGTGCATAGCCAGAGGCCACTGCTGCATTTTCTGTGTTGTATTTTATTTATTTATTTTTTTATACCATGGTCTTGGTGAATACTCAAGTCTGATTGGCTGGCAGGAGTCGACTTTTGATATAAGGACACCTACCTAACTCCTTAAGTAGTTCTAGTTAAACAGTCTGTTCACTGTTTCAAATTAATGTGCTTCAGACGCAAACTCGGCCACTTTAGAAATAAAGAAAAGACTCTGTAGTGCAATATCCTCTGAGTACCACAGGATGGCGCTCATAACACATGAGCTGTAAGAAGTAGCCTATGCTCTGATAGTAGCGAAATAAAATGGTTAGACTAAGTGTCCGCTGGCTAAACTGTCCGAATGGTTATCTCATGAAAAGGTGAGTAAGCCCTGTGTTTGATTTGAAAAAGGTGAGTAACTGAGTTTATATGTGTTTAGCTGCTACAGCTCTGTTTCACTGTGCATCTGTTCAGCCCTGTAACGTAACGTCAGGCAGCAGCTGATAATATAAATGTTCGCCAGTCATTTTCTTCATGAAATCCGTTGCTGATTTGGGGACAGTGACATGGCTGACTGGTCAGCTACACCTGCTGTTAAACATACTGAACAATTACATTTACTGTTTGTCCGCCGCAGGCAATGCTATTGATTTTGAATCTTGCTAGCATAACATTAGCTCTCTGGCTAACAGCTGAGCGGACTAGTTTATCTCCTGTTGCTATGTCATATCTATGGCCTGTCCTATTAACTGGAGTACTGAACTACGTTTTCATTACATGAGACCCTTTTGGGATTGTAATGATTATTCCAGTTATTAGTCAAGGTCTCAGGTGTTGCTGTGGAAACAGAGACGTTGCTTGTTTAAAACTTTCAATTTTGAGCGCAAAACACAAAAAAATATAAATTAATGGTATAATTATTATTTTCTTTGGTAACACCATGGTATGACCTGGACAATGCCCTCCGAAGTGTCCATAATCGGGATTGAACGACTGAACTTCGCAGAGGCACCCCTCCATATTGTTTATTCATTTCTGATAATGGACACCTCATCGGCCATTATCCCTTACACGTTCCAACACGGTTTCGTTCCTTCCAGATTATTTCTTTGGCCACCAAAGACCTTGAGTTTTACTGCTATTTACTGAAAATAAAGTGTTGTAAGAAATCCAGTTAATTGTGTCCTGTGTGGCAACTGATTTCCCCGGGCTACATTCATATGCATTACCCTTTTTTTTACATGGTAATATCTGTTAAAAAACAGTAGATTTCATGTTTGGGGGTGCAGTTCCTTTCAGCAGCACATTCCCTGTGTTTGTCCACTCCCCTCTCTTCATAATAAAGCCCTGGTGTTACAAGCTCTGTGGAGGAAGCTTCCAGCAATAGGCTTCTTTAACAGGAGAGAGAGCCACGTCTGACCCTGTGATTTGTTATTCAGTGAACCACATCTCTGGAGAAATGGATTTACTGGCGCGCCCTCTGCAGAGGAATGAAGGTCGGCCCCTACCTTGGAGATGCCATTTGCTGCGCGATGCAATTGCTAATACGCAGCTTTTGAGAAAGGCGGGCAGAAAAAACATTCATACTTATTTGAAATTCCAGTGATGAAGAGAGATGAAAAAAAGGGTAGAGGGATTAGGTGGGCAGACGCAGAGAGCCTCCTCTGGTTTCTTTCTTTCTCGGCGTTGCCCCACAGTTTCTCACATTTGCTGTTACAACCTCGAGCTGTTTAGGGAAGAAATGTTATGAGCGTAGCTGCTGTCAGGCCGAACACATTCCTGTTAGCTCACATAGCCTGAAGGGAAAATTTCAACTTTGACCCTGAGAATGTGTGAGGCCTCGCAGTGAGAATGAAAGCAAGACATGTTTGGTTGTACACATGGCGGAGCTGCACCTTTATTTGCATGAGCAGCAGCCACACACGGCCAGCTGCATGTAGTTAAACAGCACATATGACTGAAATATTACTGAGGCATGAAGGCAATTGTCTGACATTTTGGAAAAAACACTTTAGCTTTCTTGCTCAGTGTTTGATGAGAAGGTTAATAAAACACTCATTTGTGTTCAATAGATTTGAAGTTGCAGCCAGCAGCTGGTTAGCTTAGCTCAACAGAAATA
The DNA here is from genome assembly GCA_029874485.1 of Naso brachycentron. Lineage (NCBI taxonomy): Eukaryota > Metazoa > Chordata > Actinopteri > Acanthuriformes > Acanthuridae > Naso > Naso brachycentron. The sequence continues at coordinate 19,334,828 of JAQFJA010000026.1, read as the reverse complement.
TAATTGCCTAATAATGTTATTTATATAGCACAAGTGCAATATAAAGTGCTTTCAAAGTTAAAAGGTTTAAAAAATGAAAAATACAACCTTGTACTCCCGCTGCATTGTCTGTGTTAGTGCTTGTTTACCTACATGTTTTGTTTTGTTTTGTTTCGTTTTTCTCTTCTCTCTCTCCCATGCAAGGGTGGGTGTGAGGGAGAGAATTTGTTTTTTGTCTTTTGTTTTTTCTCCTTCCTAGTCTCTGTCTTGTAGCATGTCACATGATATAAACATCAGGCCAGCAAAAGGGGGAAAAGGTTCACCTGGCTTTAAAACAACATTCCCTCTCAAAGGTGACCAGACTTCTGAAATGAAAACTGGGGACATTTCCAGTTCAGCATACAAAAATCATTTTATCATTATGAAATAAAAAATTGGGACAGTTACAGTTTGCAAAGGATGCAGAGGACCGTTGTGTCACCTTGGTCTGTAACAGGGCATGTAATATTTTTTAAATCTTGTCATTAAAATGTCATTTCTGCTTCTTTAGAAGGACCAAACCTCCTCTTGTGTTGCTCTTCTCACCCCCGTAACTTTTCTCTCTCTTGTTCTTCACTTTACCTTTTCATCAGGGTTAGTGTTACTGTTTGGTTTTTTTGTTTGTTTTTTTTGTGGAGGAACAAGAGACGAGACAACGAAGGTGACGATTTTAATCTAGATTAACAGCTTGTCTGCACTTCCTTTTGGTCCTGTACAGGCCAATACAGTATCCGCCACTTCTGAAAACATCAGCAAACACATCACAACTCGTGAACTTGGAGCTTTGGAGCTTGATGTCATTTTTCACATCGAATTCTCTGGAGGAAAGCACGTATGATCATTTTACTAAACGTTGAATCCTTCCTTTATTATCAAGTAAAGTTTCTTTTCTCATAAACAAGAAGAAGTAGAAGCAGGAGCACACTGATGTCTTAGTTTGATGTAATAATTTCATTGCCTTGCTCAGAGCTGTTTCAATATGTAGGACAGGTTTTGCATGGGAAACTTTACTATTCTAACAGCTTCAAAAGCTTCTTCAGCTTGTCATGTGCAGAAGAAGCCACTGTGGCATGCCAGGGTTTTTATATGATTGCTGCACTTTTCCTTTAGTCCCAAGAGGAGCAGTTTGGGAACTTATAAACTTCTACTGTAATGCAGGAGACAGGGAGGATGCAGGTTAACATTGCTCTAATTGCATGATTAAGTTGCTATATCCAGATGCGTCAAAGAACAGATAAGTTCAGTCAGCCTGTGGCATTTTTACATTCACCAAACAAAAAAAAATGGGACATAGACTTATTTTAAAGACACTGCATCTGTGGCGCTCATTTGGCTTCTCCTCACCCTCCATTTCTGTTCTGGTCCATAAATTTTCCCTCCCCTCTCTCCTCCCTTCACTGAAGTGTTTCCCTCTGGGAACAGGTGGCTTAAAGCTGAATCCTGATTGATCTTACTGTCTGCTGCCTCAAGGCATTACTTATCCACAGTGGAAGGAAGTGGAAGCCAATGGTATCTATATTGTATGTGACCAAAATAGCTTTGGGACATTAATCAAGCTGGATCGTAGGTAAACTTTTCACTTTTACATGTCCTGCACCTGCCAAGATCCAGTGTTCTTCAGTGCATATGCTACTGGAGCTGAGCTATTAAGTCTAATATAACTGCAATGTCATATTCTGGAGTATTAATTTATTGTATTTGATAGATTTTACTTTGAAGAGAAACTTAAAGGTTAAGTATGAATTTATGAGCAAATTTACATTTTTTATTGCCATTTGTAACTTAAAAAATGAGACTTTTCATGTCTTTCTCTGTTGCCTAAAACAGGTAGAACACTTATTTCTGTGAAAGGGAGCCCATTCAGATTTTTCAGCGAAATATCATGGGACATTTCTGTGCGTTAGTGAGTGTGCACTGCATATAAACAAGACAAGAAGAAGCTCAAACAGCTAGCAACAACAGTTGCAACAACGAATCACACAGAGTCCAGAAAAAAAGTACGCCGAAAAATAAGACGAATCAGTCACTATCACTTATCAATCACTCTGAAGCTTTCACCGAGCTGCTTGTGTCAACACAAAACAATTTTCCATCAAAATGCTCATTTTGTCAACTACCATAACTGTTCTGAATCATAACATTATCAAATTAAAATAACAGAGCAATAAAACTCACCTCATCCATCATCATGTTTTGGTCGGTGTGCAGGTGAGAGCTGCAGGCCTCTCACTGCACCTCACTCGCCACCAGTGTTGCTACTGAGAGGAGATTTCTTAATGTTAAATATTTGCCCTTTAAACATTTTCAGGAATTTCCTTTTTTGGCAAGAGATACATGAGAAGATCAATACTTTTTAAGGTAAGGCACCCAATTAGCTTACTTCAGCGTAAAGATTAGAAATGGTAACAACTGCCTGCGTCTGTCTGAAGGTTAAACAAGCTTTTTGGCCGCATTTTATCACAACATGCTGCTAGTTCAACCCACTGTCACTCCCAACACATACAGCAGCTTCATCAGAAGGACTCAACGGCCCCTCAGTGTTTGTTCGCAACCGACATGACTTTCCAGTACTTACCCATTCATAAGAGTATTGGATGCTCGTAACAAAAGCTTTACCACATGAAGTACAAAGAGCAAAAAAACACCAAGAGGGTTTGAGTGAAAGTCACAAACCTTTCCCTAAGCCTAACCAAGCAGTCTTTTTAACAGTGGTTTTCACACCAGCCTTGTTAGTTTGGTTAAATCCAACCAGAGGTATGGTTGGTTTGTGCAGGTGTGAATGTGGCAGGTGTACTCAGGTGCACACCAGAAGTAGACCAAACAGGGGACTGAAACCTGGATGAAGAGATGGTTGCTGTACGCTTCCAAATAAATTCTGGCCACTTTGCTTCTGGTGAGAACGTGATCCGACCTCATTCTGCTCTAACTGCAGAGAGCACCGCGTGTTTTTGGACCAGTCCAGGTCCCGTAGGCAGCTACATGCATTACAGAGTGAGGAAGCATTTCCTCTGTCACAACAACAACAACAACACGTCAGCATGAGTAATCGCAGACAAACATGGAAAATGAAACAGTGTAGTATCTGATGACCGACACTAAAATCAACCAAAATCAAAGAAATTGCAGTTCAGGATCTATGATATTGGAGTTTACTTCTGGTTATCGTTGGCATGTCATTAACCGATTTAGATCAGAGCAAATAAATAGGTGTGAATGTGAACCAGCTGACCAGCTCAAACAAACAAACAAACAAAAAAAACCCATATCATTTTCACATCTTGTGCATACCAGGAAGAAGACTAGAAGCAGACTATCAGGTTTGCAAACTGCAGCCGTTTCACAAAGGTAAACATGTTTATAACAAGGAGCTTTTTACAAGTTTAACCACTTGTTGGAAAGGCTTGGTGGCAGGAGGACTTTGCGGGTTGTAAACAGATGCTAAAGAGGCGTCTTGTGCTTTAAAAACTGACAAAAGGAGTCCTGATTAAGCATCAGTATGTGATGAGTGGAGAGTGAGAATGTGTCTGCTAGTTGGTGGATTTTTTTTTTGGCTTTGGATGGAGCAAGGCCAGTTGATTTTAAGCTAAAAAAGGTTAATTAGTGACCAGGTAGATTTCTTTGGCATAAAGGAAAATAAGTGCACAGATTTCTATCTGATGCTCACAACAAGTGTTTTAGGACTTGTTGTCAGTGAGCTGATAATATAATCAGACAGGTCAGTCACAGCTTTTTCCATTCTCAGCTTTGAGCCACAAAATGCTTCAGTGGACAAAATAACTGGAACGAACGCTGCAACTTCCTCAATTTAGAAGCACTAGACCTGAAATACAAAACCTGCTTTAAAGATGTCAAATTCTGACTTTAAGGCTGTGTGTGTGTGTGTGTGTGTGTGTGTGTGTGTGTGTGTGTGTGTGTGTGTGTGTGTGTGTGTGTGTGTGT
>JAQFJA010000026.1:19318827-19330771 GCA_029874485.1 Naso brachycentron | reverse complement strand
CGATCTATAAAAAGAAAATTCTTTATTTTCTATGAGTGTAAGCAGTGAGTTGGATATACACACTCCACTATACCAGCATTACTAAAACTGTAAGTTATACAGGCAGCAGTTTAACTGGTTAAATAGACAATAACCCTTTTGTTGTCTATGTTAATCAAAGCCAAACATACTGATAAATACCTCACATATTCAGATTTAATTTTCATGGCACAGTTTTTGAGATATTTCAAACAGCATCTTGACAATGTATGTCAAGTGAGCATAGCTCGTATTTTTTCTGAGACTTCCTCTGAATACTACAACAACCCACAAACTTACCAAATATACATGAAAAGCTTGAAGAAATGCAGATAATCAGGCAGGATGAGCACACGTTTGATCACAGCGCTGTTCACAGCAGCAGCATCCTCCACCACATGCTACATGAGAAACCACAGTGCAGATAATTAAATACAGCTTCTTTCATGCTGTTGCTGTGTGCTAAATAAAGCCAAATCAAATTAAACAAATGCTACAGGAAAAGGAAGTTGTTTTTAGTTTCTCACAAACATAAATTCTGAAAATAAATTGCTTAATATCCAAAGGGGAGATTGTATTAGTTGGTTAATTTATACATTTTATCAGTAATATTGTCAATGAATCCTGCAAAAATATCACAACCAAGAGAAATATATCCAACAAAACACAGTATAATATGCTCTTTTTCTGTACCATTGACCTCCGTTGTTGTCACAAAGCTTTTAAAAACACATCAGTGAGCCACACTGTCACACCGAATGGTGAGTTTCCTCGTACTGATGAACATGAGCACTGTAGTTTGGTTTCAAACCCACATTTAGTTTAGTTTAATGTATTTATCTCGAACAGAATCAACAATATTCCAAAATAATAATACTACTACTAATAACAAAATAAAAACAACAAAAAAGGATAGTACAAATAATAATAATAACTTTAACAATAATAAGAAGGAATAAGAAATAAGCCAACATCATCAATAATAGAAAAAAAGAACAAAAAAAAAGAAAAACAGATGACCTGCTGTGCCCGTGTGTACCTGTGCCATCCTGCTGCTGTAAACTCGAAATCGCTCACTGCTCTGTCTAAACGGCTTCATCCATCCAGCCTGATGTTCAAAACTGATTGGAAAATATGTTATTTACACTCCTGTCTATTGGCAGGTAAACTAAAAACGTTAGCGCACATCTGTCAGGTGGTGGCACAAGTTGAGTGCTCTCTATGTTGAAGAATCTAGAAAAAGGACACCCTGAGGTTTTGAGGGATCCCTAGCAAAAAGTAAAATAATTTGTTTTGTTTTTTTACTATAATTCTGTCCATGAGTAAGATGGAGTATTAGGGCCACACTGAGAATAAAAATTGAGACTTCGAGAATAAACTTACAAGAATAAAGTTAAAAATTTTTCAGAATAAAGTTGTAAACTTACAAGAATAAATGATAAATTTATGAGAATAAAGTCATAAATTTATGAGATTGTAAAATATTAAATATATGACTTTATTTCTGTAAATTTACGACTTTATTCTCGAAGTCTCTGATTCTTTTTTTTCTCAGTGTGGCCCTAAAACTTCATCGTACATAAGAAACACAGCAACAGAATTAATCATTGTTACCAACTACTAAAACATCTAAAAGCCAAAATCTTTGTAAATTTGGGGACTGAGATCAAAATTTTATTACATGAATGTCAGTAGTTTTACTTGTGTCATTTTCGAGGTCTTTGGTGTGAAAAGGTTTGAGAACCACTGATTTGGGTAATTTAGTCTAAGCATCATGTCTGTAAATCTAAAGTCCAAAGCCTCCAGGGCTTTTACAATCTGCACAGTGTGGGAAACCGTCTACAGTCACTTGACCTGACATCATAAACAGAGCAGAGTTTGAAAAAGCCTCAACATGACCACAAACAGTAACAATTTGAAAAAATTACCTGCATGTGAAGATTTGACTTGGCTTCACTATATTTCACTTCATTAGTTTTCTTATATCCTCACATTACCAACATAACAAGCAGCTGATAAAACAGAGACCTGAGCGTCCTCATCACATGTTCATACATGCTGAGCTGTTTGCACATTTCCTGTTAGCAGCAGTGATAAATAACAATCCCTAATTGCAGCTGTGAACCTCACAGTCTGCAGAGCATCTCATAATGGTTTTCACACTCGGGCCGGTAACAAGTCATTACAGTCATCACACAGTCAATTAACTTCCATTCTCTGCCCCGTCGTGTCCTTAGAACCATTTGAACCTCATGAGCGGGGCAGAACACATCCACATCCATGGATTATATGAACGGAGCGCCTGTCGGACTCAGACACTGTCGACAATGAGGATGAAATAGACTCCACCTGCTTGAAGTTAATGTGGATGGATTGTGTCCACGGTGGTGTAGAGCCACATTTACCGGAGGCCGCAGCCGGGTGAGGACCTGAACTGTGAGCCCGCTGAACTACAGCCACATAGGGAGACTGATGCCCACTCTCCCAACAGACTATTACACACGTGACCGGACCAGAGGTGGCCACCAAAGTAAGGACCAGGATTCAACGGTCCAGAGGTTGCAGTAATTAGACTTGACCATGCAGCTGCTCATCCATTATCCCTGGTCCCTCTGTTGCTCATTTGGAATGGCTAGAGCCATGCTCTCACTTAGCATTGTGTGTGCAGGTGTGTGTGTGTGTGTGTGTATGTGTATGTGTGTGTATGTGTGTGTGTGTGTGTGTGTGTGTGTGTGTGTGTGTATGTGTCTGTCTGTCTGTCTGTCTGCATGCTGACAATATCTGAGCAGCTTTTTCCAAAGTCCAGAGGATAACACAAATGTGGCTGCTCTTGTTTTTGCGAGTTTGCAGGAGCTGTAACTCATCTTGACTTGTATCTGCTCGGCGGGACGACTCAGTCTGAACATTTCAGAAGAATTACGTTGTTGTTAAATGCCGTAATAATGGATTTGTTCTGCACTGCGTTTTGGTAGATTGATGGCATTTTGCAGCCCGTCATTCCTCATGTACTCACACACACTCACACACACACACCAATGGCAGCAAGCTACCACACAAGCTGCTGGAATGACAATAAACAATTCTCAATAACTACATTAAGAACAGACTGTATCACTAATGTGATATTTTAATTAAATGTCATAAATCACAGCTGGGGACAAACCAAGCCGCTTTTTTTTTTTTAGGGCAAAATGAGAACCAGACAAATTCTCCAAAACACGGTTCAGAAAAGTGCAGATGCTTCATAACTTCCAGTGAAATTGTAAGTGAACGACAGTGTTTCCTTGTTTTAACAGAAAACACGGTGATGGTATCAGTGTTGCTCACCACAGGCAGATGGAGCAGAGATGAGAGCGCTGCAGCTGTTTGCCAGGTGCACCACATCAATAGGAAATTAATGCATGAGCTACGATTCTGGGAAAAATGAGTGGTTTGGCTGTTTGTAGCGTCGATGTATGTTTAACACAATATGATCAGAAAATCAGAGCAAGATGTTTCATGTGCGTGGTTTAGTATTTTCATCCATTTCAGAGGCTCCATCTGAATAATAGAATCCTTCATTACCTGCAACAATCCTTCATTTATGATTATCTGAATATATTTTTGTAAGATTTTTGTGATATTAATCACAAACAGTGATGTGTTTCATCAAGTATCGTTATTAAAATCTTATATTACCAGAATGGATAACACATAAATGTGTATTTTCACTGAATTTGGTCATGGTGTTAGAGATATCAAAATCTGAGCACAAGATAATTTTCATGTGCGCACAAGTTATTTTTAGGAGCGTCCATCAGCATTACACAGGTGTGACAGCGCAGTGTTTATCTATTTACAGCGATCACACTGACTGATTAAAATGATGCCAAAATGATCTCGACTGTCAGTGATACCCCTCGCCCTGTAATTTTATATGTGAAAACATTTTATTTATTAAAGTTTTGTTACAGTGAACTTGGCCTGAATCAAGATGAGGGCTCATGATGACCATATGTAGGTTGACAATTGTGTAAGAGCTGTCACTGGCTTCATTTCCTGTCTTTGATCATTCATACAATCTGTGCATGTGGTGAAGACACACCAAGTGAAGTGGTGAGGAGACGGGAAGGGAGCGTGTGTTTGCGCTTGGCAGAGTGCACAAGCGCCACGCAGTTGTATTCACTGTAATGGTTTGACCCGCAACACCTACATGAAAACTAAAACCATACCTGCTCATTAATGCACAGTAGGCTTTTCAGTCTTTAATGTAGATTGATCCTGGAATTCTACAACAGACGATCTTTTCAGTCACAAAACAGCCCGCTCTGCTCTGCTGCGCACCTACTGATCTGTCTTTGCAGCACGATTCCATTAAAAATGTAGTTACTGAATAACTTGATCCATATCATCACTATATATGTATATCTATGAAATACATCTAGGCTAAATATTTACATATTTAGGCTCTGACTAAAAACATATGCAGTACCTCTGAAATTATATATAAGCTTATAGGCTCCTTGTTCCCTCAGGAAAATAATCTCTAGAAAAAAAATCACTTTTCAGGACCTCAGGGGCTCCGTACCATTCTTTCAACTGTGCGTGCAGTAACAAGAAGAGACAACAGAACTCGCCCACCGCTAATTAGCTTAGCTCAAACACTGGTAGTCAATGGGAAGTGCTAGCCTACTTTCTCTTAAAGACATCAGATAAACTTTCCAACTCTAAACGGTCCTGTGTGCTTGTTGTGACTTGTTTATTCACCACGTTATGTTATTTTCAGACTCAGATTAGACTCCTCACTCAGGAGACAGGAAGTGTATAAACCATTTCACACCACTGGTGCAGCGTACAGTGGCAGATCTTGTGTTAATGATGACTATCTTTGGCTTAGGCGGATAACATGAGCATGTGAGCATGCTGCAGTCGTGCTGAGAGGGCACCTCATCATGATTATCTACCATAGGGGCATCTAAGAGGGCACTTTAGCTGCTTTTTTTTTAACATAAGGGCGCTCTGCACCCCCTCTGAGCCCACCAGTGAGCAACACTGTATTCTCATAGAGCTGCTGCAGACTCTGTCGAGTGTGGTTACACATGTAGCTAATCAGAACTTGAATCACATCTCCAGTGTGTGTGAGTCTTTAATGAATGCATATAGGCTGTTGATATCAACTGACAAGTCAGTAAACTCCTCAACATTAGCATCGATATGTTGGATTATTGGCCTGAATCATGCTGAATGACATGTTGGGCTGCTGATGGTTTGAGTGGAGAGAAGCGCCGCTCCCAGTCTGTTAACGACCAGCATGCTTGCTCTCAGCTCATTAGCCCGGGCCTCTCTAACTCATACACACATCTTCCTTAGACTCCACACCACAGCAGGGGGAATGACCGGGATAAATAAGGAATAATCAAGGAATCGTTCTGGCTGCGAGCTGACCTAAATATGGGGCTCTGTGCTGTCACTGAGGCTCTGGCGGCACGCTGCTACCATTATAATGAATGGAGCAGTGTGAGGAGGAAACTTAGAGAGGGACTTTCAACACAATCACACTAATGCTCCGGGAGGAGGAGGACGCTCTTTTGTGGTTGGGTTCATACAGGAGTTTATTTCAGTACAACCTCTACACATCTACCCACAGTCTATATCTGGAGCAGCATCATTTGCAAGGCAAACTGTATAATTTTTAGTTTTAATAAACCTATGAATAAATCAGTCATGCGAGCAGGCAGTTGGGGTTGATTGCAGAGGAGTGTTTTTGAAAAATAACATCCTCCTCCGAACATTCATGCTGACAGTTGACTTAGTTTCTAAGCAGTTATCATGAAAGACACAAGAGAAACCGACCAGATAAGAGAAACAAAAAACAATGACGATGTAGGCAGGAGAAAAACAGAATTTCATTATGACTCTTCAAACTGTAGCAGACAAAGCAGGCAATGCAAAATAATAATTTTCACCCTTCAAGTTGCAGTTTTAATAAATAACTCAATGGTTGATTACAGTAAGTAAAATGATAAGCGAGTGATTTTTGATATACTTTACAATCTTCTTATGTGGCTTAATATCCTGGATATTCTCCCTCTGCTTTAGAAAAAACACATTATTCTCTTTCTTTACACCTCTCCTTGACAGAAACTTGATTTCAAGCTGATGGACCAGCGCTCCTCACAAAGTTCACAAAGCCGTGACACATTGCTGCAGTATCAGATCAGAATCTTCCTCAACGAGGGTCATATTTCATGTACAGGGCATTCGTTTTCTACTCAACTTCAGCTGTGAGCCACCGCCGCTCTTTGTCCATTCATCAACCGCTGACCTTCAGTGTGGTGCCCTGACAGCTGCCCGGGGCACAGGCAGAGTGACTAATGTCGTCTCAGCCGCCACCTCCCTGCACCAAAGGCCCCTGATATTCATCCAGTATTATCCGACCCCGGCGTCTACAGATTTCTATCGCTGCTCCCAGCTTTAATTATTCAAGCTGCTGAATCACACTTTCACCAGAGAGACAGCCAAACTGGCCAGACTGCCTGCCCTCATCCTCTCTCTGATCTTATCTATCTGGCTGTATGACACTATCTCATCTTTCTCTTTCATACTGTAGATTAGAAAAGATAACTTCTGGCCTCGCCAGTGACCAAATATTCAATGAGTAAAGAAGTCTACTACTGAGCCTGCTTTGGTTTGACCTGCGAACAAAGGTGACAGTTTGGTGCACGAACTAATAACAAACCAACCAACTTGAAAAGAAAAATCCTCCTCATGCGGCAACTAGACAAAGTTTGAACTTCTCTTCCAACTAGGGACGTGCGTTATGACGATATTAGACCGAGAACAATTAGAATGTGTTGATCCACTGTTACCTAGAGATCACTTGCATTGTGCCTCAGTGCACATTCTGTCTGTTGCAGTTCTAGGTTCAGGCACACAACGCATTTTTCTCTCAACCAAATCACACTGCTTGCTGCTCCTTCTGTTCCACACCTAACGTAAATACGCACACAGCAAACATGTGGTGCCCTCGTCCCTCCCCTTTCAGCATGAAGTCTTGTAAAACAAAACGAAAGCATCATGAATGAGTCGGATCTGAGTCCGCTTGTACTAGCCAGTTCAGAGGAAAGGGGACTTGCTATTTTCTGTCATTAATTACGGCTGATGTAACTGTTTTTGCTGCACTGTATCAGTTGTGGAGGTCGTAAACAGGCTGGAAAACTTGACAACATCGTGTCCAGGTTAATAAAATTATCTGGTGGTCTGTTAAGTTACACACAGCCACAGTTTAGACGTCAGCGTTAGTTAGTAACATTAAAAACGAGGGGAGGGGCTCTGTGTCTGCAAACTGAAGTGTTAAACATATAGATTTGTTTACTTTTGAAGAGCCTGGAGTGAGTTTAAGAAACACATTCACTCTACGTGTAATTCTCAGAATTTAGTAATTCATAAATCAAAACAAAATCATTTTGAGGAACCAGGAACCAAATATGAGCCTACCATTAATAAAAAAAAAAATTGGCATATGATATTCTTGCCTTATCACTCAGCCCTACTTTAACGCCTCTCTTTACATTCTTCACACTCTTGGTTTGCTTGAACAAAGAAAAGCAGCACTATTAATGCATTAGATGGAAAAGTGTGTGTTCTTTTCTTTATATCTGAACAATTATAAAGTCTCAACCCTCCATATGAGACTTGGCTTTTCAGTCCCTTTCCAAACCTGCCACACTCCCCATTTTCAAATCTCTTTTTATTCTGTCAACTCTTCCTGTGCCCCCTTCTGTCAAACTCCCAATTTAGTAAAAATACACATGAAAAGGCTCTTTCTCAGGTTCTCTTTAGGATAAATGTCAAAACCGAGAATAACTCTGTTTCATGTGCGTCACTTGTCACTGCACTTGCTAAAGCCCTCTGCTCCACTCAGGCTGCTGCAGAAAATTAATGAGTTTCCTAATTTAACTTAAGTTGGCGTGAGACCTTCTGCTCTCAAAGCCACATCAACAAGTGTTATGTGCTTCTTAAGATATGTCAGACCAACTTTAGCACAGAGCATGGTGTGAAAAACAACATCAGCAAACGTGCTAACTATGCTAAACACTAACAAGCTGTGGGAAGCATTGCTTGTCGTAAAAGGGTGTCTTGGTTGCTCTTTTTTGGTACAGCTGCAGAGGAACGTAAGGGAATATGCTAGCATTTGCATGTTGAGCATTAGAGGTGTGTCACATACAAACACACACACGTACACAAACGCATACACACAATAATTTAACCACTGAGACTGCCTGTTTTATGCTTGGGCCAGACTACACAATATCAGCCTGATAATAGCCCGACTGGGAAGATATAAAACGGATATGATCGATGAGCATCGGTCGTAATGCATGACAACCACATTTTAGGATGCCTCATGAGCTCACCACAGAAAGACCAGCATGTTTGATTTTTTTGTTTTCCCCCCACAGTGGCTTGTCAGTAGTAGTAGTCAGTAACGAGCACTTCCTTGCCGGTGACATCAAGCACGTTGTGAACTGCAAACAATGATTGTTGATCGAATACTTTTCCCCTGGTCCTGGAAAAACGCTGTAAAATCTGCCAAGCTGACGTTCCCGTCTGCATTGATGATGTATATTGTCCAAGATGAGACATATAGTTCACTGAGCGGTCTCACAAAAAACGTTGTTTTACTTTACTGTTTGGCAACAAAATTCAACTTTTTTTTACATGACAAATTATCTTTTAAATTGTCAGCCATCACATGTGTAATTCAGGGCACAAGCCAAACAGGATAATAAAATAATTTGTGTCTCTCCATGGACTACCAGTCATAATTTTTTTCTGAATTAAGGTTCCATGGCCCAGAAGTAGAGGGGCGTGACTTAGCCTCTCTATTATGCTATAGTTTTTGGTCTGGCCCCCCTGAGGTCAAGCTGGGCTGCATGCCGCCCCTGGACTAAAATAAGTTTGATGCCTCTGGGTCAGAGGTTCATCAAAAGATGTTCATCCTCTGGGGAACATGAATGTCTGAACAGAAAGCAACACGCACACCACCCGCTCTGTCTCTTCAGTGGTGCTGTGAACCAAATGTCCTGATGAGTCCAAAATGAAAAAGAAAAAAGGTTTCCTGCAAACACCTTCACCTTTGCACTGTGCAGATGAATGTTTGTAAGAACATTATGCCAATCCTTCAAAAAGTGAAACGACCAACAGTCTGACACTGTCATCCTGAAAAGAGATTTTTTCAAACAAATAAATGCTTTGTTCCTAAAGAGCTTGAACCTCAAGTTCTGTGTGGTTCTGTTTGGACAAAAATGTTCACACAACAACTTGCCATAATTGGGGAATTGGCGCTTCCCAACACTAACAAGACAACCAATATGATTAATGTGTTTAAAAATGTTTGACTGTTAGGTAATTGTTTACCGGAAGCATCAGCCCACAGTTACCATCGCTCTGTGGTTACTTTGCGTATGTCAGAGTTCCTGATACTGACGATCTGTGCAGCTGTTCAATAATCTTTTTTTAAATGTGGTTTATCTTTGTGATCACATGCATCCTTCCCGTGGACCTGGGACTTTATCATGACTTTAACCTCAGTGAGACACCTCCCAGTGTATGATGGAACCAGGTGTTATCAGCCTACGAAAATCCTAAAATTTCGGTCACCTCCACCCTCACACGCACATACCTCACCCATATTCAACCTCTGTGTTCCGATCCCCCCCCAGGCTGGGACTCTGGATCTTATTTCTTTGTGACAGGTCCAGGACAGAGGAGGGGAGGACGGCTCATTTTTTGGCTGGGGGGAGGATGGTGGGGCACAGGAAGAGCTGCCAGATTGACAGGCAAGTGGGGCCGCGGCTGGGGGCTGAGGTGTAGAGATGTTCAGGGAGTTGGCGTTTGTGGCTCAAAAGATAAGCATCAGTGAGAATATGAGAAGCTAGATGGTAATCTTTCACAGGAAGTTAGGCTATGCCATTGCAGAAGAAACCACAGGAGAGAGGCTGACCTTGTGCGAGTGTGCTCAGCTGCATCGGACTTCAGAGGAGGAGGCCGGGCCTCCCACGCGCTGCAGACAGGAAGACACTGAAGTATAACTGCTCTGTTTAAAACAAAGTCAAGTCAGCGTCATATGCTGATCACAAAGACGGTGTCCAAAACCTTTGACTGCATCACAGAAACATGGCAGCATGAGTTACCAAGGTTTGATTAACTCCATGTTGAAAAATACGATTTAGCTTAAACTTAAAGAAGTTAGTTTTTTTCACATTAAGCCTTACAATACGGACTTTTATGAGAATATACAATGTCCAACAGCACTATTATGACGAACGGTGCAGTCCTGAGAGCTGCAGCTCGTTGCTGACGTCACTGTTAACTGAAAACAACGGAGGTGAAGGGGCATCAAAAAATGGCGTTTTAAAAGACGAGACAATTGCTGAATGTTTAGTGGTGTCCTCTTATGTTGAGCAACAGCTTTTAACCAGCACACGGCCTTTAATTTAGTGAATTAATTGAGCAAACTTTGGCCCAAATGTTTTTTGTTTGTTTGTATGAAAGTAACCAAAGTGACCTGGATGAGTGTTGCACCCTGTTTTTTGAGGTCAGTACTGTCATTGCTTGACAGTTGTGTAAGTGTGACAGTGTAAGAAGAGCATTACTCTTATAATTTCCTGCAACAGCAGGAAGGTTAAAAATATCTCAAATTATTGTCAGTGTGCCCTGTTTAATGGCCAGTGCTAAAAATATTGTCAACATGATTCAACAGATTTTCCTGCTTCATTAAGCTGTTATATAAGCTTGCTTTATATAACTCTCATTGTCCATCCTGCTGATATTAATATATTTTATAATCTATTCACTTAAGTGCTTTAATTGCAATCAAAAACTTGACTTTTCTTTGCAGTGTTTTTCAAAGTATAACCTAATTTGCAGCAGACTCTTTATTAAGTGCTTTTGCTATAAGATGAAAATATTACACTAAAGTAAAATATCACCTTAAAAGGTTAAGCTTGAATAAAATATTGTCACAAATTAGAACTCGGGTTCACCTTCTTCTCTGATATAAAAATGAAGCCAGTCGATGATTTAATGAAAGCGTAAATGTCACCTTGCTTCCGTTTGCACTCAGCAGAGCAGATGTCGAAATGTCACAATGTTCCTGCTCAATAAGAGCAATATCTTACGCACGGGCAAATTCATTTGACCCTGATTTACTGAGCAAATTCTGAAAGTCCGGTGTTCAAATACAGTCCAGGAACTTACACACTTAAGTCTGCAAGGCTGTTAGATGCATGGGAGCAGTCTCACGCCTCAACAGTGCATGACCAAAGCTAACACATGAAACATCGAGGATGAGGCCGCAGATCAAACATGAGCACAGTTATTTCTTCATTTTAAAAAACAGTATATGGACTGACATTTACAGTGTTTCCATCAGACGGCCTGTCAGATCAGAGCGCTGAGGCACGAGAAGAAGCCCCCCTACAAACAAACCCTTCACTGCCTGACACAGCAGCACAGAATTCAGGTTGTAGGCCAGTTATATACCACACAGGAAGTCATTTTGGGTTACTGCTTGACTCTGACAGTCAGCCTTGAAGCAGCCCAGGTGTTTTTGTATGTCTGCAGGAGGGAAAGAAAAACTGCACGCTGTTTGTTTCTGTAACCAAATACATGCAAGCAAACAGGCAGAAATTGCTGGACACCCACTGATGCAGGTGTGCTTGTTATACACATCTTCTGAAAAGGTAAGAAACAGCTCGATTGTTCTCAACTTTAAATGGCTGCCGAGTGCGTAGAAAAGGCTGCTTTAAAAATAGATGAAAATGGTAAGAGTGGAAATAAAAAGAAGAGACGAGTTTTGAAATGCAGTATTTTAAGCTATGGTTAAGAAAGAGGCTTTGATTCAAACTCAAAAACATGTCTCCAGTTGCTCTTAGATTGTAGA
>JAQFJA010000026.1:19143047-19153809 GCA_029874485.1 Naso brachycentron | reverse complement strand
AAACCTGAGAGTTGAAAAGAGACAGCTTTGGCCTTAAAAGCTTCTGTTGTTGATTCCCTTCACAGATACAGTTTTTGGCAACGGAAGAACTCCAGACTATCTCCTCTTAGGCAACATGGTTTACACAGTGAGTGCACCAGTCTTCTTGAGTCAGTGTCTCTGCAGTGTTAAACGCTTGAGGTGTCTGAGCCAAGTGTAATCCACTTTCTGTCAATAAACATCACATTTGCTTCCTTGTGAATTTCATTTCATCTCCTGATCTTTCCAGTTTTAGTCTGTAGAGAATGTAAAACAAGAATTCCTACTTCATGGAAAATTGTGATGCTCATCTTGTGACAGATATCAGCTGTAAAGGGAGAAAGTCTTTGTTTAATGTGTGTGTGATTTATGTCTCCACAGTTTGTGGTCATCACAGTTTGTCTTAAAGCCGGCCTTGAGACCTCATCCTGGACTATGGTGAGTTCACAGTTCTCTACTCTCTCGCTAAAGTTCTGTTATCTCAATCCAGTTCCTCCTTTTTATGTGACCTCAGACACTTGTGTCATATTTTACATCCTCTTTACCTCCAAACACCTTTATGGTTTGTCCCACTGAGCTTGTAACTGTACACCCAGTCACTGTGGGGTTATTCCCTCAGGTTACTCAGGACTCACTGTGAACCCTTATGCTAAAATATGTTAAAAAAAATTCAACAAACACAAAAGGAGAATGTATGAAAATGTTGGTCCAGATACAATTTTAAAGTCCGTCCATGGAACTCGCAATTGCTGTTGATTGTAGCGCTGCATGTGGACAAAAGCATTACTGCTTACTGTCGCAAAGATCTTGTCTAGCATGAGCCTTTGTTTTGGAAGAGGGTGAAAGAGAAACAACACTTATTAACACAAAACCAGTTCGGCCATTGACACAAAGTCATCTAAAAATAAAATCTCCTCTTGTTTCCATCCTTACATAATAAAACAGAAAACAGTAGATCGATAATGCTTGGAAAGAGCAAGTCGTCTTTTCTGGTCTGTGTCCCGTAAAGCCTTTCGTAGAGTTTCAGGCAAAGGCATTGTAACAGACAAGACTGTAATATCCGATCTCCTCACCGATGGTCTCATTTGCTGATATAGGTAAGATGTGAGGCATCAGTATTAAATTTAGATGCTTCATAACCGGATAAAAGTTCCTCGTTGGGAGAAGTTAGGGTTTTTTTGCACATTAGGCCCTATCATAGGGCTCATGTCGATCATATATAATGGTAAATAGAGATATTATGACGAATGGTGTAGTCCTGAGAATGAGCTCATTGCTGATGTCACCGCTAGCTGAAAACAACGGAGGAGCGTGTGCACTCTGACAGTCCTTCAAAAAACTCAATAAATGCTCGGTTTAAGACAAGAAACACACAAGATGTTTAGTGGTGTCTTCTCACATTCCAAAACAAAAACCACAAAGTTAAACAATGTCTTATAACCCAGAAACAGCTGTTTGCTTGTTTCTGGAGCAGCTGAAAGAGCCATTTCTGGGTCAAATGCCATTGTTAATCTTCGTGTTTCAGTTTCGGTACATGAGAGGACATCACTAAACATTTCTCGTCTTTAAAATGAGCGTTTTTATTGTGTTTTTCGACGGATTGTCAGAGCACTGTCAGTGCCGATGCACCTCTGTTGTTTTCGGCTAGTGGTGACGTTAGCAAAGAGCTCCAGCTCTGAGGACTGCACCGTTTGTCATAATAATGCTGTAGAACATAGTATATGATCGTAATTATCCTTATTACAAGGCTTAATGTACAAAAAAACAAACTTCTCCTTTAAAAGGTAAACTGAAATAAAGCTCAAATCTTCATTAAATGAAGTCTGATCTGTCTCCTCACCGTCTTGTTATTCTCCAACTACAGTTCAGTCACATCGCCATATGGGGAAGCATCGGCCTGTGGGTGGTGTTTTTCATTATCTACTCCTCCCTGTGGCCCCTCATCCCTCTGGCTCCCGACATGTCCGGAGAGGTAAGCACACATATGCTAGCATGTACGCATACACATGCTTACACATCTATACATACACTGTTCATCTCAGCAGCCAAAACTTCCCACGATGCCCCACTCACTGCTGATTTAATCGTGTATCCCTGACAGACCTGCAGTGCTTCAATTCATTTTCTACTACAGACGAAAGCTGGTGGGCGTTCTCAGAGTCAAAGCTGACGCAGGTCTTTGTACGGAGAGCCGGAGGGTTGTAAACTGTCAGACCTCTGGCTTGTGTTGCATAATGACTTAATTGGGGCCAATTAGCCCAGTGTTTGTGTTACACTGGCCTCCTTGGGCTCTGAGAATCCACAGGTGACACTGGAGCAGTGAAGCAGTCTAGAAACTAATCAAAGAGAGGTGACGAGGGATATTTGATTTACCTGTTGATGTCCTAAAAATGTCCAGGAACAGATTTTAAAATGACCCTGATTTTACACGGTTTAGTTTTTTAGAGTTGTTATTTGCATGCGAATGTGACTGCTGTCTGTCAGGGTCACCACATGTGGTCAATGGAAGGCTATTAACCACAGATGACATTTCCCAGTGCTTTCTATTGAGGGGAATGAGGCATCTTTACATTAGAGAACAAGAGCACAGTAGGAATCTGTTTAAAGACAAGAGCCAGCAGCACACAGGACACAGGCAAAGAAAATATCCGTTTATCTGGGACTCTGTGCTTGTGACCTCTTTGAGAATCAGTCAGTACGTTAACATGATGATAGAAAAAGTTGATTTGTTGTGTTTGTCTGACTAAAACTGGACTTTTAAAATACATGTGACCATGTAAGTTCAGCTGAAATTGTGCAAAGTGGAATTTATTAAAGTCGTACTAACACATCTAGATAATTGGGGATCGATTTATTGTTGCATTTTTACGCCTCACTCAGCTGTAGACTGGCCGAAGCATTCTGCGAATGATCAATGGTCCTCACAGTCTCTTTGACCCGGAACTCGGACAGCATAAATTTGTAGAGGAAAACAAAAACACCATAAGCACAAAGGGGAGCACATATTTCATTTGTACCAAAAGTAAAGCATAGATCCAAAGTGTACAGTGCTGTTGTTGTCCATGTTTTCACCGTTCGACGTGGAATCTGCTAGCTGCTTGCTAACTTGTTTGTAGCTTGTTTAATCAACCGGAAGAGAGGCGCCCTGGTAGCTCAGTTGGTAGAGAGGGCTCCCCTCATACAGAGGTTGTGGCCCTTTGCTGCGTGTCATTCTATCTTTCTCTCTCTCCCCCACTTTCTGTCCACTCTTCAGCTGTCCTGTCGAATGAAAGCACAAAAAAGCCCCAAAAATATCTGTAAAAAGTCAACCAGAAGAAGGTCCAACAGCAATCACCTGAATGGGGCATATCACCACGTACTGTAGCAGAGTCAGACATGCTTTTGGTCCATTAATCAATTCTCCCTCAGCACTTGTGTACTGGGACATGGACAGTAGTCCGACTAAAGGGCCGAATCGAGCTTTAACTGTGCATGTAATGTACTGAGTGAACATGGAAACTGTAATGGTCCATTGAGGAGCTGATGGGTCAGTTTTGGAATTCATAACTTTGCATCAGTTTTGGCAATCAGTGAAGATATTGGATGGGAAACTCCACATGCCAGACATCAATATGAGATCATTCAACTTTGGAACAAACTTGTGAATGTACTGGAACAGCAGCTTACCACAGAGACTAACTCAGAGCAGTGCTTAGAGAAAACTATCCCTCATGTCAAAGCACAGACGGTCTGTCGATGGTGGATGCAAACCTAAATGAAGAGCATATTGATAAATAAGTACATGATAAATAAGTACGGTGAAGAGTCCTTTGCTGAGCAGAATTCATATTACAGTAAATTAAATATGTGTACAGAAACAAGGCAGGCTAAAAACAAAAAGCTGTTTTGGTTTTGCTGAGATAGAAGATGGAGTCCGTGTCATGTATAACTGCTCATCATAAGCCACTAGCTTTAGAACCAACTTGGCGTTTTCCATCTGCTCCCATTTTTATGCTAAGCTATGCTAAGAAGCTGCTGGCTGTTATTTCATATTTAGTGGACAGACATGAGTTTGGAATCAGTCCTCTCATCAAACTGTTTGCCTTCAATATCTAAATGCTCCTTTAAGGGCCTCACTTTTTAATAAAATGTCTTTAATTTTCGATCAGTTCTGCTGTTTGGTTTGTTTTAAAAATTGGACTCTTCTGCAGCAGAGTTGATGCACAACAGGTTGAGTCTTATTTGACTGTGAGTTGGTAATTAAAGCTGCCATAGCAATGTCCGGAAATCAAGCTAGCTGTAGCATGAGACTCTTAAGGAAACAACTCTACTGCCCCTCCTCTCCCTGTTTTTGCTCTTTTGCTCCACCCTTCACTTGGTTCATGGTGTGTGTTTGTGTTTGTGTGTGTGTGTGTGCTGTGTTTGCGACTATTTGCTAAAGCTGGAAGCAACTTTTCTTCCTGGGTTTTCCGCCATTGTATCAGGTTCACTGAGGGAACATGAACACACATCTACCTTTGTAAGGCAGCCAGTAGGAACACACGCTCTCTGAAATGACCCGTGATTGGCTAAAAATCCTGTTACAGTCTGAATACAGAGCCAAGGAGAGGAGCTGAAGTTTAGAGTTCTTTTAGACCACCTGAATTACAAAATGCTGAAAGGTTATTATGGGATTTGTTCCTGATGACACCAAAATTAAAACTGCCTCCCTTGGCTTTAACAATATTTTTGATTGATTGATTGATTCCCTGCAGCTGGGCGCTTCTGTGTGCAAGACACAATAAATATAATACTAAACATAACTAACTACACATGCAATGCTGAAGGGGTGAAAACAGAAATGTGGACCTACTTTGCTCTTGCAGTTCAACACACACACACACACACACACACACACACACACACACAATGAGATGATGGGTGTATAAGCTTCTCTCTGTGAAGCCTGCTGCTTTCATCCTCGCCCCGCAGCACTTGACTGAAGACAGTAATGGTGTCCTGTGGGTAGCTGGTAACCCTATGCCCCTGCCCCAACTCGGGGATGCCAGTACATCATCAAACAGGGACACATCTCTCCGAAACCCGAGAAGGCATCAGAGACACAATCTCTTCTTCCAAGACCCCGTCGCCTCTGAAGAGCCGGATTGTTCTTGATTCTGAGGCAGCCACACTTATTTCACAACAGCCTCCTCGATCTCTACTTGAGTTTTAAAATATTTTCATGCTCTCTGTCCCTCTGTCTATTTTCTTTTGCTCCCTCTCTTTTGCTTGTTGCATCAGCTTTTTCCTCTTTGTTCTCTCTCTCTTCAGCCCCCCACCCCCCACTCTGCCCGTTGAAAAACTGCCCAAGGGCCAACAACATAACAGACACCAGAGCTCCCTCTTCTCCTTTTTCTGCTCTCACTCACTACCCAGCTCACTACCTTTAACAAGAGACGTTGAGCAGTGCAGGGCTTCATGTGAGAGCATTCATCAGTGTCAGGCTAAATATTCTTTGGACGATTGACAGGACAGGTGCAGGATCCATCCACGAAACATGGCAAAACAGCTAGCATGCTATCCAGAGGTTCCCCCGAATGGCCTCATCCTGTTTTCACCTCGTAAAAGTCTGACACAGATATCAAAAGAAAATGTCAGATTATTCTGTTCAAGCGGTGTAATCTGCCACAATAAGGAGCTTAGCTTCACCTCAGGAGAAGTTGAGGCTCTGTCTGACTGACCTGCTGTCTGCCGAGTCGCATCTGCTATCAACAAAGCCGTCTCAGTACAGTTTATCCCCTCTCTGTTCACGCTGTTCACACACACCTTTGGCATTTTCATGTTTCTGCTGCAAGCTGTGGTGCAGGAGCTCTCAAACAGACTCGAGTATTTGCCATCGACACACGGATGTTTCACTCGGAATGTGTCCATCAGATTCTTCCACCATTTCTGCTCAGTGATGAGAAATATTTTCCAGAGAGGAATCATTTTTACTGAGAAGTTTGTTGATGAGCAGTGAGCCAGGAATGCAGCAGGAATGAAATCAATTTTGTGAAGAAACATCAAATAATTTATTTCTGTTTAGAGGCATTTTAAAAGAGTGGATTATATTTAAAGCAATATTTTAGAATTTTTGGCATAGGGCCTTATATTCGACCTCCCCAGCCCTACGTGTTGATAGAGACCATTTTCAGCCTATTTGATGCAGTACAGAGTTTGGACAGCTCGCCGTTAAGCTGCTGATGCTAGTGCTAATGTGAGTCAGTGGCAACAGTAGCCACTACCAAATTTCGATCAACCCAAATTAAGTCGAATATGACGACAGTCTATTGAGGCGAATTCAAGTGTTCTTAGAATAATTTTAGAGTCAAATAATTTGTGGCTCTAGGCTTAACAGCAACAGGAAGCTGCCGAACTCTTTACTTCCCGTTGCTGTAAACACTAACCACAGCCTCAAATTAAAGGAATTCAGCCATAGTTTGACTTCTTATATTATTCTACCAACACTCCAATTCCCTTCAATAGACTGTTTACAATTTTGACTTGCTTTGGGTGCACTGCAGAGAGTTTGGTAGTGGCTACTGTTGGCTTGCTACTGGTGCCACTGACTCGCATTAGCATTTGCAACAAAAAATTGAGCTTGGACTTGGTAACTTATGTGGTCCCACAGGTCAATAATTCTTGTCCCAAGGAACAAATTGAAAAAGCTGATGTCATAAATATTCTTTTACTGCTGTGGTGTTGAGCTCCATAAAAGATCATGCCATTGTTTTTACTTTTGTGTGCATTTTTGTTGACTCTGTTTCAGAATACACTCAGTTTGTGCCTGTGTGCCTGCGTGCATGCCTGTGTGCCTGTGTGCTTGCGTGTCTGCGTGCATGCCTGTGTGCCTGTGTGCCTGCGTGTCTGCGTGCATGCCTGCGTGCATGCCTGCGTGCGTGCCTGCATGTCAAACCTCCAGGCAGTCTCTGGTTTGGACACCAACTTGAACTTAAAACCTGCTTCAGACGAGTCATTAATCAAAGGAACATGAAGACATTTTTATTCTTCACTCGGGTTTGATTCATGTCATTTCTCAGCCTACCTGCATGGGCAGACTGAATTGAAAACATGTGATGAGTTCATGTGCGCCAACATGCAAGATTTAAGAGTTTGAATGCCAAATTTCCCCAACACAGCAAAGCCCTGCTCGGGATCGATGCTTCCCTCTTAATGTAGGGTGATAAATGTGTCTTGTTTTGTTTGTTTTTTTTACTCACCTCGGGAGGCGGATAAGGAAACATGAAAATGTGATTGGTTGTGAGTTTTGGCTCCAAATGGTGGGCTGCTGATTAGAATGATCTCTTTTGTTTGATCACTGATACCTGTGACTAATATGTTTGTAAGACTCAGGGGGCTTCAGCTCTCTGGTTGAGATGGAGACAAACTCCCATCAGCCGTCACATCAGAGATAAAGAATTATTGAGCCCTGTTCATCTCTGCTGTTGACTTAGTCCCTCAGTGGTACTTGTGGAATCCTTTGGTTCCTTCTTCATGTCCTTTGGGAGGTTTAAGAGTCTGTTTGTCCTCCTTCAGCTAATGATTGAGAAGGCTGCAATGCATGCTTAGTGTAATAAGTGACTGCAGTGTACAGTATTAGTGAGGAGAGGGGTTATAGTGTGCTGCACACACACTGTAGCTCGTGTGTGTGAGGCTGCTGGGTTACATGTGTTTATGGAAGATTTTTTTCCTGTGTTTTCCCAGTCAATGTCTCGCTGTCTTTGTGAGGCAAAACACAGAGAACACGAAGTGCTTGAGGGATCCAACTGAGAAAGTGTTTGTGTTCTGCATTGACCTCTTTTTTCGTCAATTTGTTTCTGTTGATGACATTTTTAATTTGTGGATTGGCCTCCTCGACCAAGCACAGCAGCCATTTTTGTCAACCTTTTTGCTTTTTTGGTAATTTCTGCTTTTCAAGGTTTTGTTTGCCTGAGCTCTTCTTTGTTATCTTCCTCTGTACTAAGCTGTTTGCAAACTATTTATCCATAAGATAACTTTAGAATAACTTTTTTTATGTAGTGCTTTCAAAATGAATTACAAAGCACTTAACATAAAATTCAGTAGATAAGAAGCAGCAAGAGTACAGTGAGTAAAGCAAATTAAAAAAAAACAAATAGTAAAATCAATTAAAATCAATAAAAAAAAACAGTCAGAGTTTTTTAAAGTGATTTAAAAGAAGACGGTGTGTTTGCTTCCCTGATCTCGTGCGGCAGGTCATTCCACAACTGAGGGGCCCGAGCAGAAAAGGCCTGTAACCTTTAAAATGTCTGTTGAGCACTGGAATCAAATATTAAAGTTCCAAGTGTCTTTGCTGCTTGCAGGGTACAGTAGGTCTGAGAGGATTCTGCTTAGTCTAAACCTTCTGCTCTCAGTCTACCTCACTTTAAAAGGTTGTACAAAGGAGCTCTGTGCATTCAGGAAGCTGCTGTTTGAATATTAGCATCTCTGGGATGTCGTACAGCTGGCAGAGTCTGGAGAGGTTGTTTTTTCTTGTGTCTCATTTGCTAAAGCCAGATCACACTGCAGACCTGTTGGGTGAATATTAAAGTAGTGGATTACCTCAATTTACATTTACAATCACAATGGCAGCCATTAACATAACTCAGGCTGCTGAGATGTACAGCCTGTCTGAAGTACGATCTGCCAGGTGCCAGATTACCCTGATCAAGTCTTCCTGGAAACGGACACATAAATCTGGATCTTTTTTTTAACTCCTTCGTACTTAGCCAAAGTTTAAGGATTTATATCTTTCAATAAACTTGTATCTTTGATGTTCTGTTGTTGTAAGCCTTTGTTTGAACAGAGCAGATTTACTGAACATGAATAATGAAGCCCTGTTCCAAACTCAAACAGATACTGTACATTAAAGCTGCAAAGCTAGTGCGTTTGCCACTGAATTAAACACTATCTGCCGTTTTCAGAGGTGCTTGTCCATCCAAACTGGTCAGAAACACACTTTTCTTTGTTAAGCTTAATTTTTTGTATAGTTGGTAGGCTTGGTCGATATCCCAAATTTTAGGAGATTCGCCGACCGTTTTTTGTCTTTTTGTTATTTGCCTCCCTCCCAAGTTCCAGTCAAGAAGTGCTAGCCTTTTATTTTTAGACTTAGATTTACACTTTATGTCATTTAAGAATCACATACATGCTTAGGGTGCATGCAAGGCAGTAGAAGGAAGAACAAGCAGAAGAAGAAGAAATAATAATGCATAAAATACATAAGGGGGCGGGTGGCGTTCTTCCTCGAAATAAATCTTCCAAGTCTGTTTATTAAAGTGCTGCATGCATTCAAACATCGTGCCAACTAACCTGTGAAAATGTCTCCCCTTTCGTCAAATAGCACGCTGGAAGATGCCACAACATCTGTTTGATATTTGATATTGTGAAAATATCCGAAATGACAGGAAATATTGCAATATTCCATAATATCTAATATCGGCCTAAGCCTAATAGTTCAAGCTTTATTTGATAGTAAGTCAGGAAAGGTGCTGAGAGTGAGGGTTACAACTGTAAAACAAAGGAAACACACGTTTGTTAGCTCCTGACCACCTCATTATGGCCAAGTTCGTATTGTTTACAATTTGAAAAAGAATAGCAATACTACAAAATCTACTTCTCACCGCATATATAAACAAGGTATTTGGCATTTTTGTGTGTGTGCACATGCTTCCGTCGGTGTAGTCTTACGTCTGGTCATTGCGTCTGAGTGTGTGTGGCCATGGTGGGGGTTGTTGGCCTGTCAAAACACACCCCTCCATGCCAGCGGACACTAGTGTCTGTCCAGCCAGACGAGTTTATTAGTTTGTCCTTAAAATACAGCCCTGCTGCGCGGACCTCTCTCACCCTGTCCAGCTCCCAGGGGTCCCCAAGCATCCACCAACACTACCGGCCCCGTGCGTAGGCTCAGGCTCGGAGCCTGTCCAGATGCCTGAAGACAAACATTTCTTGATTGTAACTGTCAGATTTGTCGGGATTGTGAAACTTCGGCATCAAAAGCTGCAGTTTTGATGCAGTTTATTCAGGTCAAGTTTTACATAATATTTATCTTAGTTTCTGTAGCTCTACATGTCATTGTGAGTTATTGTCCTAAATATTTCTACCAATATAACTGAAGTTTATGATCAGCTTGAGATTTGTGTTTATATGTGATTTGGGGCTCAGGGTTATATATGGATTAATGTAAATATTTTTCATAGATTGATCTTGTGAAAGACTAAGATGGTTTATTTTTCAAGCTTTCGCAACTTTGATTTAATATGCCGAGTACACATCGCTGGTTTATTTTCAAAAAGACTGTCACGACAGCGAAAACACCCCCATTAAAATGCATAATATGCCGAATGAAAAAGAAAATAATTAAACTGACTTGAAACAAAAAAAAAGAAAGAAAAAGAAACATTGGATGTTTCCACCATGGGCTGCATAATTTCAAAAATTGACATGAAAAAATCCTGCGCTGCAATTTTCCCTCATCTCATACCTTTCCATCCTCGGGGTGACACAGAAAAGCTCCATTCATCTCAAACTGTAGGAGAAAGCCATTTTTGATTTCCTGTCATTGGGGATTTCCTCGTGCCCCAAATGTTTTGTCAGACATCAAAGTTAATTTACGGGTTGTGGGCGAACAGATCTGCTAATTTCAGCAAACCTGTGCTCTTTGATAATTTTGACACTAATCTGTGTGTGTGTGTGTGTGTGTGTGTGTGTGTGTGTGTGTGTGTGTGTGTGTGTGTGTGTGTGTGTGTGTGTG
>JAQFJA010000026.1:19000693-19013284 GCA_029874485.1 Naso brachycentron | reverse complement strand
AAACTTTTTACAGGAAACCATCTTTCCAGCAACTCTGCAGGGGTCGGGACAAGGACGCCTTCTCCCTAAGTTGATAGATATTTTTTGGGAGATCTCCGACTTTTGTTCAGACAGCTTCACACTGACCTTGGACTCAAACTCAATTTAGCTTTTTCTTTCTTTTTGTGTTGCTTCCTCCTTTGTGATGTAGAAAGTACTGTCTGAGAGACACCATTTTAAAAAAACGGCTTGTTTTGATTCTGTATTCAATCAGATCTACAAAGGGGTGTGCGGGGGTTTGGGGTTCGTGTTTGCGTGTGTTTATGTGCAAGTGCGCTTACACATACAGTTTATTGTCACAATCTGAACACCTTTTCTTGTCCCTTCTTTTCTCCTAAAGCTGTTTATGCAAGGTGAGAGACAGCTTTGTACAAGTTTGAATCTTGTCAGAGGAAAACAGTCGTTTTAGAGATGAAGAGGGGATCAATCAGCCTTACCCTCCTCACCTGCCATATGTGTCATGTGTCTTTTGGCCTGTCGTTCTTATGTGCTGCAGGTAGATGAAATGCATAATCCCCCTCATTTGATTCAGGTGCATGTTTTGTCATGCTAGCATGTGGATAAAAGTGATGTCTCTCAGCGTCTGAGTTTACCAAGTGTACACATTACACCAAATAAGCTGAATAAACTCTGCTTTAGGTTAGATATTGTTTGAATCTGTGCATTCTGCAGTATATCTCAAAGTGTTTTTGCATGGATGTCTTTTTGTACTACATGCACAATTTTAAAATGCAGTCCCTCCTTAAAAAGCAAAGAAGGCAAAATTTGTTTTTAATCAATCAGATCAGTGTTTTCTGTTGTTATTTAACACGTGAGAAGGTTATGCCTGTTTTTTCTATAGTGATAAGAAACTTCTTAAATGAATCTAAACCTGCAAATAATCTTATATACTTGTAGCTTATACAGTGATGTATTTATTTCTTTATTTTTATTAGTTGTCTGTGAATGTTCTCATTCGTCCAGGTCATAGTTATCTGGGCAATTAAATCGAAGGCAACTGGACTTAGTAATATATCCAACATTGCATGTGAACACTATCTGGTCACATTGACATTATTTTCAGTTTTTATCTTTACATTAACATTAAACCTCCTTCAAGTCTGAGAGTATCACCAAAAATCAAACAGGTTGAAAACATGAATCTGCCAATATACATTCTTTTCAACAGATTAACCCACCAGGAATCTTTGAACAGGCTGTTGGGACGTGACACACACATTGCATTCAGTATGAGCTGGCCTTAACAGTCTCTGTATTCAGGGACAAAGGAAAGTAAGGAAACTAATCTGTGTGATTATCATACAATGGTAATGGCACACAATAAAACAGAACCATGTAACCAAATGTTGCAGTTTCACAACAGCAATCCCATCTGAAATGTCTTGTAATGGAAAATAAGAGGTCAGTATCCATTAAATTGCACTTATTTTCCGGCCCTTTTTGTCTTTTTCTCCAATGTTGTTCCTCACAGTCATTTACAACCCTTTTCAAAAGAGATGCACACATGATGTGGGTCTACTTAATGTACGTTGGACCCACTCATATAAGACAGCTGTCTAATGGTAATGTCTGGTTGTCATTGTTAGCTGAAACTCTGCTGTAGATCCATACAATACACTGAATAATTACCAAACAACGGTTAAATTGTCTCTTTCCTCATTTTTCAGTTTACCTCCTTTTTTCTTATGCTCTTTCTTTTTTCCAGCCGTCTTTTTAAAAATTGAGATCATTTTTCTTTCCATAGTAGAAAAGCCAGTTCACTGACGCTGTAATCAAAGCAGTGTATTGTCAGTTCAAGTCAACAGACAGAAACCAAAGTTTTCTGGGTATGAGAATGACAGATACGTAGCAGAGCAGCAAACAGCCACAACAAGAGGGACCTGCTGACCAGGACAAACTTCTGCATTAAGCAACCTAAGAATAACTAATCTCAGTTTGCTTCACCCTGACCAACAGATTTCCCTGAGCTTACAGTGCAGGAGACGCAATGTAAATGACACAGCATAGCAAACCCTCTCTTTTTTGCATACAAGCAGAAGACGATACATCAATACATCGATTTATATTTCTAAGATCAAACTACATCGATGGTAAACAGCTTCTAGAGTGACTTGTATCAATCTAAAATCAATTTTCGAAGCACAAATCAATTGTATCAATACGAAGAATTAGTGTCTTGTATTCATAACATCAAACGTTGTTATGTGGATGTATTATTCTCAGTTATTGTGGTAAATAGTTGTAAAGATTCCTCCAGTTCATTCTCTGACGATCTGCTCATGTGTGTTGTGTGAGCAGCGTCTCTTCAGATCACGGTGAATCACGGCAGGAAGCAGCAGGAGAACGAGAGATTTTCAGTCGGCGTTTGTGCTCCACACAGACTGAATCGAGGCCTTGAACTGAATGTTTGTGTAGTTCGGCGTATCAAGCTTCTCCAGAGTTTCACCTCCTCTACCACTGCACAGAAATAGGCTTTTTCTTTTCCTCCGTTTTTGGCAAAAAACCCTTACTATATCAGTTTCTGGTCACTGAATCGTGTCAGATCGTATCACTCTAAATGGGCCCATATTGTTCTTGTACTGAAAACCATGTTTGGAGGCAGAATATCTTACATTTGAACAAACTTTATTCTAAACATCACTGAACAGTAAACTCTTAAGTTATGTTATTAAATAACTGCCCTCTGCTGGATAAACTACATAATTACACCATTTTAAACGCTAGTCCAAGCATTTTTTACAGTCTTAAAAAAACAGTTTTGATATTGGCCCAAATCGAAGAACACACAAGCCAATACAGATATATCTGAGACAGGCTGGTATTGGCCGATATATCTGTCTGGCCCTAATTTCTATGAATGATTTCACATCAGCACAACCACTTTAAAAAAGATTATGTTGAGTTTCAGTCTTGTTTTCGTTTTTTTTTCCAATCAACATTATTTTGTCACTTTGGTGTTCAAGTTGGATTAGGAGTCCTCTCCTTCAAATGCACTTTTTTTGTTTGTTTTTTTGCAATTGAGAGACTACTATTAGACACTGCATGAACAGTGTGATGTGTATCGCTGAAATCTTTTTCAGACGTGTTTGTTGTATTCTAGAGCAGTTCAGGCAAACTACAAATGCATAAAAGCTGTGCAGTGATGCTGTGCAGAGGTTTCTGCACAGCCTGTCATACTAATTTTACATAACTTTCACAGACACACAGCAAACATAACAAAAAGGAAGCCACTTATTCAATTAACTGTGGCATCAGTAATATTTGACCTGTAAAGCTTTAATCCAGACAGTCTGTTTAAACTGAGTAACAAAGAATTTTAGAGCTGACATTAATGAGGACATGTTATAGTTAATTGTCAGTGGAAGTTAAATGGAAGTGACTGAAAAAGAAAACTGTAATCATTTCACGCACACTATTGCTTTTGTTATACAAACTATGACAGAAATGGCTAATGGGTTTTTGTCTGCATAATGGATAGCTGTTTCAAGGGAACTCAGTGTTTCTGTTTACAACAACGAAAACAGGATAAACCTGTAGAAGCTCAACCCACACACAACGTTCACCAGAAGAGGTGAAGACAAAGAAACATATACAGTTTTATATAACATATTATGCAATAAAAATGCACATAAATAATAAGAAAATAGTCAGATAGATTAGCAGCGACTCGCAGCTTCTCACCAGCCATGCAAGGCCACATGCTGTTATGAATCACTCCTCTGACATGCTAATGAGGAGCAGAGGAAAATGTTGAGACTTCACTGTCATCACACCCTGTGTTTATTCTTCATATTTATTTAAGATCGCACAACACTTCAGCATCTGACTGTAAATTTCATTTATCACTACCGGTGTTGTAAGCATGACTGACAGCTCTGAAGATGACAAATAGGTGTGCCGCTTTCAGATCCTTCAGGAATGACTTTCACTTATCCTTTGCAATCATATTAAAAAGTCCAACTTTGGCAAAAGGCTCACATTCTATGCACACTGAAGCACTGAAGAAATTGCTTGATGGCAGTGGCTGCTGTCAGATTCATGACTTCATACTGTTTCGACCAAGGGCTTACGTACCTTTGCATGTCCAGGCCAAGCCTTTTGGAGTCTCTGATCCCTATGTGGATCCACATCCATGAATCACAAAGAAGTCGAACAACTGAGCTCCTTTAGCTCACTCAGTACATATACATGCACAGTCAAAGCTGGATTAGGCCATTTAATTAGACCGCTGTCCTTGCCCTGTTTTACAAGCGCCAAGAGAGTATCGATTTACAGGTCTTCCACTACAGTAGTTGGCGATATGCCCTGTTCAGTTGGTTACTATTGGACCTTCTTCCAGTTACAAACAAGTTAGCTTGCTAAGTGGCTAGTGGTTCCATGTTCAATGGTTAAAACATGGACAACTTTACAGCGCTTTACACTTCGTGTCTATACTTAACTTTTGGTAAATATTAGATGTACGCTGCCCCTTGTGCTGATGGTGTTCTTGTTTTCCTGTCAGCTTTCTTCTACAAATTTATGCTGTTCGAGTTCCAGGCCAAATGCGTCCCGGGGACTATCTATCACGTGCACTACCCTTAGGCCATTTAGGGGCCGATTGAGGCGAAGACATGCAAGAGTAAATGAATCCCCAGCTTCACAATGTAGTAGGGCTGTAACTGTACACAGAAGTCATGGTTCGGTATGAGTTTGGTACAAAAATTTCACCATAGCATCATCCTCCTTTCCCATCTTTATTTCTGCTCGCTGGCTCAGGTGAGGAAAACATTATCGACATGTCTATATGTCATAGCTTGCTGTAGGTGATTTGGTAAAACAAAACCATCTGCACAGGGTGTTTTCTTTTGAAAAATGACCATATTTGCTGCCATGTCTGTGACTTCCTGTGATTCCCTGACGCAGCTAGCCTCTCCCTTGTTGTGGCTTCAGTCTGTGATTGCCAAGCTTAAACTAAATAAATTGTTTTGAGCGTCAGACAACCTCCATGAAATGACTTGTTTCATTATCAGAGTTTAATCCAGGCTTTGAAAAGTCTAGAGAAGCCTCACGCTTAAAGATTTAAAAATTTTAAAAGGCAGGCGGGTCGACTACTTTAGCTCAATCAGCATGTGCTTAACTTGCTCAAGGCTTACCACTACTTAAAGTTTCCTGGTAGAAGTTGTGTGACTTTGTTTCCGCGTTACATTCATCAGTCCTTATATATTATCCTGTGTATAATTATAGTGTGTATTCTCCGTACCGTCAATGCGTGTACCATACGGTTTAATACAAACTGGTGTATTATTACACTCCTATTGACGTATTAGTCGGACTTTGAGAAATTTGTATTCATATGATGTTAGTCAGACTAAGGGGTTTACTTGTTTTTTAAAAGTCCAGTTTTAGTCAGACTAACATTAAATCGTCTTTTTCTATCATCATGTCACTGTACTGACTGAGCTTGTTGACACCTAATATTACATGCATCTTGGGTGATGTGGTCACAGTTGGACAGCTCCAAGAATCGGTGTGAAAGCAGCGAAAACACTCTGAGGAAGAGAGCGGAAGCACTGAGATCTGCTCACTTGGACTGCGTTGTGAGGTGGTCTGGGTGCCGTATATGGCCCCATTTTTTAAAGGAACCTTCTACACAACTGAGTCAATGTTAGTGGGCGCAATTCTGTATCAGCTGTACACCAAAACAAATCTGCGCGACAGCAGCACCTCCCTTTTCCCTGGCGCTCCACCTGCCCCACTCCCTGTTCTCAGCAGCTCTCTGCTCAGGAGAGGCCACAGCCTTGCTAGCAGTTAGCTCAGCTGTGATAATGTGACGCTATTTCAAGCGAAAAAACATCAAAATGTCTCTTTCTACTAAGCATGGCTAGTCAGAATCTCAGCCATGACACAATAGAACAGCATTTATGTGATTATGGAACAGTTTGTGATGTTAGCCAAGTCACTCGTTCACACTAGCTCCGGCTGGGCCTGGTTCTAGTTTTCTCTTTCCGTGATGCACGGTGGGCCAGAATCTTAACCACAACACAACATACAAGCCTCGATGTGATTTTTGAACAGCTTTTGATGTCAGCCTTTCCACTCATCTCTCTGTACCTACCAAAACAAGGAAACTGAGGAACTTAATAAAATCACGCAGAGAGGGCGTGTGACGTCACTCTCCATTCTAGGTGTCAATATGTCACGTTCTTTATAGAGCAAAATATGTTTTTCCTGAAATCTAATAAGGATGAATTTTGTATTTAGCTCCTTTAGGCAGCGTGTACTCAAATGTGTCCTGGGCCACACTGAAAATCATTCGCTCAACTGACTTCTTATAAGTACACATGAAACATACTTCCTCAAGTTTGTTGTCTGTCCAACTGATTTCTCTTTCATCCCCCCACCTCTCAAAATTATGCCACTTTTAGTGTTGTGGAGTGAGGAGAAAATGAATACACTTTTCGAAATGGCCACAACAAATATTTAATGATTTGTCTTCTTAATTCAGCACAAAATGCAATGCATTTAATTGTTTTTGCAGAAAAAAAAACTCATTTTGTGGCTGTAGCAGCCTGTTGGCTACATTGCACAATGCTGAGAGAGAAAGGAATTACTATGTATGTCTACTCCTCGTCTAAAAGTGCATCTCACCTGCCGACATTTAGCAGCTACTAGCAGTACTGTTCCAACTAATTTCACCAACTATACTAAATTGATGAAGAGGACAACATTTTATTGATAATGAACATGTCAATTTTTTTTACAAATACAGTGAACAGGAACCAATATGGACTACTGTTGCTGGAAGACTCCCATAAAAAATAACAGCTTTGTAAATTGTTGTGTGAGGAGAGTTTGGGAAATGTTTTCTATGATGTATTCTAAATTATCTGGGCCTTTCTGTAAATTTAGTTTAACATTAAGTTATTTCCTTCTTTATATGAGAAATGTATTTTCACAGCCTATTGGCTACTATGGTTGGTCCACCAAACCAAACCAACTCATCAGTCTTTTCAAACGGAAAGATGTAGGTGTTCATTTGCATATAAAGCAGGTGACATCTGATCAAGTGTTCACTTGAGACGCATGTGGGACGCATTGTAATGCCAAGTATAAAATGCAGTACTTAGTGCCGGGCCACTTGTGACTGAATCAGCCAAGGACGTATGTTAACACCAGGTATGAACAGCCTCACTGTTGTAGTCCCACAGGTACTTCATGACAGAGTCCTCCTCTATCTCCCACCTTAACACGATAACATCTGGTCAATGACCTTCATTTCACTTTTTGCCATCTTAATGTTGACTCTGAATAAATGATAATTGTTTCTGCACCGATCTCCTTTCACAAAGTGTTTTAATTGTCCATGTGAAGACACTCGTTACAGATAATGGTTGACAAAAGAAGACACAAAATCAAACTAAGATCTAAGGCAGTGCTGCGTTTTAAAGGCTGTGAGACACATTCAAATAATTTACGGCTAAAACACACTATACAGTTGTTTCACATCACTGGCAACGTGTGCATCTGGAAGTCTTAAAATTGAAAAACAAAGAAAACCCTCCCAGATTTATTACCTTCAAGAACAACAGGCTATGGAAATTTCCGTGTTGAAACTCTTTACCCCAATGGAGGCAAGTGGAGGCAATCAGCTGAAAAGCCTCATCTCAAGATTGCGGCTGCTTCTGCTTTATTACAGCGCAACAGACGGGGCTCAAGGACTGGGGGCATGCTGGGAGTCTGAGCAGCACAGAGGGCTCGCTGTTAAAGAGTCTCATCAGTAAAAGTGCCCATCAATCACTGTATTGGAATGTGTGGCCCCTCCCCCTCCTGTAATGACTCTTGAGTGACAGCCACAGCTGGCAGGTATTATGGCCTTACCACAACATCAGACTTGACAGAAGGTTAACACTTAATCATGTTGTTAAGGCAGCTCTGTTACTGCTCCGTACATTTTCCCTCTCGTGTCTCTTGTTTGGGTGTATGCTGGGCGAAGGCCAGCACAGTGTCTACTGTCCTTTTGTTCTGCCTTTCTGCTGTTTTTGACGTGTCTTTTTGGCTTCCAACGAGCCCTAAACACCTCACTGTCCACTATACTTGTACTTAACATGCAAATTCCTTATTGTTTTTCACACTGTGTAAACATATGTCATGCTCAGATTATTCTACTGTTACACATGTTGTAAAATTCTTTAAGCAACAATATTCAGTTAGGGCCGATTAATTTCTCCTCAAGAAAATGTCAACTTGTGCTTTACTTTCCGGGGACACCTGAACGCCTCAGCAGTTTGCATTGTTCCCAAGTCAAGTTTCAGAGTCTGATCACAGCAAATCACTACTGCTGGCAAGGAAAATTATAAAATGCTGAAGCTTTAGTTTTTAGACAGTTTTACTTTAAGAAACTGTCAACTTGTGCTGTGTTTTTCTTGGGAGTTGTGTTGGCTCAGTCCTGCCTCATATTCAGCCGGCCCTGAGGTCAGTCTCTGCTACAGGCAGTCGTCTTCTTCTGGGTTGACTGATGAAAATGAATCTGAACTATTTTGATAATTGATGAATAATTTCAGTCATTTTTCAGGCAAAAAAATGCAAAACATTAACTAGTTTGAGCTCCTCTAATGTGTTGAGGTACTCTTTCTTTCTGTTTTAGATATCTGTAAACTGAGTGTTCTGAGTTTTGGACCACTGGTCAGACCAGACAAAGGAACTTGAGCCAGTGCAACAGGCCAGATTAACCTCCTGCCAAATTATAATCCACTAAATGTTTATGGTTAGGAAAGCCCACTCGGCAGGGCTTTTGGGCTGGTGGGGTATAGTTTTGGCTAGCTCAAATCATACTGGCTATACACTGAAATAGCCCAGAATATACCCAGGGCATCACACAGGCTGGCCCACGTTAACCCCTGGTATAGTCTGGCCAGGGGGTAAACTCTGGGTTGTTACACAGATTTATCTCATCTGAATAGAGTGCCATCAGTCCTGTTAGTTAGCACTGTTGAAGTTCAGGTTTCCTTATCTTGAAATCAATTGGTTTTTTGAATAAAGTTTTAAGTGACATGCCCGAAATAAGGTCTAAATGAACACAAGCTTAAGGAACTCTCATGTGGAGAGCTAAGGGGATAAAATAAGTCAGTAAACACCCTAATCATGAACTTTGAAGCTTTTATGTGTCTTAAAAAGGTGTTTGTGAAAAGTAAAAGAAATAGGCCTACTTTATGTATCTCTTCTACTTCTTGTTTTGCTGTTTACTGGCCTGCATGCACCCTGTGGTTATTTTCGGTACATATGTGATTCTATAGTTACATAAAGTGCTAATGTGAGTCTAAAAATAACATACCATGGAAAATAAACAAGTCACAACAAGCACACAGGCCACGCGCCTGCCTCTGCCTAAAGTCATTGGATAAACTTTCCAACAACTCCAAATACTCAGATTAGCACCTTAAGATTTCCTCTTCTTCTGCTGTTTCTGGTGTGCATGCACCCTGCAGTTTACTTTTAGTACGTATTTGATTCCAAAATTGAGATAAAGTGCTAATGTGAGTCTAAAAATAACATAACGTGGTAAATAAACAAGTCACAACAAGCACACAGGACCGTTTAAGAGTTGTTGTAAAGTTTATCTGATGACTTTAGGTGGAGGCAGGCTAGCACTTCCCATTGACTACCAGCGTTTGAGCTAAGCTAGTTAGCGGTGGACGAGCTCTGCCCTTCTTTTCCTTGTCACTGCACGTACAGTCGTAAGAATTGGATCTAGCTTCTTGTTTGGAATTTAGGAGGAAGGTAATTAACAAAAAGAACAAAAAAGTTGGTGTATCCCTTAAAAAAGTTACAGTGTGTGTAAAGAGAATTGTATTAGGAGGCTTAGAGGGGATGATGCTGAAGTCACACAGTTAGCTTTTTACTTCTGTTTACTTTCAAAATCATAATATTGGTGTTCACTCACGAATATTGGCCCGCTGAACAAAACATGTAAGTATCGTAAACTTCTGTTCTGCGGAGAGCTTATTTTCAACAATAATCCAAACGCCAAAGGGAAAAGTCTCATTGGCCTTTTGTCCAGGGAACCAGGCAGAAGCTAACTTTGGGGTTAGATAACGAAAATAAGACAAATTTTTGTTGTAAAAATGCTGCGGTCACCCATCATCAGACAGTTGGCACTTTGACACTGAGAGAAAAACATAATATGTCTCCACCTCTGCAAGCAAAGGACGATATGCTGATAAGTTAATTGCAACCATCACACACCGATAGCTGATGCACTCATAATGTCACAGTTTCCAAGCGAAGATAAAGCGGTCTTTGTTGTGTGACATTGAGTTTGAACTTGACCAGGCTTCACACTGACATATAAATTGACTTGTGCACACACACACACACATTACACACAGACACACACACAGCACTTCACGCCACCAGTCTTAAATAATTGCAGCTTTTATTTTACTCACATCTGGGGAAAAGAAATAAATTCAACTTCTGAGTCAGTCTGATGAAAACTGTTCAGCATATTAAAAAAAAGAAAGGAAAAAAGAAAACCCTTTCATAATGTACTTTCTGAATAAATTTAAAAAGTTGTATAAGCTCTCTCCTTCCTGTTGGTTATGTCCAGAAAATCAGCAGGTATGAAGCAGCATCTTGATGATTTTTTGCCTCATAAATTTGTGCAAACCTCATGTCTTTTTGAAAGCCACATGAAGCTTTTTTCATTTCTACTGCAGTTACAGAATATTTTCTCTATATTGGTAACTGCTGGGAGCCAACATAGCAACCCATTCATATTAAGGTGGCCAAATGCATCTTTTCCTTCTATTTTTTGCCCCTGATATGTGAATATTTAAGATAAATCTGGAAAAAAACCTAACATTAGTGTGACCAATAAAAACAGAGCTTTTGGAAATAAGTCTGTTGAAACAAGGGGTGTTGGTCTGAAGAGTAAGGAAGCCTTTTGTGTTCTTACCAAACTTCATTACAGCCACTAAAACATTAAAAGTGCTGTCATTAAATTGTTGTCACAATTACATATGGCTAGTGGAGTAAGTCTTTGTTTTGTTTTTAGGAACGAAACAGGCTGCGGATTTGAAGTTCGCTTGTACAGGGATGATGTGTAAGTTCATGACCGACGGTAAAAGGAGATGAGATTTACAGATCTCATAAGAAGCAAACACATTTAAACTTTTTGAATGATGCAGACATTTTGGAGAAAAATAACCACTGTGGCATTTCTGTTTGGACAATTGGACAGCATCGACCATCATGCAGTCATCTAGGAACAAACACCCGGCCTATTAACCTGGTGCTGCAACCTCAGAATTCCACCTCTTCCTCGAGATGAAGAGGGAACTCAGTGGTCACCATCTCACATCAATTTCTAACTAGACGCGAAGCAAGCGACCTCTAGCAGATAGAGTGTGATACATTGTCGAGCAATGCTGCAGCAGAAGGAGTGGCTGACATGAACACGGAGGGACATCAATGTCAATTTTGATATTTTAAAAACAGGTGGGAGGCGGACCAAATGCGAAACAAAACTTCGCTCCAATAGAGCCAAGGCGAGCGATTTTCCCAACAAACAAACAAACTCATCGCTGCGGCTGGACATCCTCATGAAAAAAAACAAAAGCAATCAGCTGTTTGCTCGCTGCCTGAAGGTCCAAAATGCCAACTTCTACAGAGAAGGGATCCGAATGCTTCATGACGGCTGGACTAAGTGTGTAAATGTAGGAGGGACTATGTTCAAAAACGAACGTGCTGGGATTTCTAAAACTGATGACTTCTATCTACACCACGAACAGGTCATTCTTCTCTCATATGTGTGCGTCTGCGTGTCAGCAGGTGGTCGGTGTTGTGCTGGTTTTAATTTTGGCATCTGGCCAAGGGCTTTATGACCATTTTAGCCTGCCGGTGATATAAACCTCGAGGTGTTCAGAGAGCTTAAAGAAACTGCCGAGGAGAAAAAGTTGAGGCAGTTAAGAGCATGCACATTTATAGACTGTGTCGCCTCTGTTTCACTTCAGTAACAATAACACAGAGAGAAACAAAACGGCAACAGCTGAGATTTCCAGGGATCCTCTTTTCAGGCTAGGTTGAATTTCAGTGTTTGCTCCAGCAACATCTGTTTTTCAGGTATCTATCAGTGAAACTTGATGTTTCTACCTGATCGTTTGTCTGAAGCTGGCCCTTCTCATGCTCCCTTGTGAGTACGGTTCAGCCAACCAGGAGCCAGATAGAGTGTTGGTGTAGGTTTAGTGTGGGTTCAAGACTACAACTGCACAAAGTCCAGCACTATGCCTGTTCTTTGCATCAGATTAATGAAACGTGTACTCACAGATATCATGGTGAATTTAACTGTGTATTCATACATCTGTGTCCTCCTCCAGTCAAAATGATTCACTAGAGCATTCAATGAACGTAATGACAAAGACGCTCTTAAAGTAGCAGAACAGAGATCCTTTGACGATGACATGCAGCTGAAGGCGTTTACAAAAACGTCTGTTAAGTCATCACACACGCAACTGTGTATCATCATTTGACAATTGTGCAAAGATAACAATTTGGTAATATTGATTTAGTTTATAG
>JAQFJA010000026.1:18864003-18877004 GCA_029874485.1 Naso brachycentron | reverse complement strand
ACTCTACATGACAAGAGAATCCACTAATCACCACACATACATACACAGTAATAGATGAATGGGATATCACATGAGGTGCCCAGACTACCGTCAACACTACATCCAGTTTTCCTTGGGTGGGCAGAGCGTGTCCGTGGGTGGGCACACGGATGAGAATGGAGCATTCGGAGCCATTAGAAACAGCCCACAGGGATTACTGCAACATACCATTAACTCATTATTTCATATTTTGGCATAATTCAAAACAGTAATCCAACTTTGCAACATCATTTACAGGTTCAAAGACAAAGAGACAGAAAAGCTTAACATGTCCCCTTTAACATTTTCAGTTGTGGGTTACATATGATAAAAAAAAACTTATTTTAGCAAGTTAGCATACCATCATTGGCGAATGAGCAGCTGTGGCTGTTGGAAATGGTTTTTTAGCTTTGCAAATCTTAGTAGTATTGCATAAATTTTGACCTAATGATTGGATTGTTTTCCAAGTTTTTGTTCAACTGACCACAGTGATTGCACAGGCCTTCAGTAAATAAACTCAGTGTGTATTTTTTAAGCTTGTCACCTTTGATCTTGTCTCCAAGCTCACTGCACTCGTGCTCCGAGTAGTGGACGATGGGAGGGGGGGAGGGCGGATGGAGGCGTTCCTCCTCCATCTTTTGCCGGTGCCTCTCCTCTCTGGCCAACATGCGCTGCCGACACTCCCACTCATAGAGGTCGTCTCTGGCCTGCGCGAAGTCCACATGGAGACGGCCAGAGTCCTTCTTGTCTGTGCTGGAGCCCAAACGAATATGGTAACCTGACAAGAGGAAGGAGAGGGAGGAGATGAGATAAGTAAAGGAAACGACTTACTGTAAAGATGGAGACAACAGAGGACCTGGAAGAAAGCTGAGGCAGTGAGAGCGGCAACAGGCTGAAATATCTATTTCTATCAGCACTTTGATTCTGTTGTACAGTAGATAGAGATAAGAAGAGAGAATATCAAGCGCTGATACACAGATAGGAAGACAAAACGGTTCATTCTCTCACACACACACACACACACACGCACACTTGTGCACAAATAAGACAGGGATGAGGTTAAATTGATCATCTTGGCCTCATTTTCCTTCAGATAGGCAGGAACAACCTGACCCCTCCGCTTTGCTCCCCCTGTGTGTCTTTCCATTAAAGCAACAATGTTCCAGGTGCACAGAGTGACATGATGGCGACAAACACCCAGCAAGTCACTTGAGCTTTTTACTCCGTATGTAACAAAGTGTGAGACACTAATTACAGTGATAGCCCTGGATCGGCCCGCCGCCTCCCACCTGACACTCAAAGCTCATTGCACTGGCTGTGTGTGGGTGTGAAGTGCATCACACTTGTTTTGTTAATTGAACAGTCTGAATGAATTGTGAGAGGTCGGGGTGTTTGCAGAGCAGTGAGCAGTCGGAAAACCAGGAGAGCAGCTCAAATTACTCTAAATATGAACGCACGCACACTCTCATCAGGGGAAATAGGAGATAAAGCTACATGCCAGCTCAGGCAGAAGAAAGACACGAGTGTGAGTTTAGGTGTGAGTTTCTCAAGTCTGCTCACCCTGCTTAAGGCTCTTGGTTTGCTTCAATATTTCAGAAAGGCAGACCTCAGCATGCAGAGGCTGCTGTAATGTGCAGCTGCGTGTGTTTTGGGAGGAGAGGCCACAGTGTTCAGAAAGTAGTATTTATGAGAAAGCTGCACAGGTCTGTCATCTGGCTAATATATGGACTTATAGCTCCTTTCTCACTGTAGGGAAGAGGCAGATGAAATCACACGCACACGCACACACGCATACACCTTAAATAATGCAGGGGGTATTATTGCAGTGGCTGGTGTTTTTAAATGAGCTTTGTGAAGAGGGAATATATGGCTGGCTATTCACATGGAGAGATTTAAGGCATCTGTGCAGGAGAAGCTGCTGGATGGAGATAAAATAAAAAAACATAAGCTGGTATCACATGACCAACAGGGAGAGCTCCTCTCGAGCAGCAGCTGAAGCAGCATGGGAAGGATTTTAAATGTGAGAAAATTCATTTGTCTGGTGGCTTGAGTCTGTAATATTCATAAAAGCAGGTGAAACTGTGAGTTAAGGGGCAGAGAACTAAGACATTTACTGAAAAACGAAGAAACTATTTGACCAACTAGTAGCCAAAAAGAAACTGTCTCTTCTAATTCAGACTGCATTTAAAATAGGACCACTGATATCGTATGGTAAAACAATGATCATCGTTCACGAACTCTGTTGTAGTCTAACATTGTCAGGCCTGCATGTAAGCGCATTTTAAAAGCTTTCAAAATCTCTCTCGAGAAGGAAAATTTTGGTCCATGCAGCTGAAAGTTAAAAGATTCGACTCTTTGTGACTTTTTTCCATAGGGACAATCGACCGATCAATATCAGCCTACAGGACATTCAAGTTATGCTTGTAAGGTTTACGTTTTAACGTCTTTACTTGTCACCTGAAGAGTAAAAGTGAATGAGCTGCTCTTAGTTCAGTTATGAGAGCCAGACGTCTATCGGAAGTGGGAGACGGGCCAGAAAATTGGTGCAGCGGGAACGGTTTTGCACTGTTTATTGACTGATTGATCGATATTTTATTGATTGATGGATGGATGGTGTCTTTCTTGCCGGGCCACTACCAGCCAGAGAGTCTGGTTCATCACTGGGCAAAGAGCAGCAAACAGACTGGAGTCGCGCTGCTCAGCTTCACACTGTTTGGCATCACGTCCCCCTTCGTTGCCATCATTCTTCTCCACATCACTCACAGATAGTTTTGTGGTTTGTGGTCATTTTGAGACTTGGTTTGTAAAGTTAACAGTTTGTCATGCTTCTGCTTGATGCAGTGATTAAAAATGAAAATCCATTGATTGTAACTGTCCTTGATTGTTGACCCTCTGCTGAAGACTTAAATTACTGAATGTGAAGGGGCTGAAAATGTTTCAGTAGAGCCACAGGTTTGTGCTTATCATAAACCTTCATGACTCTTATTGTTAAACACACAAAGAAAGAACCACAAAGGAGAGGACTGTGAAAAAAAATGACAGAAAGATCTAGTTGCTCACACAAACACATGAATAAATCTAAAAGGAATTTATATTATGAAGTTTTAACCTTTGTGCTTGGTCTTTTTCCTCTTTAAGTTTCTGATGCTGATGGAGATTTTTGATAGTGAAAAAAAAACAACAGTGAGCAAGTTGAAGAAAGACTCTGCAGTCGTCTCCTCCTCAGAGACAAAAATCAAGCAAAGCTATTTCCACTATTAACGTGTTTAAACACAGAGCTTATGCGAGCGCATTCTCTTATCCTGTAATGACAAAGTGATTCAGGAGTCACCTGGATGTTCTGCAAGTATGTGTGTAGCAGTAAATGGAAGCAGATGGAAAAATGCAAAACATAATTATTGTGGAAAACATAATTAAAGCACAATACAGCCTGATCACGTACATCACACCTGTCTAGTGTTGTCATGGTAACAACAGGTATAAACAAAGCTTTAAATAAAACCTATACTGCATCTATATCTATAGAACTATAGAAGATTGGCCATTAACACCTATCAGCTTCATATATGGTTATATTTCAGTCTCATGGGGCTGACAAGGGAATGGATGGTAAATGGACTCAATTCTCACTCAATTCAAACTCAAAGTGTGATACAACATTTCCCCCCCAGCATTCATCCATTCACACACTAACGGAAGGTGACAACTTTGTGCCAACTGCCAACCTGCTCATCAAGAACTCATACACACACATGCATATTTGGTGTTTGAGGACTGCAGCATCTATTTCATGCTTCTAAGAACTTAGTTAGGACATCATGTTTTATTGCGTCTGCATTACAGGAACCTAATACAGTTCTTAGAATTACGATATGAGGAACTTTTTAGCTCCAACTCCAGAGTATGTACTCTCAGAGCACCAGAGAAAATATCCAGTCTTTTAGTCTTGACGTAACACCCATCGAAAATAGTATATCCAGGAGGATCCAAGTTAGGTTGTTTTTTCTTTTACTCAGATCTGTTGAAACAGCACAACCCACAGCACTGTGACATATTGAAAAGATGGGGCTTAGACACAGATAGAATTTTTTGAGAGGGTGTTACATCATGACTTAAAGACCTGATAGTGACATAAGTGTATGCTGATAGGTCGAACTAAGAAGCGAGTGCCGGCAACCACCATTTTTAAAAACCCGACAGCTGTATTAACAAGACGACGCAAAACATGAA
The DNA here is from genome assembly GCA_029874485.1 of Naso brachycentron. Lineage (NCBI taxonomy): Eukaryota > Metazoa > Chordata > Actinopteri > Acanthuriformes > Acanthuridae > Naso > Naso brachycentron. The sequence continues at coordinate 18,872,756 of JAQFJA010000026.1, read as the reverse complement.
CCAGAGCTCGTACTGAGATCTCTGTTGCTGTTGTTGTCTTCTGAGATTTAACAATGTTCAGCTCGAGATTCAAGGTACATTATTGCCACTTACTAGACAAAAGTGTGGACAAAAAGACAAGACAAAAGTTGCGCAAAAATTATGTTGTGAATCATGTGAAAGTGATGTTAGTGTACCAAGTGATTGCCAGCTTACATTGCTTCAGGAGACTCCTATTGGAGGTGTGAATGCCAATGGAAAAAAAAAGAAAGGCATTTAGTTCCCCAGGAACTCTCCAGAAGACAGATCCTCTCAGTGAGTTCTAAGAACTGTTTGTCCCTAAAACACCTATTCACACACCAATGAAACAGCCACTGGGACCAATGTAGGGTTCAGTCTTATCAACTTGCTGACAGGAGAAGCTAAGGATCAAACCACCAACCTTCTGATAAGTATATGACACGCACTGCCTCCTGAGCTACAGTACAAATAGTCACAAGATGTTTTAAACTACACAAACTGTGGCACAAAATCTATCAGGACAAAAAAACATAGGAGATAAAAGAACAGAAGACTAAAAAAGTGAAATATTAGAGCAAAGACATAAAAAATACAGAAAGTGAAAAGAGATGCACAGATGATGAATGTGCATTTTACAAACAGAGGATTATGATACATACAACAGGAGAAGTCTGTTAGTCTTGATCTATTCTGTCTTCCAAGACCTGCATGACTCTCTCGTTCCTTCAACATATATCCAGTTTCCAATCTGTATGGAGTGCAGCAAACTTTCCATCCATGCTTCATCTATTTATCCATCTGTCAAATGGTCCCCGGTGTATGTGTGAGGCTGGAGAATTGTAGCACAGTGATAGATATCAGCCCTTTCATTTCCATCAGAGTAAAGGTTAACAGCTCATCATTCTTCATCCGCCTGAGGTGAAGGATTGAGAGGCGGTGGGAGAGGGCCGGGTGCACTGACAGCAGTGGACAGACAATACGAGAGGTCTCTACAGATTCAATATTGTCCAGGCAAGGAGGAAAGAAAGCTGTTATCCTCTGACCTTCCAGCCCAGTGTAAACCAATACATACCTAAGAACCAGGTTCAAGGTTTGTCTGGTTTTTTATTGCTCAGCAGGACGGATTTTTTTTTTTTTTAATTGATGGGATGGATGGATTATTGGATATGAAACATTCTTCATCTATTACAAGACATAATCAAATTCCACACAGGATTGAAAATTACAGACACAAGCACTTAGAAATTTGGGAATAAGAGTTTACAGTGGTATTAGACTGAAGAAGGCTTACCAGAGAGGACGAGAGCTTTGTCAACAGTGAACTCCTCAGCAAATCGAATGTGACAGAAGTTTTTCTTGCTCTTTCTGATGGCAGCAATGTCCCCACACTGTCCAAACACCTCCATGATTAGTTGCTCGGTGGCGTTCTCTGGCAGACCACCAACAAACACTGTCCTGCAACCTGGAGGGCGTTCCCTTGTGGCTGGAGGCGGGAGGTCTGTCAGACATGGAAAAGAGACAGAAAAGAGACAAAATTACCCTTCATCAGCATTAATTCAGTTCCAAGAAACCCACAAGGATTACAGCTGGTTGATTGGCTTTCAGTCACTGAAGTTAAGCTTCAGTTTAAATCCAGAAAGATTCACTGCTAATTGGGTGGTGATAATATTACGAATTAACAACATTTTTCAACCAATCTTCATGAGCTTTGTGGGTCTGGAGAAGGCCCATGACCAGGTTCCTCAGGAGATATTGTGAGAGGTGCTGGGGCAGTATGGGTTGAGGGGTCACTACTCATGGCCATCCGATCTCTGTATGCCCAAAGCTGCGTTCAGGTTCTCGACAGTAAGCTAGACTCGTTTCCAGTGGGGGTTGGCCTCCGCCACGGCTGCGCCATGTCACCAGTCGATTAATAATTTTCATGGACAGGATGTCGAGGCATAGTCATGGTGGGGTAGGGTTTCAGTTTGGTGGGCCGAGGATCTCATCACTGCTTTTTGCAGATGACGTGGTCCTGATGGCATCATCAGTTTGTGACCTTCAGCACTCACTGGACTGGTTTGCAGCTGAGTGTGAAGCGGCTGGGATGAGGATCAGCACCTCTAAATCTGAGGCTGTGGTTCCAAGCAGGAAACTGGTGGACTGTTCACTCCAAGTAGGGAAATGAGTCCTTAACCCAAGTGAAGGAGTTCAACTACCTCAGGGTCCTGTTCACTGAGGGGAGTATGGAGTGGGAGATTGGCCAGATAATTGGTGCAGCAGGAGCGGTTTTGCGCTTACTATGCTGCACTGTTGTGACAAAAGGAGAGCTGAGCCGAAGGCAAGGCTCTCTATCTACCAGTCAGTCGCCATTCTTTTCCTCCCCTAGGGTTGTGGAAGATGGGTCCTGAGTGGAAGAATGAGACTGCAGATACAAGCAGCTGAAATGAGTTTCCTCAGGACAGTGGCTGGCGTCTCCCTTACAGCTAAATCACTCTGGATGCGGTTGCGCTGCAAAGCGCCGCATGTAATCCAATCTGACTGTCCACACTGCCTGCTGCGGCGGCGCAGAGCACTCTGCAGCACCAGTTTCGGCGTCTGTCCTATTTTTCCCGCGAGCCACGAGTGACTTTGTCAAGCTGAACGGAGCAGATCGTACTTGACAAGAAGTCACACAGAGAAAAGGCACAGAGAATCCGGCCAGTTTTCTAAATAAAACAAATGTCAAAACAAAACACCCTGTTTAATGATAGTGTGGTTGTTCTGTCCACATATGTATCTGTCAGTTTACAGAGACTGACGCACACAAACACGCACAGAAAGAGAGAGAGAGAGTTCGATATTTGACGAGAAAGGGGCAGACGAGCAGAGGAGCTTGTTGACCGGCACGGAGAAATGCGTTTCTGGAGTGGACAGCGAGGTGCCTGCTCAGACGAGAAATGGAGCTTTGTGGCGCTTCTGCCTCCAGTGTGTCCCCGGTGTCAGGGATGAGGTGAGAAGTTCAGTCATTCATGAGGAACTTGGAGTAGAGTCGCTGCTCCTTTGTGTTGAATGGAGCCATTTGAGGTGGTTTGGGCATCTGGTAAGGTTGCATCCCGGTTGGAATTCCAGTCACGTCCAGCCAGGAGGAGGTCCCATGGCAGACCCAAGTCCAGGTGAGAGATTATATTTCTGCACAGGTCTGGGAACACTTCGGGATCCCTCAGTCAGAGCTGGTTGAACTGCTATGTGCTTACAAAATAAGACCCAACAAATTTATAAAAGTAGATTGACCGACTCTCTGAACTTCATGTATAAAACAGAAATCACAATCACAGAACACATGTTGTAAAGCTGCTAATGGCTGTGATGTGTTTCATGGTTTTCTATTAATAACCAGGTTATTGTGGCACTGTCATTGCACTCAACAGAGAAATGAGGCAGCACTCTGTTACACATGATTTAAAGTCAAAGATCTTGTAAAATTTGATAGCAAGTAAGGAGTTCTTACAAGAAAATGGTTGACAACAGAAGCATCCAAGGCTGAAGACTGAATCGATGTTATTTACAATATTTACTTGATAGAGAAATTTAGATTTACTGTAAGATTACTTAAAGATTGAATTTATATCTACATTTAGATCGAACTGTACTTGACCTAAGAAGGTCTAATTATTACATCACTTCCCCAAAACTATGTTGTGCTATTCAAATGTTAACTGTTCATAGTTTATCTGCGTTCCTGCTGTTTCTTACAGCCAGTACATGTATACAGCCAGACTTTCTTTAAAAATTATAATTATTAATTTCATTTATAAATTTCTAAATTTATTTCTAAATTTATTTATAAATTTCATTTATAAATTTATTTATAAATTAAAAGCAATGAAAAAAGTAAGGGAGTAATAAGTAACGAAATTACTTACTAATAGGGAGTAATAAGTAATGATATTACTTCAAATTCGGTTTGAGTAAATGGATAATAACAAGCCTATGCCGCTTTCATACTCATTTGAATTCAAATTAATCTCCTTTACTACCTTCCCTGGTTGTAACAATAATTGATCCTGTTTTACTGAAGATATTGGTTTTAACTCACAGGCCCATTAGAACACAAGCAGGATACTGATTAAGCAAAATCTTTACATAGGCTGGGAGATGTAATGGTAATAAACTTACATGTATAGAAGTGCAAGAAAGAATCTGATTAGCAGTTTGGTATTTTTCTGGTTTTTTTTGCCTTCAACTGACATTTCTCCTGTTATTGTTCACACACTGCAACTAGTTCACTACTTTCACCCATCATACGTAATTTACTCCCTGCTTTCAGTGCTTACACTTAAGCTAAATCGTTAACTGTGTCCATGTTAAAGGCACAAAATTTTTAGCAGCCACACTCCAAGTTTTTTTTTCTTTTTCCGGATGAAAAGTTTTAAATTGAAGCAAAAACAGTTGATGTTCTAATGATAATGTCTCTCTCCCACCCAACCAGTCAAGAAGTGCTCATGATATTACACTTTGACTTCCATCAACAAGTGCTTGAAAATTACTCCATATTTACGTCAAATGAAACAGAGAGACCAACTAAGACAGCATCTACAGTTTTTGCCTCATTTGGTCTTGACAATTAAAGAACATTTAGTTCTTTCACAATATTTTCTCACTCCATAATAACATACTTTGAGGCAGAAAAACCTGCTGTGAGAAACAAAAGAAAAAAAACATACTCACAGGCTACCAAAACAAGTCAGGTAAAGTTAATTTATTTCTAAAGTTGGAACAAAGGAGGACTTACCATCAGGCAACAGATGCAGTCAATGAAATGTGTCCAGAAAAGTTCCATAAAGTTTAAGTACAGCATGAACAACCAGGATGAATTGAACTACGTTAACAAGAGCCTTGTGTTCTGAGAACTGTGAGCATGAAATGGAAACAAAGTCTAATTTAATCACACAGGTATAAATGGGCAAGAATATTTTCAGTTCGGTCAGTCATAAGCAGCAGTCTGATCAGACATGGATATGAGGCCAACAATGGGAATCTGAAATTGGTATGATTAGGTTTTTTGGTAGTTTTGGTAAAAATTCTGAACCATGTCAGTCTTTTAGTACCAGGATGAAAGTTGGCAACAAAACATAATCCAAAAATCCAGATTAAATGATGGCATGACTTCAGATCACTGACAGAAAAGACACATCTCTGTTACATAGAGCAGCTAAGTCCCGCCCCTTCCCGCCCCTTTACATCCAGTCCATGGGACCTTATTTTGGGGAAAAAAAAGAACAGTAGTCAATAAAAAGAGAAAAATAATCTCAAATATGATGTTTGCAAATTTAAAACAAAGGCATCAAACTCTCTCTCTCTCTCTCTCTCTATATATATATATATGCATATATGTGTATACATATATATGTATACATATATATAAACTGGATGTGCACTCTGCTCTTGTGCTCATTTACTTGGCATCTTTTCTTGGCTGTAACTTCATTTATTTGGTGTTAAGCTCTGAACTGTGGAAACTGGAGTGATGGAGTGAAGCTGAGCATCAGTGAGGCGACGTTTAAACTCCAAAGTCAGCAAAATGCCGTGTGAACTTGGTGCCAAGTGTTCAGTTTATCGGTAAAATGTGCAGTTGGGAACACAGCGATGGAGACCTGGCTTGTCATTGTCTGGCAACACTGAAGGTGACCCAAGTTTTCCTGCCTTTTCTTGTGAGCACTTGCTGTTTTCCTCGCAGCTGAAAGTTGAATATGTTGCACAAAAATGCAAACTCACAGTGTGTCTATAGCGGCGGGGTAGGGGGAGCTGACACTTACAGGTCTTGATTGGCGGACCAGCTGTTGAAGTGAATTCTGGGACTTCTGGGCCACTTATGTTAGACATATGATATTACCTCGGGGGCCAGAGATAACTGTATTGTGGGCTGGATGTGGCCCGTGGGCCATTAGTTTGACATATGTGACTTAAAAGATAATTTTGCAAGTCAAGAAAGTCTCAGTTTATCACACAACTGCTGAAATAATCAGACTTTGAAAATCTGTATTTAGAAAGACGACACACCCGATCGTGGCGTAAATGACGTCTTAACAAGGATATGTGACAGAAGCTCTCAACATGCCCATGCTTGGAATGATTTTCACCTCTTTTAATCCATTTTCCCTCGTTCTGAAGGAACCAAAGAAACTGAGCTAAAGTTACAGCCATGTTAGCGCTGGTGACAGTCTATATTAAGCTCCGTTTCCTGCCGGCGTACTGCGCTGCTTCTCCACACAGATGGTGAGCTGACAGTTATCTACAACAAGACACTGACAGGTGGAAGTGCCTCATACAACAAGCTATCCCCTCAGCCTCTGAGCTATATATCCTGTCTGCCTACTGCAGTACTATCAGTATTAGTATTAGTATTCCTTTTGTTGATCTTGGTTTCTTCTTCTCATGATGTTCAGGTAGAACCCAGTGTCCCAGAGAAGACTGACCTTCAGACCAAACTGGTCAAGCAAAGCAGTGAGTCCAGTGACTCTTAAAGAAATAAACCCTCATTATGTTAATACTGTGTGTGTTTTAGGGGGCTTTGACAGAATGTTTGACTCGCAAAACCACAAATTAACACTGCAGGATTGTCCATCTGTGGTTGTAGCACGGTGCAGTAATAAAGCAGCAGCAGTGCATCCACAGCAGATATGCAGCTGTGTTTTCAGTTAATGTTGGTCATCACTGTCTGCTTGTATTTGTCAGGTAACATCTCAAGCGCAGAGAGCCTTGAAGATGAGAAGGGATCCAACCTGTCAGAAAAGGTAACGCAGCTCTTACAGATTCACTGAATCTTGGTGTTGATGCAGCACGATAGAGTCCTGTGTGGGACTAAATTTCCCCTCCTGCTCTCACCCGCTCCCTGTGGATTTTTGCCCATTACTGCTCCGTCCTGCAATGGTTTCATTCTGTGCTTCCCGCAGCTGTTTTCTGATAGCTGCAACTGCCCGCAAGGGTGGGCGGCAAGACATTATTTTCATCGGGACCGTGAGAACGAAGGTCTTAGTGACAATAACGTGCTCCAGTGCACAGAGCACTATGCTTTCATTTGAGACCCAGTGCAAATACAAATAGAATGACAGAGATGGCAGTTTCAGCACTATGGACAGTAACACTGCCACAGGCGCAGGCCAGGGCTCAGTTACTTCTCTTCAGTAGGTTATTAATGAATAGATAAATTGCGGGATTGTGCGGGAAATTGCAGGACCCACAGCTGGTTCGTTTTTTTGACCACCTAATTCTGCCTGCAGCAACTTAAAAAAAAACGCCCCCGCAAGATTTGCATCATGTCCTGTGAGACCCAATCTCGATGCAGGGCTCTACAGCACAGCTCCCCTCTGTGTTAACACATTTTTGTTGTGTAGGAAGAGAAGACGGAGGAAAGAGGAAGACGTAAACAGCAGCTGTCCAGTCACAGAGTTGAAGCAGTCAAAGAATGTGGTACAGTAGCAAATATAATTGTAATTTCATTGTCAGCACTTGTAGCATTTAGACAGACATAAAAACAAAAGTCATTACATGAAACTTTAAGCTTAAACTTTACATTTATGTTTTTGAAACTGATCAGGTGATGGAAGAGATGAGAAGGAAAGTATAGAGCAACTGTCTGCTGAGGTAAATACAGCCTTTCTCATTTTGTCTCAAGCAAAGTTCAACCACAGCATTGAAAAAATGGTGCTTTGTGTTTTAATTCTGGAACCTTTTAAAGTACGAAAACAACAGCTGAAGAACCAGCAATTCCTTCAGAAAAATGTAATGTTTGCAATTTTTGTGTTATAGATACTGTATGTGTTTGCTTACGATTTATTTGATAATTACAGTTTTGTTTGTTTGTTGTTTCTTCAGGAAACAGATCAGGAGAAAGTTGTGGAAGCCAAAACTCCGCGCAGAGGTCGATCGTCCAAACCCACAGAGGAAGCAGACAGGGAGCAGCACAGAGAAGCTGAGAAACAGGATGAGAGTCCGAGCGGCAGCAGAAGACATTCAGGAGCTGCAGCCAAAGAAGCTGCTGCTGGTAGGACCGTCACTTTGAATGACCCAACAATCTAAAAACATTTACATTTCCTGGGATATCTGTTGTATTTTTAGAGCTGAACCAAATGCCTTTTTTTTACTGGTGTGACTCATATGAGTTTGACTACAGGATCATCTGTAGTCATTCGAACCGCCAGAATACATGAGATGTAAGCCAGCAAGTGATGTCAGCAGAGAGGACGTGTGTTTCTTTGACTGAACTCAGCACTCACCAGACTCGGTTCTTTAAAGGAAAAAAAACACTTCTTTGGGAATATAGCTGATCCATCCAAAATCCTGACGTAAGATATAACATGAGGCGTTTTCGGATCACAGGAACCTTTTCATAGTTCTAGGAACCTTCCGTTTTATTGAATCAGCTGGAACTAGGGCTGCACGATTCTTGCTAAAATGTGAATCACAATTTTTCTCCCTTAGAATTGAGATCACGATTCTCTCTTTAAAAGAAAACAAAAGCTTGGTTGACCTTATAGAGATTTGTAGTGTTACCTTGCGGTGCAGCAATAATGCCAAAGGACTTGTATGCAAATTATTCCTCCCTACACATTGTCGTAAGGTTTTGTCAGTTCTACACGATGAAATGTCCCTTTTTTCTGCATGAGTATGTCATTACTCTCGCTGTCGCCACCGCAATTTTCCTCAGCAGTGCTAATTTTTTATTTTCACATGTAAAATGCGGCTCCAACCCCATCAACTAAACTGACTTCTTCCTTCTTCCTGCTTGTCTA
>JAQFJA010000026.1:18839503-18852580 GCA_029874485.1 Naso brachycentron | reverse complement strand
ATTTGTCAGAGTTCATGTAACATTAACCAGAACTGCATCCTCTTTCATCATGCAGTCACTCACATGTTAGAATGACTCATTAACATGAACCAGAAACATAAACTGCTCCCTCCAGGGACAAAGTGAGCAGCGTGTTTATGTTCTTTTGGTGTGAAATGCTCATTTATGGAATAACAATTACCATAATTTCTGCGAAACTTTAGCTTTTCTCCAGCTAATGGTTTTCTTCCCCTGCAGCTCACCATCTGATCCCTTGGCACTTCACTCTTCCTGAAAGGCCATCATGCAAAAATCAACCTTCTCTCTGTTGCTAACGGGCTAATTTATCCCATCATACCAAACTGGCACATCTGTACAGGCCTGACTAATTGATACAAACAAACAAAACAACTTATTGTCATTGTGATTAGAAAATAATCTGCAGGCCACCTGGTGTTGGGGTACACTGGATTATTTAATGATGAATTTGCAGCATGTGATGCATTTTTCTGTCTGCATTAAACCGTGACGGCGAGGCTTTATACGGCGGATGAACGCTGAACTCTTGGAGCACTCGGTATCAAAGACAGACTCCCAGGCTGGTTGTACTGAGGAACTCCCACTTGTAGGTTAAAATTGATGTGTTCTCCATCTGACATGCGAGGCTGCCTTGAAAAAGCCTCCAGACAGACTTTTTTCTTTTTTTTAACAGAAGGGAGAAAGTTGCTTCCAGAGGGACTGAACACAAGGATTACGTTTAATTATTAACAAAATCACAAAAGTGTGAAGGAGAAGTGTGAGCACACATCACTCTTGCTGGGAAATATTTTATCTTCAGGTTGTTTTTGTTCTTTATTGCTCGATGACAGTACAAATGAAAACAGGGCTTATTTATAACCTCATTATTATAAATTCACACAGTTAGAAATTATATTATAGCATGAAACAAGATCATAAAGATGAGATTAAAGCCCTTTTATATTTGTTCTGTAGGAATACAGGCAGAATGTAATTTCAACTAAATGAGAGAGAGGTCCAGAGTTATGACCCCTATTCCAGGGGTTGAATTAATTCATGCATTTCCAATGTGCTTTACTTTATTTATATCAGAAGTGATGCAGATTTAAAAAGTGGTTGATGTGGATTTAAAAAAGCAAGTGATACATTTTATTTGGCAAACATGCCATGCATGTTTGAGTGCACCCTACTGTCACTGTGAGAACAAATTAAAAGCATTCATCAGCCTTGTGTGTGTTAATGTTAATGTGATTGAGTTGTGTTTGAAAATCAAAGCTATTTATCTTTAAAATGAAAATGAAAATAATGGTCAATGAGATTTTGACAGAATTTTTATCACTCTGTCCGTCTAAAAGACCAACAACAAGAAAAACAAAAGAAAACCTCTGACCCTGGCTGACTGAAAACTGCTTTTAAGAGTTTTGGAGTCTGAAGATGAGACTGTCTGAAGAGGAGAAAGTCAACAAGACCTGAAATGATTTGGAATATTCCCACTTTGAACTGTATTAATCATGAAAGAGCTTTCATATCAAACTGTTAGGAAAAAAACCTTGATAGAAAAGTTGTTTTTTTTTTTAATCCAGTGGGACTTCATATTGATGCAGAAAACTAAATTTCATGTTCATGACGTCTTTAAGCAGATTTGATGTCTTTGCAACTCTAGCCACAGGCATCTTCAGACCAACAGTTCAAAGAAGTTTTTGAGATAACCTGTCCTAAAGGGAGTTCCCGTGGAACTAAACACCTCGAAGGGCTCTTTTTGTTGGCATTCGTACAGCCAATAGGAACCTCCTTCATAAGCTACGTAAACTAGCTGTTAATGTCACTTCTACTCGACTTAAAACTTTTACTCAACTTAACTTATGTGCAACTTACAACAACAACAACAAATGAAGGTTACTGCATTAGTGCTCCACACTTTTGTCTAGTTTGTGATGACAACGTACATTAAATCTAAGAAAAGATACAACAACAAAACGATGATCTTGTTACGAGCTCTGGTTTGTGTTTTGTGTCGTCTTGCTAATACAGCTGTCGGATTTTTAAAAAGCACTGATTGCAAGCGCTGGCTCCTGAGTTCAACCAATCAACGTACACTTTCATCACTGTAGTTCCTCATGTGCTATGAAACTACCTACTGTTGAGCTGAAGCTAAAAAAGTTCCTCAAAAAGTAGTCCTAAGAACTATAAAGCCCCAAACACACCCGCGCCATCTGGCGTGTGTCAAAACACCCGCCCCCATTATTTTCTATGTACAAACCCACACTGTCGGCCAGACATGCCTGGACACACCACACGGTAGCACTTCACGCCACTGATCTATTTCCAGTGTGGCTGCCCCTGAAAAGGCCTTTTTCATCAAAGAAAAAGAAGCTGTGTACAGAGACATTTACGCTCTCAGGACGTAGCAGCTCTTCTTCTCTGCTTCTGTGGCAAATCGTCAACATCTAGCCCACTCACCGTTTGCTGTCGCTGTTTAGAACTTTGATATCATTATTATATGATATTATTATTGACAGACTATTATTGATAATATCATGGGTAATTGTGGTCAAGGCAACAATGGATAAGGAAAGATCTAATCAGGTTAACAAACATCCTAACCTCTGTGTGCACCTGCCAGTGAACAGCAGTGTGATCTCGATAATTGCCCTGTTTATGGGAGAACAGTGTTCGCTCCCAGCTCTGTGCGTGTATTGCTCAAATGTTTTCCCTTAATGACCAGTTCTTCTGTTAACGCACTGTTCATGTGTTAGGGGTGGGACATGACGCATGTCAAATGACACGTCACGCCGCTGCAGCGCCAGTGTTTTTTGGGCTAAATGGTTGACGGTTCCTGGCATGCGGATGCCATTAAACGGGAGGTTCCTAGAAATATGACAAGGTTCCTGTGGTCCAAAAACGGCTATAGATCCAAAAGCCCCAGAAATATTTGGGGCAACATTACCTCAGTGTATATAGAACTCAGAAATGATCCCACACAGATGCCTCAATATATGCAAATGTTCTGAAAAATGAAATAATACATTTACCCCCCGTCTCTGTATAAAGTGCTGAGGTATTTTATGAAGGCTGTGAGGGGCGCTGGACCTGTTGTCACAGAGGAAACAGCACCTTTGGGAGTTATCCTACCACCACTGCTGAGCACTGGAACGATGTTCAGTCCCTGTTTCACTGCTCTGCTGCTCAGTTTTCTATAATATTGGCTGTTTAACTTTTACCGACCTGCTATTACATATAGTCAACATCTGCTGAGAACATTTTCTCCTGGCTCAGGCGGAGACCTCGTTTTTTCTTCAATCATTGGAAGAATTATCCTTTTAACACTTCAGACCACAATGGAAAGATTAAAAGCACCATGAATCACCTTTAGTGCAGATTATAGCTACACATAATAATGATAGTTAAACACCGTCCATATGAGAACAGAAGTTCTTTTCTTGTTATTCTTCTTTTTATGTGCTATTTTGTTAAAGTTCAAGGCTAAATTCACCACAAACTTTCATTCAATTTAGATTCTGATTTTAAAAAAAACCCCAAAACACCCATATACGTGTATGCGTGTGTAGATGTATGTGTTTTAGTGGGGGTAAAAGTGTGTTTGTACGTATATTGTACATATGTAGCAGCTCTAGACCTTTTGAACTGAAACAAGTAGCTGGAAGTCTAAGAGCTGATAGGCAATTAAGTAGATTTGTCCCCTTAAAACAGAAGTTGGGATAGGATAGGAGATGCAGCATAGGATAGAGAGAGAAAGGGGGAGGGTGTGTGTGTGTGTACAATACAGTCGAGCCAGCAGGAGCAGAGAGATTAAGGAAAGACACACAGCGATAAGGCTGAGCTGGGCTAAGACGAGAACAGAGTCCATCACCTCTTTGGCCCGGCATATTGAAGACAGCAGCACTGTGTTATGGGTTCACAGAGGTCACTCCTCCAATTATACATTCACAGACACCACACAAGTGCTGCCTGCATGCACACACACACACACACACACACACCTCCATTAATTCCTCCCCTCCTCTCCCCTCCCTTCCTTCCTGATGAAACATGAATGCAAATTAGCAGCGCTCTGCAGGATGGAGGTACTAAGAGGTAGTAAAGGTGGCATTAAAGAAGAATTTCTTTGTTGTGACACAATATCTGGCTGAGTGGTGCACAGGCGTGGATCCAGAGCCGAAATATGTGAGGACAGAGATAAGTCTTAGATAACGCACACTGCTGCACTGATAAATAAAACATGCGTTTGGCTCGCTGAAGATGGGTCAGCTCACATCAGTTACAACAGAAATGAAACTACTGTGAGACTTACTGGGGTTTGGAGGAAACAGCGTGCAGCTCTTGCAGTGGATGATCTCCTTCACCACTGCTGCATCCTGGGAGAGGGGCGGCGGCACCAGGCCCAGGCCGGGCACCATGGGATTTATGGGAGCAATGCCAGTCATCAGCCCAAGACTGGGGTCAAAGTCTGGAGCAAGGAAAGAAATGTGGATGAGGATACGGAGCGAGGGAGGAAATTGGCTTGTGTTTCCTCGCTGCCTCATCCGGCACAGCTCACCTTGGCTGTGACATCATATGAGCACATGCTGGCTGTTTCATGTTCCATTTTACATTGTGTACTTCCTCTACAAACACAGAGCAACACTTCTGTCAACAGTGGTGACACACACACAGTTTATAAATAACTGAATATGTCAGGCCCTCATGAATAAATCATCTAACAAAAAACATGAATATTTAAACTATTTTTACTTAGTCTCTTGTTTGTTCTCTGATTTTCTCCCTCTCTCCTGGTGACTTTCTTTCTTGAAAACTCTCTCATACACACTGTCTTTGTCTCCTCCCCTTTATTTTCTGACCTGCAACATCACAAAGAAATTTTAGAAAACAAAGACACTGTAATCACAGGTACTGATTTAGACTGCAGTTGTGAACACAAACACACACACACACACACACACACTGTCACATACATTCCCAGCTTTATTTAAAAAGTGGAGATACATGCCCTCTCCCATGAGTCCCCCCTGCACCTGCAGCACACAGCGGCAGAGAAAAGAGGCCACTGTGTGCACATGTGCGTAATGTCGTGCATGCCAAGCCTCCGTTCCCATGAGTGACAGAAACTTGACAGAGACAAAACTGAAATGAAAGCACAACAAAACACTGATGCAATGCTCACTCGAGAGGACTGGCACGCAGTTTTTATCTGGAGAAGTCGACGCAGAAAGAGCAGTCTGGTTCAATGAGCTATTTTACAGTCGAGTAGCAGCAGGGTTGGGGGAAGTTATGAGCGACACCACGCTGCTGGACTAAACATCATAAAAATGAAGAGCTGTGATGCTGCCATGCTTTGCCTGGCTTTCTCTGTTTCCAGTTGGTGACCCTGACATCCATCTTTAGCCGGGTGACACAGGGAGAGGAGGCAGGTGATAATGAAAACACTGCTGGGTTGCCAGAACGATGAATGACTTGTTCGGGTGAGTTGGAGGAGAGGAAGACGGATAACACGGAGGGAAAGAGATAAGTGATGCAGGAGTGAAGCAGCAAAAGAGAAACAGAGCCGTGAAAACTGATCTAATTATTGCTACAGCACACCAGGGCGCCCTGTTTTCCATGAAAACGGTATCTGTGTATCTGTCTGGGGTGGTCATGGATGTCACTAATTGTATTCTTATCTGTGTTTGTTGAGATGGAAAAACAATAGCAGGCTGCCGGAAAACAGCCCTGTTATGCAAAGGGTCCTTTTCACGCGAGCGCTGCTTTGTTGTTGTTGTCTGTTTTCTGGGTTTGGCTTTGTTGGGCAGCCGCCACTCATATTTCAGAGTAAGAGTGTTTAATCAGCTCAAGGACTCAGCATAAATATGTAGCGGACCTTTCAAGCGCTGGAGTTTTCAGCAGCATTACATTGCAACAAGGTAGCTATGAAAGAAAGTAAACAGGATGCAACATATTTACTGTACTGCCCTGTGCTCTAATAGATTATTCATAACTCATCTCTTTAAAAAAGACTGATATTATTCAAGCCTTCTGTTCAATAACGTATATAATACAGCGTGCAGCACCTGCAGAACAGCCACCCAACAAGGAGTTTCTACAGCATCATACATGTCAGGGCCCAAATTTTAGGTGTCATGTTCCAGGTCCTGTGAAAATATCAGATTTGTTCAGAGTCACAGAAATACAGTAGAGTGTGTGTTCTGGTCGTAGTGGCAGACACACTCAATGGCGACAGATGAAGGAATGCAAACATTTGCTTCACGAGTACATCATCCAGCATCTCTGAGCAGAAACAAGGGTGAAGAAAAGTCACACACTGCACAGCTCTGCCCTCAGTGACGCTCCGCCTGGCTCTGCCCATCTTTTCCATGACCTTTTTCTGTTTTAATTAAAATGAGGTCAGGTTATTTTGAGACAAGACTGCAGTTCAGTACTGCTTGTGTGACAGTCAGTATGTTTACATGCACAGTTAAGTCGAGCTACGGTTAAAGCTCGATTGGGACATTTACTTGGACTACTGTCCTTGTCCCAGAATACAAGCACAGAGGGAGAATCGATTTATTGTCAGACTCTGCTACAGTAGGTGGCAATATGCCCCGTTCAGCTGGTTGCTATTGGACCTTCTTCCGGTTAGCCAAACAAGCTACAAACAAGTTAGCAAGCAGCTAGCAAAATCCATGTCAAACAGTAAAAACATGGACAACAAGCGCTGTACCCTTCATATTTCCGCTTTACTTTTGGTACAAATTTGATACACACTTCCCCTCGTGCTTATGGGATTCTTGTTTTCGTACCGGCTTGATTTATGCTGTTCGAGTTCCGGGTCAAAGACACCGCAGGGACTATCTATCATGCACAGATTGCTAAGGCCAGTCCAGGTCCGGTTGAGGCGTAAACATGCAAGAGTAATTCAACTTCCAATCGCATTATCTGGGTGTGTTAGCTTGACTCTGAGAAATTCAATTTAGTGTGATATCAGTCGCACTTACATGTTTACATGCATTTTAAAAGTCCGGTCTTAGTCGGACTAACACAATAAATCAGTTTTCTCTGATGTCAAAACGTACTGACTGATACAGAAAAAAGCAAAAACATGTAAAACATGTTTATGTAACCTGTGTGGCTGATGTTGGCAGAGGACAATGACATGTATGGACACTGGGATGATCTATTAAAAGGCAGCTTGATCAATAATGTACACTGACCAACACATTTCATTTAAAAAAAATCCTGCTACATGCACACTACAGTTGAAACTGCAAAACTTTTTCACTTTCAAACTCAAACTCTTTGCTGTCACTGTCAGACAAATAGATTTCTGTTGCATGGCCTCGTTTTTAATTTACCATTTGGCTCCTGAGTCAGTGTAAAAAAACACAAACCCCTCTGCTTACTCAGATCCGAATACGTCACCACCACCATGACAAGAAGTCTATTTTACGTCATTAACTCAGTGCTGTTATTACACCTTTTGTTGGTCACTGCAGTTTGGCAGGCCTTCGATCTGGCACTAAAGACAGGAAAAAAGTTACAGAAAAGAGTAAGTCAGTCAAAACTTGAAGGCACAGAAATGATTTGAAATCAAGTGGGAGAAGAGTGGGTAAGAAAGTGGACATGAACGCTATTGTTACTCCGTACACGCATAACTTTTCACCATCACTGACAGTTCATACTGATGGGGGATACGGCTTACATCCTGAGTGGATATGAACAGTCGTCTGAAAGCTTGACACATGGGCGGCATTGATAAGCTGAGCATGCAGACCTGTTGGCTGGATGTTCTTCAGCTGCATCTCTGTCTGTGTGTTTAATGTATTAACACAAACGTTTCCCATCAGTCTGTCTTTCTGTCAGGTGAAATGTGATCCTGTTTGTGTCAAAGTGCCTCCCTCTCTGTTACATTTTGTACTCCACAAAGAATTAAACAAGGCTCTGTCTGACCCAGGAAAACATTGAGATGAAGCAAGAAGTCGTTTCCAGGGTTACATCATGGCTTCACCTGCTTCCAGCACACTGAAGTCAGGTCAGCATGCTACCTCCAACAGACACGATGGGACTGCTCTGGGCTGAGTTACTCTGCGTGTGCGCGTTCCCCTCCGTGCCTGAACATTTCTGTTTTGTTCACTCGCTTCTCTGTTCTGCTCCATTTGCTTTGCCGTCATAATCCCATCAGACAGGCTGATATTCCTTTACATGTGCAAAATGTTGATTTTTTTTCTGTTGTGTTTGCAACTTAAATGTTGATTGGAGCACATTAAGTTTGTATTCGTGGTAGAAACTAATCTGTTTAGGAGCGTGGCCGACTCACCTCATATGAAGTGTTTGTGTCAAATATTTGTTTAAGCACATTTTTGTTTAACCCTTAATCCAGTACAAGGAAAGTGAAAGTTCACTGATGTGTCAATATGTTAATCAAAAACAAGACTCGCTTCATGTATTATCAGTAAAATTGCACCCAGATTCAATTAAAAACTGCAGATTGGATTTGTGGATATATTCGGTGGGCGGTGTTTTCTTCCTGTTTCTGCAGATTAAGACGAACGCAGTGACTTCTTGTTGACACATCTCCAGCAGAGCAGCGCCGGCTTCTAAAAAAAAAGAGACAAAAGATTCAGTGATGCGAACCATTAAGCTAAATGTTATGTTTTGCTCCGAGTCCGCCAGAATCAAAGAGGGAGGGCCTCTTTTGTTTGCACCGTCAGTCAGCAATCACACTGTCAAATCTCACAATCAAAATCTATGAAGAGACAAAGAGGTACACATTCTTCCCTCGCAGTCGCCTGAGCTGAATGCAGCAGCCTCGAGTCATTGCATTACAGGCTTCACTCATGTTTTTACAAATAGAAATTGTCTCACTCTCTTGAGAAACCTTTATATTGTGTGATTTTTGAGTTTGCAAAGTCCAAAGTTGGAATTTATGGAAGATACACGGTGAAATCAAACCAGTGGCTCAGTGTCGCCTCAAGCACGAGGGTTTTGGAAATGGGTTTGAATTTCCTGCTAGGCAAGCTTCCTCTCTGTACGCACTTTGTTAATTTCTCGCTGTGTGTTAGTGTCCTCTGAGTGCTTACCATCAAAATCGTACTGGTAATTTTTTTCTCTCAGCACCCTTTGACCACAGCACAGACTTAGCCCTAAGTTCCACCAAAAAGTGTTTGGTCCTTTTCCTTTCCGCCATGGCAGCGGAACTGATAGGTGTCACTCTAGTCAAAGTGTGTGTTTTCACTGCGTTGCATCACAGCTCCGGTAATCCGCCACGGCCATCCATGGCGAAAGGATTATTTTTCTCTAAACTTCATAAACAAAATATCATTATATAAGACAGGCCTCAAGTCAACAGATCAGAGGTCTTGAAAGGCTGCGATCGTGAATGATTCTGAAATTACTGTAAATCTTGTCAGTCTCGCAACTCTAGCTGTCCATGCGGTGTCACTCATGCAGAGAACAAATTTTACAACATCGTTCTGATATTGTTCCGTTAGCACCGGTGTTGTGTGGTCAGTGTGTCATTCCATGCTGCATTCTGCTCGTTGGTTAGAAGACGTCTTCTACGAGACAGAGAAGACGTTGTAGTAGCAGTTGTCACATTGTAAAATGGCATCCTTTGTTTCTGACACTGTCAGAATTTTTTCCCAGGCTATCTTTGGTCACAAAAGAGAGTTAAATCAGACGGCCAAGTAATCTCATTTCTGCCCTCACCTATGGTCATGAAGGATGGGTCATGACTGAGGAATGAGATCACAGGTACAAGCGGCTGAAATGGGTTTCTTCAGGACGGTGGCAGGCGTCTCCCTTTGGCATGAATTGAGAAGTTCAGTCATTCATGAGGAACTTGGAGTAGAGTCGCTGCTCCTTTGTGTTGAAAGGAGACAGTTGAGGTGTTTTGGGCATCTGGGAAAGATGCCTCCTGGTCGCCTCCCTGTGGAGGAGTTCCAGTCACGTCCAGCTGGGAGGAGGTCCAGGGGCAGACCCAGGTCCAGGTGGAGAGATTATATTTCTGCACAGGCCTGGGAACGCCTCGGCATCCCCCAGTCAGAGCTGGTTGATGTGGCCAATGAAAGGGAAGTCTGGCGCCCCCTGCTGAAACCGCTGCCTCCGCAGCCCAGCCTGGAATAAGCAGATTGATCTTTGGTTGCAAGACCAGGACAATGGCTGTCTGTGAACTTCTTTCAGTGTATGACATAGGACCAGTGTTTTTTAGATATCATCACGTTTAGTCATGTTTTTTCTGGGACGGCCCAAAATCCAGCAGAGTATTAAAGGGCTTAAAAGATGGACTGTATTACGAATCTGACAACGTCAATGCTGATAAAGTGACAAAAAACTCCCAATAAGTAGTCGCTACTTAATGATGTAAGTATTTGCACTTTGTCATTATTAGCACGATACTTAGGTCCATTTACCAGATTGTGACTCCAACCACACACAAACACAGCGACAGTGTGTGCGCTCAGGAGTCGTGGAAGAGTGTGAGTGCAGAGAGCAGCAGCAGCAGAGATGTGCGTGATGAGATGTTATTTAGAGTCTCTTCTTCTACTCTGGCTCTCTCATCACTATGGCAACAATGGCGCCTCAGTCCGGAAGCCATGTTTTATGTTTCATCACTAACGCTGCGCTGACCCAGTGTTTGAGTGGTTCCAGTGCAAAAGGGGTCTGTAGTGAGCAACTCCTCCGAGGCCCAGAGATCATGAAAGTGCCCTTAAACAAAAACATGAAGAGAAACCTTCTAGTTCTCCGACGCCCACACAAGGCTGCGAGTCTCTGTGCCTGTTTATCTCTCATCTCTGTTTCTCTCCCTGACTGTTTGACTCTGGTGTTGTTGTTTTTTTAAATCCATTTCTCAGTGTGTTCCCTTATTACTGTACATGCACTGCTTTTAAAGAATTTGCACATACTGTTTACTCTCATCTCTTCCCTTTATTTCCAATGTAAAATCTTTTCTGGAGGCTTGTTAAATGTAACTACATTGCTGCCTGTCTATCCATGAGAAGTGAGACATTAAATAAAAATAATAAATAGGAATTTTACTACAACAAGACACTGGCTATCACAGTTGTACTCCCATCTCTAGCTTGAAACAACCCGTCCTCCCCCGTCCTTCCCCCTCAAGCTTTGATATCCACAGTAAATGTTCCCTCTCAGCAGAGTCAGCCATGGGTGGCTGTCGGGGGGACATAGACAGCTGCTGCGAGGCATGCTGGGTAATATGGGTAATATTTTCTGATGAACAGACTGGCCCAAGCCTCCTGGAACTCAGCCTTTCACTCACCCTGCCAATGGTCCCCCCATCTGCATCGCAATTTCCCTCCTAATGTCCATCAGATATCTCTTGAAAATCCATCTGTTTTAATTAAATTAGAAAAATTTATGTCATCAACTTTATTGTAACAGAAATAACTTAAGTTCAGTATCTTTAACCACATTAATGTTTCCCCTAACTTCATATTGGACATTAACATCAGTCATTTACATCAGTTTCTCGCTAATCGCTGCAGTGGATCAGATCAGAGTCTGAGAGTGAGTGTGCTTGTGTGTATGTTCATGTCAATCTCGTGTGTGCAGAGTGAACACAACAGAGAGAAACACTTTAGAGTGTTTATGTAAATATGATAATTCTGTGTGTGAGGACAGTGTGTGTTTGTGTGAGAAACAGGGAGGAAGAGAGGATAAATTCACCCACATATCGTCTTTAGTCTCAACAGCAGCTGCCTTGTGGCCTCCACCCAATAACGTTTCTATTATGAGTCCAAACCAGCCAATCAATGCCGTGATTGCTTGTAATAGAAACATCTATTTCTATAATGAGAGCCTATCATAAATGCCCTTGTTGTCCTGCGGTGTGGCGAGTTAACAGAACTGCCATTTTGCAGTGAATACTAATGTGAAGATACACTGACTGTTCATTATTATTTGCTAAAGGTGTCTGGTGATTAGTCTCACAGCTGCAGCACACCGATCTGCAAGCATGAAAAACACTTAATCCCCTCTAGCTGACTCTGACCTTTGCCCTCTAAGAGCAGGAAGGCAAGTGATCATCGAATTACCCATGTGGAGTCGGTATATCTTGTACTTTTTCAAAAAGTGACAGCGCTTTGCCCCACAGGTTCACAGAGATATTCCAGCAGCACTACACAATATAAAAGAGCTCAGGAAGCCTCATTAAAACCCTTTTGAGACTTTTTCATGTCTTATGAAATTTAATTTAAGGGCGAGCTAAAAGACAAAGTAAACAAGGCGGGAAAACCGGCCTCTTACTGATACGGTGTAACTAATTGCCACGGTGATACCTATGAATGGGCTCCAGGAAAAAACAAAAGAAACTAATGAAAATGTTTAAAAGCATGAAATCAATTTGGTTATGTACAGCTGGCGAAATGCACGTTGTTTTACAAAACCTTTTACTCTGAATAAAAATGTACATTTAAAGGAAATAATCACTCATTAGTAAAGGGTTTAATTTGCCAACAGCTGTTAGTATGCTGTTATTTACTTTTGTTTGCTAATGTTGTTATTGTTGCTTGTAGTAGCTCCCACTGGAAGACAACAGGAAGAGCTTACATGGATCTTGTTCTCCTGATGGCTTTAATTTTCTCATCATGTTTGCTCTTAAATAGGCTGCTGTATATTTTGGTGTGTTAGAGACCAGCCTTTTTAACTAGGGCTGTGTTAAAAAAATCGCTACAACTTATTGCAATATTTATTTCCGTGATACACAGTATTATATCGTGATGCGTATCATATTGTCCTTGCTAATACCAACCATCCGAAATTAAACTTGTGCAAATAAAAAATGAATTAAGTAGGAGGACTTGCAGGTCATCCTATGGAAGAAAAACTCAGAGATCCACTTCAAAATTCAAGGGTTTAGATGGGATTTAATTTACAGAGAGACAAGTGAGTTCGACCAAAAACGGGATGGATAGTAAGTGTGGCTGTTATTACTTGGATAGGGGTGAAAAATTACCTACATGTGCTCTCCAGATGGATTCATGTCACTGAGCAGCACAGGTAATTTTAAAATCTTCCCACCTCCCCTTGAGAAATAAATTCAGTCCAAACGGGGCTTAAGACCGAGTGAAT
>JAQFJA010000026.1:18760689-18772423 GCA_029874485.1 Naso brachycentron | reverse complement strand
GCGCAAAGGAACAAGATAAATCAGGCTTTGAATACAAAGACAGTTCTCGTTAGGAGGGTCGAGTCATTGTTGATGTTGGTATTTTCATGGGACTTAAAGACAATAAGAAAAGTTCAGTGTCTCATTGTTTTTGGAAAGGCTCAGAATATTTATTTCCTCAATAAGGAAAGAAGAAGGACAGATGAGGGACAGACTAAAACAAATGAAAAATAGAAAGGAAGGAAGGAAGTAAAGTGAGAGAGTTTGTGAGTGAGCCAGTGAGTGAGTGAGTGAGTTGCAGAGCGAGAGAAAGTGAGAGAGAGGGAGCTGTGGGTTTTCTGACACGCACACAGTCAGGAGGCAGACGAGTGAACAAGCATCTCTGAGAGCGAGAAAATTTTAGAGAGAGAAGAGAGAGGAAACCTGGAGGAACAGCTGCAGCTCACGATTCAAACCTGTCTGAACTTTTACTGTACTTGAGACTTTTGATCTACTTTAAATCAGGATCTTTCTGGACCCTCTGCCAGTCCTGAGCTGGACCCAGATTCTCTTTGTTTAAAACTTGACTGGCGCTGATTTCTTTTAGTGCGACTGGTGTCCGGCACTTTATGGATACTCAAAGCGCTCCTGACTGTGTGGATCTCTCACATGACTGAACAGGAGTTTGTATCAGACTTTTTCCTAACTCCTTCCCACCACTAAGCACTTCTAAATATTCACACTTGGAAACTCAACCCGCACCAAAGTCTTGCTGGACTCTCTCGGTGCTGGGGAAGGTCCAGGTCGTGTGCGGGGCTTTGCGGGGAGCAGTATGGTGGGGCAGAGCCCCCTCTGCCTGCTGCTACACCGCTTTAAGTCTGAATACTCTGTGGAGTTCAGCAAAGACAACAACAACAACATGGGAAAACAGGTGGAGGTAAGATGGACACAACGTTTTCTCCGATTTCAGCAGTTTTCAGCAGTTCAGTTTTGAAGTTACACAACAGTCACTGATTATTGATCTTTAAGAAAGCGTGAGGACTGAGACTGAATAACAGAGAAATGCTAAAACAAGAAAGTGCAAAACCTTTTTCCTTCTCTAACGCCTCTTTGTCATTAAGAAAAACAGATCCTAATAAATCGTAATGTAACATGTTGTCGTGCCTGCTGTTTTTGTTCCAAATACAACATTTAAGGGACACAAATGAGGAAAATTTTCATTATTGTGACTCAGTGATTAATTGTTTGGTCTCTTAGGTCAGATGAGAGTGAAAGGGGTCATCACCATTTCTCCAAAGCCCAAGTTGATAAATTAGGAGTTTTATCTGACAAAGCTGAACAGTAAGCTGTTGTTTTTTTTTCAATCAAAATGCAGCCAACTGACTTCCTGTTGATCAATCACTTTATCAACTAATCAGTTCTATCATCAATTCTGATTCTGATTCTGATTCTGAATCATCGGAGAGGCTGAAATGAAATCCAAGTCCCAGATTCTAGCTCATGTTCACCTTTTTGAGGGTAGTTTCCAGAATGTCTCTCTTCAGTTTGTTTAGTGGAGGTTCGCTGTATGTCACACTTGAACAAACCCCATTTTTATCACATATTCAACTTTTTGACTTTTTTGTGGTTCCTGATTTTTCTTTCTTTTGATACTGAACTCCTGCAGCAGCCAACCAGACTCTCATGTTTTACCTGTTAAGAGCAGCATTTTAATGCTTTTGTTCTTCATTTTACAGAAATGAAAATGGTCACATTTTAGTCATTGAATCTCAGTCACACTCAACAGAACTTGAGGTTGTAGGTGAAGCTAAGAACATCAGACCAATGAACTGCTTCTCTTTGCTTTCTCGTTAGTTGTATAGTTGGGTAATCCTGAGAGTTGTTTCTAAAATTTGACCGCCTGTCATGCTGTTATTCTGCACTGCTGTGTGTGCGGTGAAACAGTGGAAAATTGAGTGACTCTCATTTGATGAGAATTATACACACTTTTAATTATTTGACTGTGTGAAAAGCTGATATTTTCATATCACAGATGCCACTATTTGTTATTTTTTATCATATGCCCACACATTTTTTAAATTAAACTCTTGACCGGAGAGTGGGTCAGTCTACTGAAAACCTGCTGTCAGTGTATCGTTGACCAACTGCA
Source organism: Naso brachycentron (assembly GCA_029874485.1). Taxonomy (NCBI): domain Eukaryota; kingdom Metazoa; phylum Chordata; class Actinopteri; order Acanthuriformes; family Acanthuridae; genus Naso; species Naso brachycentron. Next base: position 18,770,316 of record JAQFJA010000026.1, on the reverse strand, counting down.
CTGAATTGATCGTTGTCAGAGTGAATCAGCTGCAGCGTCATTGAACGCAGAGAAACCATTTCAACAGGTCCAATGGAAACTTGTCAAGTGTACAACAAATAAACTGATTTGTTATCCCCACTAATTTTTTAACACAGCAGTTATGTCTTGAATAATTAAACAGTATTATCTGCTAAATGACAGATACACTGGCACATTTTAAAGACTCATCAGAGACTCTGACAGCTGCTCCAGAGACGAATAAGTGACAGCTTTGAAGTATCTCATGGTTCCTTTATAGTGATTCCAAGCAATGAGAAAAATCACTTTTTGTTAAAAACTGGAAAATCTGCTGTCAGAGTTAAAGCTAAAGTAAAAAATCTTTCTGTGGTCAAAGATCGAGGACAGAAAAACGGGGGGGGGGGGGGACCGCCAGAGGCTGATTTGTGTTTGGTCGACTGGTTCCTGACAGTGAGCGCTGATGGAAACAAAGTTTGATGGTTCCTGTGTTCCAGTAGGTCAGCTGATCACTGCTGCAGGACAGATCTGACACACACACACACACACACACACACATACACACACACACACACACAGTCTGTATCCAGGACAAGCAGCCTAGTGGCATTTTCACACACAGACAAACCCTGACTATATGAGGTGTGTGTGTGTGTGTGTGTGAAGGAAAGACTTTGACTCTATTGTTTAACTTGCTGTATATTAACAAAGAGTCAACTTTCCCACAAATGAACAATCTTCACTCAGACTGTTTATAAACATCGGACTGTGTTCAGACTTGGCGGACACGCTGTTGCCAAAACATTTCGACAATTGATTGATTAGTCCATTGATTGAAGATGCATCTGCAACAGTTATGATCACCAATTAGTAATAAAATTTTGTTTATTTATTTGAAGCTTTCTGGGGGGACTTTTCTGCCTTTATTTTATAAGACAGCTGAAGGAGAGGACAGGAAATGAGGGAGAGAGAGATGGGATGACATGCAGCAAAAGGCCACAGGGTGGAATTGAACCTGGAGCCACAGCAGCAAGGACACAGCCTCTGTGCATGTGGCACCCGCTCTACCAACTGAGCTATCAAGGCATCACATAAAAATGTTTTATTGCATAATTAACCAAGACAAAGCTCTGTATGGGAACTGTGAATAACCAATGAAGAAGTATGACTTCAGAGAGTTTAACAGAAATTATGTCTCTTTTGGAAAATGGATTTTTTTAAGCCAAGCCTGTCTGACCACATGACTGTGGACTTCGGTGTTCCTGGTTTTATTGCAGTCTGGCATAGAGCTAATAATCGACTAATCAATCACTATATCAATAATGAAAATAATCGTTAGTTGCAGCTCTAGTCCGGTATCTTTGTTGCATGTCATCCCGTCTCTGTCTCCCTGATTTTTGATGTTTCATGAAGACATTCATGATCAACAGATACTGACGTTGCTGCTCATTTTGTTGCAACTGAAGATGATCAAAAAAGTCCTGTGTTTGTAGAATGGATGGACTTTTTATAGTGTGATGATGTGGTGCACTGCTGTCTTCCACAGTGCCTCCTTTATGACGCCTCTGGGGGGCGCCAAAGTTTGAAATGATTTGACTCTTTGCATAAACGCTTCAATAGAGTTTGTTTAAGCAATATCACACAATAGGGAGTGCTGTTGTACTGAATATCATCAGTGGTGTGATGCAGTCGTAGCAGAGGTGGTTAACACAAAGTGAGATGTCTCACTGACTGTTCATTTCCTGTATCAGTGTCACATGATTTTTCACCACGGCCCCGCCCCTTTAGGAGACAGGAAGCAGTCTTGAGTCCATTCATTCTTATGGGAGAAATGAACGTGATCACAGATTATGACTCTTATGACAGATTATGATTCTTTCGCCCCATCATCACCAAGATACATATTGGACCCATTTTTCACAAGACACATATCTTCTGAACGTCGTCTTTGGGAACCGCTGCTTCCCGCCTCGCTTCACAACGGACCTAAACGGACATTTAAATGGTCTTAGAGGTGAAACCATGAATTAAAAGTTCAAACTTACATCAAACAAATATGAGACACAAAATCCATCTGCTTTAATCCATTCATACGACGTTATAACACTTCCAGAGGAGGTGGAGGGATGGAGGTTCCTAACTGTCTCCATGAGAGATGTGACTCCGCCCACTTAGGAGACAGGAAGTGTGTATACCATTTACACCATTGGCACAGTGTACAGTGGAGGATCTTGTGTAAATAATTGACTATCTTTGGTTAGGTGTGCTGTCATTCTGATTTGAGCACATTCAAAATGTCCTGTTGATCAGTCGGGTTGCTTGGTAGGAACAACTTGTAAAATTTTGAACACAATATTCCACTGCACTCCTTTCAGGAATCTGCTTGCATGGAGAGATATCTTTTCCCAAACTGGAAACACAAAGTTGTTTATTGGGCACAAAACAAACAAGGACTAAAAAGTGTTGAAGGAAACAGTTTCAGTTCAGTATTACACCAAGTTCCTCATCTTCTGTTCTCCTTCTGTAAATGATTTATGATTCTACACTGCACCACATTCTCTAACGCAAAATTAGTCTACTACGTGTAACTGTTCTGCTTGGAGTAAATCAGCTGTGCAAATACACAGATGACCGTTCTGAAGAAATGAGCCTGTTCAACAGCAGAAAATGGCTCACTTTAGCAGGTGAACTCCTGCATCTGCAACTCTGTGTCCAAGAAAGTCATGATGATTTTGAGAGACAGTCTGCCAGCCATGAAAAACACATATTTAACTGTGTTTCTCCATCTGAGGCGGATAAAGGTTAGCTTCCATGATCGTAAAGCATTAGCACTACTTGGTGCTTATTTGTCTTTGCAGCTCAGAGGATTTTCTTGCTATGACAATAAAAAAAAATATCCAGTACAGTGGATGAATTTCAATGAATTCTTTGTCCTGGTGTTTGAAAATAAGAGCTAAAGCATGACTGTACAACTCCAATCCTCATAAATATCCACCACGCATCCTCTTACACCCAGTTCAATCACTACATACGTTCTGTCAGTTGATGTAGACCCAAAGATAATTCTGCGTTAAGCAGGCACATATCAGGATGGGATGCAAGACGGAAGGAAATGTCCAGATAAATTTCTTCAGAGCTTCATTTCTAAAGCATTTCTCTGATGAAAATATGAAACCATCCACAGCAGCGGGCGCATTCTCTCACAACAAGTTAATCAGCTGAGCTTCCTTCAGCTACTTTAATTCTCACAGCAATCGTTTTTATTTGTAAGGTTACAGCTTGTATTTGACCTTTAATTTATAGTCCAGTTAATGTGTTTTCTGCTGTTTATGTCCTTGCTTATTGTCAGTCTGTGTTTCTCCCTCATTCTTCACCATTATGAAGACTGCTCTGAAAAGAAACCTATTATGATATTAAGTCTAATTGCTAACAAGGAAATCATGAATTGCAATAGAGGTGCCAGTTTTTTAGCACTTCAGTGATCAAATAACTTTAAAAACTTAAGAGTCAGTTCCTTTATATCTCTTCAGAGACAGACGTGCATTTGCATTCAGCAATATAATAACAGGATATTACTTTCAGACTGTCTATACACTGGTTTAGAAAAGGGCAATAAATTAACATTGTGCAGGTCATCGTTAATATGAAAGTCGTCTGAAGGCTAATTTCTCCAACAAGTTCCTCTGAGGGGCCGTAATCTTTAACTAGGACCCTTCTTCTTCTGCCCACTGAACACAGATATCCAGGCAGAGGGTGACAGAGCCGACAGCAGTCGTGCTTTTTACAAAAATTATATCGGTCACAGAGGTCGTAAGTCACACTTAGTCACAGCTGAGAGTTCAGGGTGCGATGCAAGCGCTCACATTAATCTACTGGCTGATAACCCATTTCCAGGTCAGCTGACATGGTCACATTCAAGTGATATATCCCTGGTTGCATCACGTGCAGCAATACCTCCAAGATTAGCTTCCTGTCACCGGCAGCAGCGATGTTCCCATACCTGGAAGTCTGCCCATGAAACTGAGTCAGTTGACCGAATGACAGACAAGTCAACCACTGGATCAAGTCACTGCTCTAGTCATGAGCTGCACTGTCCGGCTCAGTGACACGACACTGCTCGGCAAATGCTTGACTGTTAGACGCTGAGAGACAGATGACCCAAACAGATGAATAAACGAGGCGTCTGACTGATTCGGCTGAGCAACAGCTGGTTTGACACACACACGGCATGTAAAGCATCCTCACGAGGATATTAAACCGGATTTTCACTGGGTGCCTGAGCATTTTTAGCAGCAAAAACAATAAGGGGTCAGATTCATGCAGAGGCAAAAAGTAAACAAAACAAACAAGTTTTTGTTAGCTCAGACCACATCCTTGAGATTAAGAACAATAAAGTGGAGCTCTTGTGAAAATTGCTCCTTAATGCCTGAAAATGCATGTCCTCACAGACCCTGAGTCAGCTGATGTGTCTGAAAAACACCTCGACTGAATCTGTCAGACTTTCAGGCTCCAGATGTACAAATGTAACCAGATGGACAGCTTTCATCCAGTGTATCACAGCACAGCGGGCGACTTACTGCGTGCCACGAGAAAAGAGGACATGTGAAAGAATATTTATCAGTAGTTTCTCAGTCTGCCCACACAACATCTGCCTCAAGTGAAGACATGAAAGGCCCATGCATTCGGTAAATGCAGACATACCACGAGGAAACAGGATGGAATACAGATATGCAGCTACGTACGTTGAAAAATGTAAAGGCTGAGAAGCACCAACGATAACACTGCGTGTCTTTTTGACTTGTAGAAGAGATTTCCACCCGTGGCAATGGAAAAGAAAGTAAAGTTCATAATCTGGAGGAATGAGCTGACTCTTAGATGAGAATGCCACCTTCTCCAGGTGATTTCTGACCTTTATCATTCCTGCTTATAAAGTCTTTACCCACAACCCAGTGGCACAATGAACTCAGCCAATTTAACATACAACTCTGTTATTCCCTCAGAGAAACAACCTCAAACAACCTTCGCTGCTCACAATTTGTAAAAGTGACCTCAAAGCTAGGTTATTATCATGAACTTAAAATGAAATGAAAACCAGCACATTTTGTCTGTATATGCAGCTACATATCTCTGACACATTACAGCCCGCTCTCACAAACAACAATTAAAATTACTATAAAACTAAAACTAGACCTAAAAAAATCTCAGTAATCCATCTGAAAACTACTACTATTTAAAAACAAACTAAAACAAAATCTAGAAAATAAAAACTAAGTCAAAAACAATAACAAAAGCAGAATCAGTTCCTCTCCCTCCCCTTGCCTGCCCATCACCCATCCCCACGGCAACCACTCATTTCACGCGAGGAGCGGCCTCATCAGCCATCTTTGCATCCACAAGTCATCTTGAAGTCTTGCGAAAGACAAACATACCTCCAATGAAGTCATATAAATAAGTATGTTTACATGATGTTAGAAAAAAAAAAATCACTTGATTGCATCAGTCCGGCTAAAACTGGACTTTTAAAATGCATGCAAACATGTTAGTCCAACTGAAATTGCACTAAATTGGATTTCTCAGAGTCGGGCTAACACACCCAGATAATGTGATTGGAAGTCAATTTACTTCGCATGTTTACAACTCAACGGGACCCGAACTGGCCTACGCAATCTGCACATGGTCGATAGTCCCTGTGACCCTTTGACCCGGTAACTGAACAGCATAAATTTGTAGCAGAAAGCCGGGAAGAAAATAAAACCCCTGTAAGCACGAGGGGAAGCGTGCATTGAATTTGTAGCGAAATCAAAACATAGACATGAAGTGTATAGCGCTGTAAAGTTGTCCATGTTTTCATTGTTTGACATGGATTCTGCTAGCTGCTAGCTAACTTGTTTGCAGCTTGTTTGGTTAACTGGAAAAAGGTCCAATAATGACCAGCTGCATGGGGGCATATCGCCGCCTACTGTAACGGAGTCAGACAAAGAATCGATTCTCTCTTGGTGCTTGTATACTGGGATAAGAACAGTAGTCCAATTAAATGGCTGAACTGAGCTTTAACCCCAGCTCGACTTAACTGAGCATGTAAACATACTGAATATTACAGGTGTTTGATGATGTTGTAAAGCAGCAAATTCATGGGATTTATTGATTTATTTAATATTTAAACAAGCACAAAAACCTATCTGACTGACTTAGACAGAAATGTTCACACAAGGGGTAATATATAAAATTGTATTCACAATATAATTAGAGCCGTCCTCTTTGTTTTCCCAAAGATCTCTGGTCAGACCCAAACTGCAGAAGTTGCCACCACACGACCAGCATCCCAAACTACACATCCAAAAACAGTCCTTAAACCTCATCAGACCAAAATGCATCTAAACTAAACCCCTAAACCACTTTTTTCATCTTTTTCATCTCAAAACTTAGGTTAAGAAGTATTTAGTAGTGTTTTTGATAGATTCAGGTCTAAATCTTGACATGTCAGTGCAAATTAAATGACTCTGTCATATTCTGTTATAAATGTGTATGGTGACTGCCTTCTACTGGTCGAAACCTGGCTATTGCGATGCAGGTGAAACGTGACATGTCTGGTGCCCGCTTACATCACCAACCAAGCCCTGCAACCCGCCCTCTCTAAATAAAAGCTTTGGCGAGAGGAGACACGTTCAGTCACTCTAATGTTACTCTTTCTCACACATCGCCCAGGACACAGTACACACACACGCACAGCCATAGGTCAGTGAGATAAAAGCTATATCCATGATCAATCTGAGTTTCCCAAGACCTAAACCATGTCACCGTTACGTTACGGTACTGGCTGCTCATTAAATGAGCTGCTGACACGTTTGAGAAAACTAAAACATGCTAACAGCTAAATCTAACTACAATCATTATACTCAAACTACGCAATTGTCCCAGTCCACTCTCATAGAGCCCCACCTCCTAGCGCTGCCTGAACTGATACATTTTTACACATTGTAGATGCATTTTTTGAATTTCAGGAAGGACGCACATCAGCCAAATCTCCAGGGGTTTAGTTACACTTTCATTTCATGTATGAAATAACATGTATCGAACTACTTTTCAAGTGAGTATTAAAGATACTCAGTATGGTACCATGCTGGAAAGTGTGCAGGGCACCATGAAGGCTTCATGAAGTGACTATGCAGAGTATCCATGGTGACACTGTAACCCATGGCGACAGGTATCTGTTGGCAATCGCACCAGCTGCTGTTGTTCAGTTTGATTGTTTCTGCAGAGATCTGAATGCAGGAAAACTCAGGATCTCAGCTGCAGCAGCTGTCAACCCCACATTGTAGAGGCTGTATGAGAGACATTACACACACAGCGGCTCTTGTACACAGAGACAAACACACACTTGAGCATGCAACAAAGCACACTGAGCCACACAAGTGCACACAGGCATACAGAAACAGAGACACACGCCTACTCGCTGGCTTTGTTGTGTCTGTATCACACTCAGCCACATGCACTATTGCATGCAACGCTGAAACAGCCACACATCCTCTGTGCCAGTAGTGGCGACTTATCAAATCGACAGCGTCCTGTGAAAACAGGCTTAAAGCAGACAGTGAAACCACTCAGCCTGCATTTCTATAAACTGTGCTTTGTGCAGACTGTGTGTTAACATTCTTGTACAAAGAGGCCAGTAGCAGATTTTATGGTATCAGGCCATTTATTGAGACAGCAGAGGCTGCATGAATGAGATTGGTGGTGTGAGACGGCCTCATTTATACAGCTTAACAGAAGTAAAATAGGAGCGATACGTTGAAAATGCTGAAAATGCTTCTGTTTTCTTTCTCAATACAACATGGAACTCACTCAGATAAATAGGACAGAAAACCGGAAGGACACCATATCTCATCAACAAAAACTATGTTTCTAATGAACCTTTTCATAACCTCATTCATGAAGGTTAATGACAATGAAAGCTGAATCACAGTTTTACTGTCAGGACTGAGAAAACTTCATGAATTCAGAGATGAGGCAGTGCATGTATAAAGGAGGTTTCTGTCATCAAATAACCCTGTGTGTCCTACTCAAATCATATGATGGCAACTTTTAGTTTAACCCTGAATAAATAAAATGTTTTTAGCCACGACAAGCACACAGGACCGTTTAGAGTTGTTGGAAAGCTTACCTGATGACTTTAGGTGGAGGCAGGCTAGCACTTCCCATTGACTACCAGTGTTTGAGCTAAGCTAATTAGCAGTGGCCGAGCTCTGCCCATCTCTTCCTTGTTACTGCACACACAGTCAAAAGAATGGGATCTATCTTCTTGTCTGGAACTCAGGAGGATGGCAAAAAAAGAGGAAAAAAGTTGGCGCATTTCTTTAAAGAACAAGTAAAAGTGTTAAATTAGAAGCAAAACGAAAGATGGATAAAAGAGGAGAATAAAAGTTGCAGTGCAAGAAGATTTTATCCCTCAAATCTGATTTAATAAAAGGCAGAAAAGTGTTCAGCTGTGTTTTAAAAGAACTGAGAGTTGCAGCAGACCTGCAGCTTTCTGGCAGTTTGTTCCAAATATGTAGAGCATAAAGAATGCTCCTTAAACCCAAATAGTACGACATATTCACATCTTTTTTGCAAATGCTAGACTACACGAGGAATTAGGCCTAATGAAGAATATCAAAACCACTGTGTGTGTGTGTGTATGTGTGTAGGACACATACAAAATAATGAAGAATAACAGGTTAGAATATTAGTGTAGTTCTCGTCTGGCAGGAGTTACTCTGTCCCTCAAACTGAATTGCTAATGAAACATTTTCTTTCTGCTCCGATTCCTGCAGGAAGCTCACTTTGTGACTGCAACAGTCAGCAGCTGCAGCTTCGTCAGTGAATAGCAGAAGTTAGACGCTCAAACAACTTGATTGAGGTAAATGATGCAAGAAAAACAGCAGAATGTGACAGAGTTGTCATTATGTTTATTGTCAAAGATTTACAGCCACTTGCTACAGTGGAGTCCAGGTAGTTCAAGTATGCTTGGTAACAAATAGCCAGCATAGCATGAATTACTGATTACTGGTTACTTGAACTTCGTGTTAGCTGTCTGACAAGCAAAGGAAACTAATTCTGTTTGCTCAGAATTATTTTTAAGTGTAGGGTGATCACCACAGCCCTTCTAACCTGTTATTTCTGCCTAATAAAATTAAAAATAAAATAACTTTTGAATCTTTTTTTTTTTTTTGCACCAAATTATGGAGAAGTATCATAAGCAAGTGTATAGATCAGTTCCAAATTGATACACAGTGTCAGTATCAGTTTGGGTATCAGTATCAGTGGTCGGTTCTCTCTATCTGACAGGACAGGCACAGGTACACATTTATCTACAAAACTCTTGCTGGTAAACTTCCAGCTTATATTTCTCCTCTTTTGCAAAGGTCAGTCTGTACATATGAAACTTGGTCACATGATTGGCTCACACTCCACGTACCCAAACTTACGTCTGAATTTGGAAAGTCCGCCTTGGAATCCCTACAGATACATGGAATAAACTGCGGTGCACTTTGAAAATTCATAAATTTATACGCTATCAACAATTTAGAAATGAAACTTTAAACTTTCCCATATAAGAGTTTTTTTGTTCTTGTTCTCACTGGTGGTTTACTT
>JAQFJA010000026.1:18738196-18758946 GCA_029874485.1 Naso brachycentron | reverse complement strand
AAGGTCCATAAAGACATGGATGGCAGAGTCTGGTGTGGATGAACTTGACTGGCCTGCACAGAGTCCTGACCTCAACCCGATAGAACACCTTTGGGATGAATTAGAGCGGAGACTGAGAGCCAGGCCTTCTCGGCCAACATCAGTGTGTGACCTCACAAATGCGCTTCTGGAAGAATGGTCAAAAATCCCCATAAACACACTCCTAAACCTTGTGGACAGCCTTCCCAGAAGAGTTGAAGCTGTTCTAGCTGCAAAGGGTGGACCCACGTCATATTGATTAGGAATGGGATGTCACTAAAGCTCATATGTGAGTCAAGGCAGGTGAGCGAATACTTTTGGCAATATAGTGTAATTTAAGAATCAAATATGGACCGGAAGCTCACCTTACCAGAGCTCATTTGTAACCGAACCGACCATTTTGGTGTGCACCCGAGTTTGATTACTGTTTCCACGCATGCCCAAACACACCAAAGTCAATCCAACAACTCATTTGGTGCAAACTTACCACTGTAAACATGAAACGCCAAAGTTTGTTTAAAAACAAAGTACTAATGCCCATCTTCAGCGTCTCATCCTTCCTCCTTTGGTCCTTCATGGCATTTCTCCTCAATCAGTCAGGACACACAATAAGCTTATGCTCTTTTTTTCTGTATGAGTTTGAGATTACATATGATGGAATCTGAATCTGAATGAATTATAACCCCTGAGCGCTGAGACAAGGGAGGGCTTTAGTGCCAAAAACAGCAGGCTTTCTCCTTTAAAGCTTTTCCAGAGTGAGTTGGTGGGTAAGGCTGAGGAGACGGACAGCCAGATGGCTGCTTGTCATTCTCTGTAAGTCTATGAGCTTCAGTTCTGCAAACACGAAGGATGCCATGACATTTCAAATTCAGGGGTTCAATTTTTTTTCCACCACTTGACTTAATGTTATGTTCTGCATCACTTTAAAGACAATGAGGGAAAACAAATCTATTGCAGGGCTCATTGGCCTCTTAAATATAGTTTAACAAAACTTTAATGCATCATTTTTTCCTCACATGATGCGAGCAGCATAGGAGTCACCTCCTTTTTACTTTTAACAGCTGCACATGTGCAACACAGATGGAGCACTCAGGAGAAAATTGTGGCATCTAAAGACCTTAAATGCACGTTTAAATTATCTTGCAAAACAGGAAATTTGTTACGTGGTGTCAGAGGACTTCATGTTGTGCAGCACAAAGCTTTGTCAGATTTGTGAATAATGTTGCTGGAGAGTCATAACAACGGCCAAAAGTGTTAAAATGAACTTTGGTGCTCATTGTTATTCCATAAACTCCACAAAACTACTGGCAGAAATTAAAATCTTCTTTGGGCAACATAAACGTTAAACTCTGGATTGTAAATCAAATGAAATACAAGAAAATTGCTCTTTATATCAAAGGCAAATGAAGATTTCACAGTTTTTTTAGAAATAAATCAGTCAATTAATTGACAAGCTTCGATTAAGAGTAAATAACAAAGAGACGCAGTTCCAGTATGATGTTTTTCTGTTTCTCTCCAGTGTACATCAGTTTATTAAATACGTTTGGATATTTTGACTGTTGGTTCGACTAATCTAGATGTATGAGGATGTTTGCTTTAACTCTGAGAGGATGTGATGGACATTTTTCACTGTTTCCTCAAGTCGTACCGAATAATCAGTTGGTTGATTAAGAAACTAATCATCAGATTAATAATGACAATAATCATTAGTTGATGTCTGTAGCCAATTTCAGGGGTGATGGGGGGGTGCAAAACTTTTGTAGCAAAATGGCCAAAATGCATCCCCCTATTTAACCAGGCATCCCCCCCCCCTCCTCTGAGAAAGCAGAGCAGAGAGGTTGTTAGGTTAAAAATGTAAGTTTAGTCTGCCTGAATCACTTCTCCTTTATCTGACTGAATCTCAGTTCAAACTGATTAATAGCACTTTTTTCTCTCAGTCCCATCCCTCTGTTACTCTAACTACACGTCCATAATATTCTTTAAACTACATACAATAAATACTCCAGTCTGAGCTTTATTGAAAACCATAAACTCTATAGAATGGTGTCACCTTTATGATAAAGTACCGAGCAGCAATGTGTGGCTGTGGAAGAGCAGCAGATCGTAGAGATACACTGCTGCCTGTGGTATTTCTATAATATCCTTAAATATTTACAGTCATTCAGATGCATCTGTGCAGATGAAAATACTTCTAGGACCACTTGTAACTTAATATTTTTGTGGAAACATGACAGTTGATGTGATTTTCAGTCGTCCTATTGGACCATCCGCCTTGTTAGAAAAAACAAATTACAGACTGGTGGCAGCCCTAATACATTTAATGAATTAAGGAAAGGGAAATCCAGACATATTATTCCTGCAAATTAAACATTTATTGCCTTCGGCACTAGTTCAACAGCTCTTGTTTATAAGTTACATGCTGAGTTATTAGCACTGACTTCATTAGTGACTCAGTGGCCGACCCAGCAGAGAGTGCAGCTCAGTCCACTTGCTGACGTGCAAACAGAAAAAGAGACTCAATCATTTATTTGATTTATTCAGATGCCCTGAATTTTTAAGAATACACGCTGAAGTGAAGCAGCGACTCACTGCATGACAGAGAGGAAGGCATGCTGAATCATCCTGAAAGTAGCTCCGTAACAAAGACATAAACAAAGTGCAGCGCTGTACAGCGATTTAAAGTGCTGCAGGATGAACAGAGCTTCCCGTCTCCGTGTTTGTCCACATTTCTCTGATCAGTTTTTAATGGTTCAAGGTTTGAGGTCTCTTTATTATCCCCAAGGAGCTATTTCTTGTACTGCCAACAATAAAAACAACAAAACATAAAAATTAATACAGTGTATTCACAAAGAATTATTTTAGAGATGTTTAAATACAATTTTTTCCTTCCCAATACCCAAACTTGCAGATCGGCCCATACTGAGTACTGATCCAATACCAGCACATAAAAAACTAATCCTTACACTCTCTCCTCTGACTTTCCATTGAAAAATATTGCTGAAGGCAGACATTTTGATAGCTCTGTCAGCTCTTTCCACTCTTCTTCACTGCTCTTAAAAATTGTAGTTGACAGTTGCAGCACAGCACAACTTTCTGAGTACTGAAAGAGTACTTAGAGCAGTGAAGAAACATTGATTTCAGGTATGTAACGTCAGTCAGAGCTAACTGAGCTAATTGGGAGGTGGCTGGGTACCGTTTCACGGCTAATAAATAGCATGATATCTGATAGGTTCACCGACTGCGATTGATGATTTAAAAGGCCAATGGCAGTGGGACCAAGTGAGTTTTTATGTCTGTTAATCCTGCATTTTGACAAAATGTCTGTTCGCCTAGATGGGAGCAACATGATTCCATTAAAGAGGGCGTGGCTTGGATCAGGACCAAGCCTTTTTTAAAGAATGTACCTCCTAAGTTTCATGTAGATCATTCATGATCACCCCTGTGATTTTCTCACACTCTCTCACAGTAACCTGCAAATGGTTTTTGTTCTTTAGTAACCAGCATATAAAAGAGAATGTGAGGACTGATTCAAGAAAACAAGAGTAACGCAACAAACATTTTCCTGACAGTGCTGTCCACATTAAACTTCAAAGCTTACAATAAAAGTGCATACGCTGATGGGCTTTTTTACAGAGCGTCACCATGTTGCTTGAAGGTATCATGTCAGAAAAGGGTGATGCTAATGCCAAGATTTGCATAAAAACCCTCTCATTTGCAAAAAAAAGTGTGTACACTTGCTTTAGGTGGTTTTTGCCTTATGGGAAAAAGAGTTAATGCGCTAATTGGGAGATGGAAACACATTTGCCAAATCAGTTGTAATGTAGCTAACACTGAACTCACGAGACATCTTTCTGGTTTCCCTTCATGCATCATCAACTCTTCATTTCTCTGTCTTCATCTCCGGACAGCATTAAACACGACCACTGCAAGCTGAACTGAAAGGACATTTACAACCTGCCAAACTGAAAGTAATTCCTGCAGATCTCTCTCTGCATTGCCAAGTTGTTCGTTGCCAGGACGACCACTTGTTTTGTTTCTGGTTTCTAACCTCTACTTCTTCTTCATTTTATCACAGCCATGTTACGGTACGTTGCCTATACCACCATCTTCAAACAGAACCAGCACAGTTTATCCACTCCAGCCACTTGATGGAAACGCACCTAATTCACATTTCTTTTTCCCCCTTTTTTTGTGAACTTTCAAAAGACTCGCTTCACAACGAGATGGAAACCAAGATAATAACAGTGCCAAGATATTTACACTGTTGCACCAACTTCACTGACTGATAATTAATTGAAATAGTGGAGATACCAGGAGGATTCTTCCTACAACATTAAAAAAAAAAAAATCAACAGTCTGTCAAATGGGCAGTGAGGTCTGCAGATTTTGGGACACGTTGCATCACTGAGCCTCAGGGTATTTTTTCTGACAACAGGCAGAAGTAATCCTCAGTTGACGTTTTAGCCCTAAATGAGGTCCAAAAACCAACACAGACTCCCTGCGTCGCTCGAGTGAACACGTCTCATGACAAACAGATGAAGAATTTGGATTCTCAACACCTTTCAACTTCAAAGGTTCCCAATCTCCTCCACTGTGAGGTGGGTACCTCCTGTGCTGTTCCCCATTTCCTCCTGTTGTCACTTTGACCTGTCTGAGGTAATGTATGGAAGAAATGCAGTATGTTGGCTCAAAAACCTGTTGACACCAGAAGTCTCAGCTCTTTGCACTACTTCTTGCTTTTGGTAGAGCATAAAGATTGATGATTAACATTTAAACAATGTGGAATTGCCATTTTGTCATGAGCTGAATAAATGACATGTGAATTGATGGTCACAATCGTAGAATGGCAAGAAAAGAACCAACCTTTGGAGACAGGAAATGACCTGATCCCAGACACCATTACTGCTGTAAGGGAGATGGACAACCCACCTGTCCAAAGATTATAATTTAACTGCTGAGGAAAAAGAAACCAAGACAGATCATTTAAGCAAAATTATGAAGGACCCTGCAGCACCAACACTTTGCACGTTTAATATCCCAAACTGAATCTCAGGGTTCACACCCTGTGGTTGAACTGATTGAGTTGATAATAGCTGTCATCGAGGCAACACTGACATTTCACACCTGGATAATTTAATTTTCATGATACAACACAGTGCTTCAAACAGACTCAGGGTTAGAAGTTTAAAAACTGGGTTATTTCACTAAAGTGGCATTTGTATTAATATTTTAGCTCAAGTATATAGTTTATACAAATATTAGGCAGTAGTTTACAATATTGCAACATTAGACTTTTTTAAATAATGCACAAACTCCCTATATTCAAATACTCATACAAATACATCTGTGTAAATGAGTGCAGTGCTGCTGACGTGTGGAGACATTTCAGAAAGATTAGCAGGGACGTTTTATTATGAGACTGACCCTACTGACAGCCAGACATGTTAAGCCTTCTAAATACCTCACAGCGTTCCTGTAAGCCACCTGTCTGACAGCAGCTGGCAAAAGGTCTGGGCTATTTCTCTGTTTTGACCCAAAGAAGACCCTTCACTGTTTTCACACCACAAGCCCACCCCCGACAGCTGATCGGACCTCCAGCCACTGAAAGAGAAAAGGGTTTCGGTGTGATCTATTGGTGTGATCATCAACTGCAACAGACAACATGTAGTGACTAGTAATGAGGTGACTAAACATGTGATCAGAAAAACATTTGCCCATGTAGAAGAAATACAAAAAACACAAGGACTCAACAAACACCAGCAGAGTAAAGAAAAAAACTGAGGGATTTGGACTCTGAAGCCGGCTGTCACTCATTCAAATGAGGGAAACCGTGCAGATGTTTGCAACGGCAAAGCTTTTTGAGGAACACAACGTTAAGAGTTTGGTCTATAAATTAGGAATGAAAAACACGTAGTTTGAAGAGGGAAAATTTTTAGACATATCGTTAAACTATTTACTGATTTTTTTTTTTTTTGACAGATGCATCCACACAACTTTTTCTGTTCCCATTTATTATCTTCCAAGATAAGGCCTAAAACTTCAGCAGTCACAACTGGATGAATATAATAGCAGAAACACTGACTTTTATAATGAGACAGATAGGACTGACCCAAATGCTTCAAAGCTTCGGAGCTTCAATCACTGCCTTGACAATCAACAGCAAAATCAATACTGAATGTTAGACCACAAGGTGGCAGTAAGATACAGTCCAGAGTCAGAGTCGACCAAATGTGAGTTGTAAATGTTGGAAGAAGAAAAAAGTAAGTAAACAACACAGTGCCATGTGTTTGCTCATGTTTGTCTGTTGTTCAGTAAATAGTTCAGTGATGAAATGTGATGCTCCACGTTTTTTGTATAAGTTACAGTTACGTCTCCACAGTTTTTGGTGGCGAAAAACAGGACAGAAGATTGTTATCCCAATAGTCCATGGCTGTAGTTAGTTTACCAGCCAAAAAAGAACCCAGACACCAAATGAAATGACGGAACTTTTACACAGACTGAAACACAGATGGACGAGCTGGAAGTGGATATTGTAATAAGGAGGATTATCATGAGAGCGTTAGTTAACGTTTGGAAAGCTCGTGCAGTGAGGATGGTTGACAAGCGACAGCGAGTGAGTGAAGCTCGATGTTGATGTGAGCGCACATTCAAGCAGACTAACCTTACAGTTACCAGACGTGGTGAGCGCCATGGCCCCTTCACACGTATTTTTGTTTACAATCGAATTATTGCCATAAAAACGTCAAAGCCCCCAAAAAAAGGTATTTAGGACAGCCGTAGACAATGATGAGGAGACTTTTTTACCGAGGATCATGTAATGGAACCAGTTGCCAGAGATTCCACGGGCTGTGTGTGCATTCCAGAACGGCTCCACAGCCAGTTTGCACTGTGCTTCGTCAGCACTCGCCGGCAGCCTTTCAGAGCGCAGCAAGGTCAGACAGCTAAACCCGCAAGACAACAAGATTTCACAGTAATTATACAATCAAGTGCAATCGCAACCTCTGAAAAGTTTAGTAAAATTCGATTTGGCATCAACACGAAGTGTTTTATTCTGAAACTTAACTGGATGTCTTAATGTGTGCCTGACTTCCTGTCCAGCTTGACCCGCTCTGTGCTGAACTGCTGCATAGAGAAGCCTTGTGTATCTCCGGGTAGAGACGCAACACAGCGGAGCCAGCGGAGGCTCACACACAGGGTGAAACCTACCACCTCTGCTGCCGTGGCGGAGCGGAGACGGACTGCACACACATGTGGCAGAACTTAGGGGTTCGATTTGGGATTCACAGTTTTGATCGAAAGGATCAAACTCAATGAAGCAGATCCACAGATATTCTCCTTTTTATTTATTTGATGCATTTTTTTTCCTTGTCAAAATCTTGCAGCTATTTTACCCACGAGTGACTGACAACTGGAGATTTCTGATGTTGTGCTATTGTCGACTAACATAGCCCTGAACCACGAACCTCACGCAGAGAAGAGGAGCGGGCTGCAAAGGTCTGGTTAGTTTTTTTGTTTGTTTGTTTGTTTGATATTTTCAATTTCAAACCTGTAGCCTCCATCCTCCACTAATGCTGATTCATTGCCATCAAATGGGGCACTCTGTGTAGCTCAGTCTTAAACCACAAAAAGCTTTATTCAACTTTATTCACATACTCCGTAACACCTGTGCGCAGGCTTTCATGAGTAAAATCAGTGGAGTTCACATTTATTCAGGTCACAACTGGCAACAATACCAATCCTCTAAAATCGGAGCGGTGCATCTTTACTTTTATCTCTGTTTTGCTGCTGATAAATCCTACCTCGTAAAGCACATAGTAACTGTTTTCTAGATAAAAATCCTCCTGAATTACTAGAAGGGATTTTCAGTGACACTGTCATTGACAACACTGAACTGAAAAAACAACTTTGGATCTAATCTTCACAAATAGAGGTATTTCTGTCTGATAACACAATTTATCAAAACAAAATTTACAGTAATATGCAGAACATAAAAAATTCAGCACTGTTTTTCAACGTCACAGTACTTAAACCTGGAATCTGAGCTGAACAGTTTTAATTATTCTCAGGATTACTTGAGGCCCGTTTCTCATCTTATCCAAACTATAATAATGGAGGAGTGTTGATATAAAAAGAGAGCTTAAGCAGCTTAACCTCTTTTCACTCCAAAAAGATCACCCAGGGACATGTGAATCACGCAAGATGATTATTTGAGAAAGCACTGAAAAAACTCTATGAATATGTGAGAAAAAGAATAAAAATGACGACAACCCTTAAAAAGATGAAAAATCAGTACTCCAGGAAAAGCCAGAGTCACAGATTTATATTTGCAGAGAGCTCTTCACATACACAATGTAATATAAAGTCCCTTCAAGCTCATTACCTGTAGCAAAGCTCAGAAATGGCTCTTCAAGAAATATGACAGTCAATGCAAATTAATGCAGCAGTAATTCATGGGAAAGCCCTCCATTGTTGCCCTCTGTGCCATTTTATGGCTGTTATAAACCAGAGCCTCCATCTACCTCAGACCTGCAAGCCTGGTGAGTCACATCCAGATGTGGACGAGCGAAATTCCAAAGAGAAACAAACAAACAAACAAACAAAAAAAGGTAGTAAAATATGTGAGAGGACGAGCAGAGCAGTCTGTGATTAATCCACCAGCCTTGAATGCACTCTCATAAGATCTCACTGATCACATGGGACCTCTGCCACCTGATCCCTCCGTCACAGCCCTTCACAGAGGACAACACCATGTCCTCTGTGATATGGTGAATTAAAAGCCTTATCTGGTGTCAGGACTGTTCAACTTGAAGGTGTTACACTGAATTTTTCCTTTCGGTTGTTCTGGTGCAGTGCTAGTATTCCACCACACTAATCTGCCGTGGGAGGCATAACCGATTTGATCACAGTAGAAGAAAAAAACAATTTAAAGCAAATGAAATGAAGACGCTGGAAGCTAAATGATTCATGGCATGGGCTAATGAACCAGTGGTTTCTCACCAGCTTGATTATTCATTTCCACATTGTTAATATCATCAAAACAAAAGGAAATAGTGAACACAGATGCTAGCATTGCAAAGAGTCTATATGAAATCTTCCACAGTGGCACAGCAAAATATAGAAACCTACTGTACTGAATAAAGCCAAAGGAAAATGTTTCATGCATCTAAATTTGGAAAATTCTTGATGTGTATGCTTAACACTGGACTGAGCGGGAAAAAATAGCATCTCGTTGTTTCAGCTCCTTAGAGGCAGTCACAGTACATTGACCTGTTTTTCTCTGAAACTGTTCATTTGAGTAACCACAGCGGAGGAAAAAAAAGCTTTGGGCACTCAGGCTGTCTCAAGCAAAGAAATAGAAGAGCAGCAGTTGGCATCAAACCCCTGCTTCTTTATTTTGCAGTGGCACTGCAGCAAAATAGCAAGATAATTAACAGTGACAAAAAGCCATCTAAATAAGGGTGCAGTGTGGAGGCTTGTCAGGTTTGAGCTCACTTGCCTCAAAGACTCTTTTCTTCTTTGCAATCAGGCTCCTCCCTCAATAAGCCACTCACATCAGGCCAACGCCAGCGGCGGCACAGCACGAGGTCCCCTGACCAACATAGCACATTTAAAATGAGTGAAAACGAGGCAAATGTCTCTGCCAGTTAAGGACAGGACTAATGAGTTGTTGCTGTGAGGCACATACTGACACAAAACAACATAAAAGCAGATAAAGTGATAAAATGACTATCTTTGTGCCAGTCAGCTAAAAATCTCAATGCCTCCTGACTTGGCACAGACCACAACATCTTTATAGGGCTCTTAATTTTTGGTTGTTACAGATTTTCACTAAAAATAATCTTGTTTTTTGTTTTTTTGTTATTTTTACCTAAAAGGAGCAAATCAGTTTCAACTGAGTTCAAATTCTAATGTTGCAAAGACAGAAAATTAGGAGAAACAGTTGAAAAGTTGCAAAGACTTCCATTTTAAATGTTTCGATGTCTATTAGGGCTGCCCAATTAATTGAAAAAGAAATCAAGATTTCGATTCATACATACATGCCATCATGTTTCTAAATGACAGCGAGTCACGTAAGCAACATCAAACGAGCGGGAGTGATGCGGCTTCGTGCCTACAGTTTAAATAGCGATGCTGAGTCACACAATGTTGAAGAAAGGTGGCAAAATAGATTATTTAAGTATTTTATTTGGCTCCACCAACAAAAAGTGTTCCCTCAGGATAAAACTCTCACTGTTGCCTTGGCAACGCAGCGCACACAGGCTGCTGCTGCGCCAGGCGCTCACAGCAGGTACTACGCTACTTTGTGTCAGTATACAAACTGATGTGCACATTGCCGTTGATTGTGCAGCCAGTGAAATAAGTGTCGGATGAAAGCAGAGTTGACTGTCACTTGACGGGCTGATTCCAAGGATCGATCTGACAGAATGTGGCTCCATCGTTTCCTGCTGTCCATGGACGGCTTCCAGGAACTTTTCAATGAGCTCTCAGACCTGCAAGACAAACGTTATTTTTGAAGGGCGCGACTTTCATCAGGCATAATTACTATCACACATCTCCATCGAGACTCTACAGTAATGTTACATAGTTAAAGCAACATCTTACCGATGCCCACTGACTGCCATGAAATCTCCCTCGCTTCAAGTCCCATCTGACGCTTCTGGACGGCAGTGGCCCTGAGGCTGTCATTGGTGGAAACAGCTTGTGTTCAAACGTTATATTTTGAAAGAATCCACGTTTTAGGCTGGTCGATTGGCAGCGGCTGAATGAATTAACGTTTCAGTGTAACTGTTGATCGCAGTTGTAATTTAGAATGTTGCCATGACAACGTGTAAGCGTTGATGCAGAGTAATACAGAGTGAAGAAACCACGATGTGGTGGTGAAATATCATCACGTTTTTAAATGTCTCTCAGCCAATCAAATTGCTGGACCGGAACTAACTGTGGTATAATTGTTTGTATTTCCCTGTGCATTCAGATCACGCTGCGTTCACGTGTTCACTTGTTTACAACAATCCCAGGCGCTCTCAGTTACACTCACACAGAAAACAGCAAATAGGCCAGAGATTGGCCACTTATTCAGCCATACAACTCAATCACCTCTCACATTTCTCTTCCTTATTTACAGCACTCCACTGTCACTCACCGTTGCCACAGTAACCAGACACGGCGTCGGCTGTGTCCCATGTAGACAAGCAGGAAGGAGGCAAAAGTCAGTTTCCTTGAAGGAGTTGGAGCCTCATTTTACACGCAAAAGAAAAAAATGAGCGCCGTTGAGGAAAATTCCGCTGGCGACAGAGTAAAGATGTACTTGTGACGTTCCACCATGTGGAACTGACGAAACCTGACATCCATAATAATCTGCTAGCGATGCTAAGGTAACCCTGCAAAAAGCGACTTTTCAGTCCAGCACCTTATTGTAGGTTATGTCTGTAGATAGCCCTATGTAGACAGCAGGTTTTTCTTATTTACAAATGTGCAATAAATTTTTTGTTGAAAACTTTTGAATCGTGTGAGCGAATCATGATCTCAACTCTCAGAGAAAACCGTGACTCACATTTTGGCAAGAATCGTGCAGCCCTGGTGTTTACAGAGTCAAACTTTTTCGAGATGGCACTGTGCTTTCCTTTGATTGTCCTCAGCAGTCACCTTCACATATCACCTGCACAGCCAGGGAACACACCTGTACACTCAGTCTTAGCTCATACATATTGTACATAAATAAAACTGTCAATTAGTTGAGCCCGGCCATAATGCATTTGTTGGATTTATCAGCCAAAGAAGTTGAGAGTTTAGATGAGGTGGTATGCTGCAAATAACTTTTATACCTCTGTTGTACAAAACAAAAGAAAGATTTCATTTTTAAAAGCATGAAACTTTTAAGAAATATCAGGTATAACACCATCAAGGCCTAAATACTTCAAAATGCATTGAAGACATACTTGTATGTATGTATGTATTTGTGAAGGTCTTAGGAAAATCAAACTCTATGCTGATAGCAGCTTGTGAGTTTTACATTGATGTGTTGCATCTTTATGTGACAATTTAATGCTTGAATTGAAAGCTGCCTTTCCACATATTATTTGGTTCACACCTGCGGCTACTTATAACGATATAGTTTATAAATAGGCATTCACACCTTAGATTTGCTCAGAGGTTTTACTCTTGACTGTTGCTGCCCTATGACCAACTCCACTGAAGGAACACAGGGAAATAACCTTCCTCTAGGCTTTTGTTTCTGACAGCTGAGGTAGCAAAGATGTACATTTTCTAGTCCAGGCTATAACCACCCACTCATCATGCAAATATAATTCGAGTTCACTTGTAATGTACACACATTGGCTCACACACCACACATAGAGTGAGACATTCTCCCTTCCTCTGCCTCATACTGTTCATTTATTAAGCTTTGTACATTGTTCTACCTTTCAGCTGTGAGGAGGGCTAATGTGAGACTGTCAAAGCATCTGTCAGCTCATCTCTGCGAAGGCTTTTGTCAGCTAGTTGCTCTGCAGGGAGATTTGAACAGCGACGTCCCCAAAGGATCAAGTCTACCCTGGGCACATCTCTCATCTCCACACTGGTCTGTTTACCTGCAGGCTATATGTTCGACTGGAGGAGTCTGTGACTCTCTGAGAAAAAAAACTTGTTACCTTGACAAATGCAAACTGAATGAATTTCTATATTAATTTTCTGAATAAACTGTGTGTAAGAATTTATATCAAGGAAAATTGCTGCCATTCTGGTGTTTGACTTTTATGGCAAAAACTGTCAAATCTTAATGCACAAATATTTTCAAGTGCACTATGCAAAATTATCATTCTTTACTGATTTTTATGTTGAGAGAGAGTTTTGATGAGAATGTAACCATTGAACTGTATGAAAGCTAATCCTAATGGAGAATACTTCTGTCATTACTCTGTAGGTTATGTCACTCGTTGGAGTCCTTGAAGAAAGAAAGGGCTTCGAGCTCCTGTTGGTTCCTGAATGGCACATAGTGGCGGCCCAACGCTCCTCAGGGAAGGCTTTAATGTAGAGAACCAATTCAGTTTCAGATGAGCATGATTGCATGTGACAGTAATGAATTCTTTCGGAGCGACTGATTCCACAGCCCCAAATGTCTGATAACCAGGGTGATGGCTTGCCCTTGCCCACATCTTCATTAAGAAAGTACAGGACGAGGACGAGGAAGTTGGGTAAACAAACTGAATCCATTCCATTAATGGCTGTGGGATCCCCTGCCACATGACCATTAATTATCTTGCTAACAGAGAGATTAGACGACAGAAAACAACCAGCCAAGTGGCAGCATCTACTGCCTGGAGGTCCGCTGACTTTTTAATTAGACACTCCGCGTAAAGCTACAACAAGCCCGAACTTCCTCAGTCAATGTCCATGTTGAAAATTTACCAATTTGAGAAAACAACAGCATTTAATACAATTGAGCTTGACAGTTTTTTAAGTTATTAAACACAATATTTGGAGAAAGTTAAACCAACACTTTGTTGTAAACAGTGCTGAAACAAAAAATCGACTGCGCCAAGAAAAGCAGTTTGAACAGCTGGAGCCAGGAGGGCTCACTCTGCTGAACTGAGAGGTGACTTCTCTGAGGACTCTTACAAACTTGGTGGATCACCCAGAGGCAAGAAAATATTGTTAGTGATGGCCTTGCGCATTTTTCCAAAAGGTACACTTATAATTAACTGAGTAGACTGCCCCAAAACAGCAGTGTGGGAGGCGTAAACAGCAGAAACAAACAAAAAACACAATTTTGTGGCTAATTTATCCAGCGTGTCGCAAAGAAAACCTTTCGATGAACTGGCCTACAATGCTTTGTTCACACTGCAAGCAAACCTGTTTTATTTCTATCATCAGCTATTTAAGACCGAGCATCCGCACTGTCATCTGCAAGGGATCAGATCAGATTGTTGCAGCAGATTCCAGACATCACTTACTGTGGTTACTGTGGTAACGACGTAGCGTCAGTGTGTGTGCTGGTACATCACCGGTTGATTGGCTGACGGGGAAATTTAACATAGCACCCAACTTGCAGTAAGCATAATTGAAAAGAAGGGTGCTAACTCTAAAAAAATGCTGTAGGTTTAGTGCTGTTTCTGGACCAGGATGAGAATGTTCATACTCCAAGTTTTACTTTCAACATAAGTGCAGTCCAAGTCCAAGTGAAGTCCATCTTGTCTTGCAGCAGAACATGAGATCATGGGGTTGGCTGGCTTAACTAGACCAGCACCGTTGAATAACAGAGTTGCCACATTTTGAGTCATTATTACTATAAATAAATATATTTACAAATGATGAAGCTATGTAAACCATTCTGTCAACTCTGACATCCAAAAGATGACAGCTAGATTATTGTAGATACTATGGGCATGAGAAAAACATGCAAAAAGAAAAATAAATGTGCAGCCAATCTAAAGAAGAACAGCAAAAAGAAATCTCTAGATGGCAAACACGAGTGTAAATGAAACGGGTTATCGCTGCCTTTAAGGCACGTTGCCACAGCATTAAGTCACAGCAGGCACTTTCTGTGGATACGACAGTGTGCCATCACACTGAGGCTGTGAAAAGATCTTCAAAGTCATCTCATCTCTCCTCGGGGCCACAAAGAAGGTAATACAGGTGCACACAGTACGTTGCATCAATCACTGTCAGACATTCTGGATATTTTTAACACATTTAATAAGCTACGGTAAATATCATTCATAATTGACGTCTCCAATCAATGTAAGCTGCATGTTATTTGCTAGAAACCCTCTTTTACAGGCAAATTGGGCAAATGACCTGGAAACAGAGCAATCGTTTTTGTATCAGTGATGTAATAAATCACTGTGGTTATATTGGTCTCTAAGCACTGCTGCTCTGGAGGCACTCCTCCTTATTATGTCTGGGTTCCATAGTTTTCCCCCTTTGGAGCTCGGTTCTTTTCTGGCTTCAAAGTTATATACAGATCAGGTTTTTATATTACAAATTGTTTAGCCATAAAAAGTTAGCTAAATGTCTATTACATTCTCTAAAAACAGTCATTTAGCAAGGAGTTGGTGAGTGAACAGAGCAGACAGATTTTACATATTGATTCCCATCCCCGCAGACATAAGATTGTATCAACATTGTCCTCTAAATCTTGGAAAAAAAAAACACGCATCTATTTCAAATGTTGAACTTTGGAATTGTTGCAGCAGCAGATTGTAATTACAGTATGTCATAATATTGGCAGAGCTTTCTCATTAATTTTCTGTGTTTTTTTTAACTTTGCTGACACTGATGTGATGTATTATTTTGAAATAAGAGACCATGCTGTTGTCCAGAGGCCTGAACTGGATCACATTACATGAACTATATGTTGTGTTCGAACCACAGTTTCATACATGAGGTTTTACTGATACCAATGTCATTGTCGATTCTGCATATCGTTCTGATTCTTGATTGACTCCTTTATCGATTCCTGATCAGTTTTCTGTGTGGAAAAAAGTTGGCCTTTACAGGTTCTCAGTATCAACACTGTAGGGCTGTGCTAAAAAATCAACATGGCAATATAAACCATAGCCAGTATAATCATCTCTGCACTGTATCAGCTGCTAAAGTCCCAGAAATGTTTGAAAATTTATTGACACAGTGTCTGTATTCATAATCCATCCCATGGTGTGTAAACTCGTGTTGTACAGCTTCGTAGTATTCACACACACAAACAGCTGTTTGGTCTGCACGGTCTCATTCAACGTCCAGACATCAGGATGTCAGGTACATGAGGAGAATGTCATTGCTGACTTTTTTAAGGAACCAGGAACCAAAAATAAACCTGCCATACGTTTGTAAACAAAACTATTGGCCTTGCATTTGCCCTAACTTGTAAAATAGTTTTGTAAGAACTTGCTGAAACTAAAGAATCGTGATAAAATCAGGTTATGATCCTAGCATGCAAAAAACAAGATATGATATTTTTGCCATATCGTTCAGTCCAGTGAAAGGTAAAACTCAAAACCGGACCAAAAGTGTGATTGTGTGACAATAACAAACACCACCAGTTATAAAGGCTTTGGGGCAGGAAGGCTTCAGCAGTCACACAGCAAACACACACTGAAGAGAAGCGAGTGTGGCAAAATATGACACCAAGGAGATTCTGACCAAGCTCCTATATGTGATGAGCTGGGAGGAAGACTGTGTTAAACATATGGCAAGCTGAAGGTCATATGCAGGATGGTACGTGTGTGTGTGTGTGTGTGTGTGTGTGTGTAGGGAACAACAAGGTAAATCGATGTCCAGAGCTGCAGGAATACTTAAATACCACAGGGACAAACAGACAAGAGGCTTCAATCTAAAGACGTGAGATTAAGTTGAGGGTGAAAATGTGTGAACTGACAAACAGCTCTCACTTGTCCAGCTGACTATTGGCTTGATTGTTCAGGTTTTCCTTCATTCACCCACACACACACAAACACACAAAGTCAACGCTCTTCACATTGTGAAAATAAATTTTATTCAGGTCTATTTATCTCAGAAAGATGAGCTTTGCAGAGCATGGGCACCAATGTTATCTCACATTTGTACAGCAGAAGAGCACACATTCACTCGTGGCTGGCACCCAGAACTGCATCAGTCTATTGTTTGTTTATTTGGGGGTACGCCTACTCTATTCCTAACCATCTGCAGAAATACTATGAAACTGTGAGTACAGATGGATTTTTTTTTTTTTGGCCTGGTGCACAAAATAGGATTTTAAATCTTGATGATGACTGATTTTAAAAGCTTGGATCATGATATCTTCACCTGGTTTATGTGGTTTACCTGAAGAAGAGGGCCCGACCAATATGGGATTTTTGGGGCCAATTAGGTGTGCGTGATATGATATTAGACAGTAAACAATCAGAATGAGTCAACAATCCACCATTACATAGAGATTGTTTGCATCATTTTTCAGTGCACATTCTATCTGTTGCAGTTCTAGGCTCAGACACACAACACATTTTTTTTCCTCAACCAAATCACACTATTTGCTACGCCGTTCCGTTCCATGCCTCCCATAAACGTAGATAAACCAAACACAGCAAATATTTGGTGCCTTCTTGTAAAACAAAATGAAAGCCGGTTATATTGCCAGTTCGGAGGAGAGAGGACTTGGCATTTTCTGTCGTTATCTACGGCTGATGTAACCGTTTTTGCTACACTATATCGGTTGTGGAAGTCCTGGAAACATTGGAAAACTTGACATCATGTCTGTGTTCATACCATAAAAACCAGTGGTGAGTAAAGTCGAGCTGAAGGAGCTCCGAGTTTTCACACACAGCACTGTTTTGGCTGCCATGTCTGATTGAACGTCCAGACGTGGAGGCCTTCAGGACGTCAGTGACGTTGGGAGAATGTCAACACTGATTGGCTGTTGCGATACAGTGTCATGCAAATTCTCCTGAAGAGTTAAATTTTTTTTTTTTAAACAAATATTTTAAGTTGTTTACTTTTGCAGAGCCTGCAGTTAGTTTATAAACACATTTATTCTGCATTCTATTCTTATATATATCAATATACTGAATTTATCTTTTGAATTTATATCGCCCAGCCCTAGGGCCAATGCTGACACCACTAAATATCAAGTGTGGTTATTAAATACTGGCCACAAAGATATATATTGGAGGCAGGATATCTTACATTTTTACAAGCTTCACTCCAAACATCACAGCACTGAGCAGTAAACACTTCACTTATGAGCTGAATAATACACTGCCCTCTGCTGGACTAATATTTAATTCCACCATTTCAAATCCTAAGTCCAAGCATTTTTTCTGGCCTTAAAAAACATTTTGCTAACAGCACATATCAGACAACATTAACACGATACGGATTTATCTGCAATGGCCAGTATTGGTCATTAATATTGGCAGCCGATAAATTGATCAGGTCCCACTGTGGAGTATTTCAAACAGGTGTTTTTGGAGTGTGTTTCTTTTTTCTCCTTAGTCTTTTGTTGACCCGATTCCAAATTATCAGCAAAGTGTTGCAGGCATCAAATTAAAAAAAAATTTAAAAATAAAAAATCAATGACAATGAGGCAAACATTTAATATATCGTCTTTGTACTGTTTTTAGTTACATTAAGTACATGAATTTTATACTTTCACTTAAATGAAGAACTGAATTACAAGGCAAAGACATAAATAGAGAGCACTGGAAAGAAAAGTCTTACAGTTCTAAAATTGTTAGAGGAGTAACGATACAGCATTTAAGGTGAATGAGGGGATTGTTTGACTGTTTATGGAAGTCTTTGTCAGCAGTGCAGATCCCTCTAATGGAGAGAGCCACTTGGTTGTTGTATCCAGCTTCATTTGCATCAGCTTCGACAGTCTGTACAATCAGACAATCAAGTGCACACCTACAGTGACATCACCGACTCCATATCTGCCACCAGCAACAGCAGATATCATTCTCAGCCCCATCAGTAACACAAATCCACTCACATTCTGTTTTGTCTTTAATAAATCAGCCTGGCAACACCCACATGTTCGTGTGGCCCTCACAAAGGGAATTTATCATTCAGCTGTTGACCAAATCTGGCACACCCCGAGCTGTGCTGGCAACAGCTGGGGAGGTTACACATATACTGTTGATTTATTGGCATGATATACTGGACAAAGCAAAATAAAATATGTTCCGCGAGACATAAGCCATTCATCTTGGAACTGTCACAAACCAATCTTCGCAGCAAGGACAAGCAGAAATTGAAAAAGTGAAAACACAGTAGCAAGTTGACCAAGTAAGCAAAGCCGTGCCCTCAAGGCTCTGCCACATTCAGGCATACAAAAATATCTTGAAAGGAACATGCTGGGGAAAAAAAAAATCACCTTTTCATTGAATCTACTTTCAGTCAAAGTCTCCTGACAAAAGAGATGTTCTTGAAGCAAAGGTCAGACTGATCCTCTGGCAGACTGAAGCACCAAAGGCATAATGTGCTCCACAGCAACACCACAGTTCTCTCACACTTTTGGATGTTTCCAGGTTTCATTAAGACAAGTAGATGGCTCGATTACCGGGTCTGAATGCTTGTTCTGCTGGAAGATGAGCCACAGTGTGCTCCTCTGGTGCTCTTTTTCAGTCCAGAGAGCAGGCCAGCGCGCTCAAGCCAATGCAGGAAAAAGGAAACAGATTTCACTTAGCATATGGAATCTCAATGGGTGCCCAATAAAGCAGACTGATGGCATTGCCCTCTGTACCTGCAGAAAACAATTAATCCTCATTCGCTCCCAGCCTTGGTGGATCTTGTTTGGACCAGTGTCAGCAGCACAGAGATGAAGGGTAAGGGGAAAAAATCTGAAAAGATGCAGCTGGACTCTTTGGCTACTTCTCACATTTAGGGCATTTATCTCTCCTGTGACCCAAGAGATACAGAACTACCATTACTCTGGCAGCAAGAAAAGCCTGCTCACTCTGCCATGATATAGAGCCCAAAACAGAGATGACTGAGAGAGGGGTCGTTTCATACTGTGCCAGGCCATACGCTCTGACCTCTCCATTCACTTCAACTGGCCTCAGCTCTTATGATGTACAAAATGACATTCCTCTTGATGTCTCTCATCTTGTCAGTGGTCACAGCTTGTTGTTGCAGTACAAGTAGAGGCTGAAATGACTTAGAGATCCTGTGGCAATTTGTAAGTTGATCCAAACAAATTAGTCAAATAATGCATTTTGACTGCACTTTAGCTCAAGAGGATTTGGTAAAAGCCAGCAGAAATGACTCGGTCTGTTCCTCATTTTAGACAATGGGGTCAAAGGTTTAATTGCTCTCAAAAGCATGTATCATTCCAGTCAATGATGCGGGGCTTAGTTTTTCGGGGCTGAATACTTTCATAGTGACTCATTGCTCACCAGTTGTTTTGCTCAGTAAAAGCTCTACAAAAAATAAGGAATGCGTGTTGATGCTCTCCTCTGCCCGTTTCCTGCTGCCTACAAACTGCCTCTGACAAATGGCCCAGTGGTCCCTGAAATATTATCCATAAAGCCCAATGCCACTATAAACCTGGAGCTGTCAGCTGATTTGTGAATCCAATTAGCTTCCTCCTGTAATGGGTGTGTTCAATGCCCTGATATAAGTCATCTGTCAGAAAAGGTTCAGCTTTCAAAGAAAACAACAAGGAGAATCTAAGATAGGAACTCAAAAACTTCACAGCATCACCTCTGAGGTATGGCTCATTACTCCAAAGACACACTGTGTACAAAACAGGTGCCACTCTGACATGAAACCATAAAAGATAAAAGTTATTTGGAATTAAGGGCATAAATGTACAACTTACAACAATGTTTTTTAAGGTTTTCAGCAATCTAGCCGTTAAGCTCTAGCTGCTAAAATAACCCAAAGTCTATTAATGCATTGGCAGAAAATTTGTACAGATGCTGATGGTTCCCCGAGTATTTAGTTTACCAAACTGTTGAACACATTGCTAAAATGTGGAACATACATTCATAAGATGGTATCACACAGGTAATCCTCTGGTTTTTCATGTAGCACCACTTTCAGGTAAAATTTCGAATTGGTCCAGTACTTTGGTTTATGCTAACCTGCAAAACTGACATTTCCAGCAAAAACACATATCAGCTGCACTTTGTGTTTAGTACTTATTGGCAAACCTTGGCATTAGGGCTGCACAATTAATCGTACAAAAAAATCACGATCTCGATTCAAACATACATGCGATCTCATTTCTAAATGACGGCAATTTACTTGCTCGTATTTTC
>JAQFJA010000026.1:18689424-18701953 GCA_029874485.1 Naso brachycentron | reverse complement strand
ATAAATTATTAAACATATTTGCAGCATTTTGCAGCAGCATCCTGATCGCCTGTGTTGGTATTTGTCTTCTTTTTCTGTATTTCAGTGCCTGTTGAATTGTGTGGTGCACTTTGTAGTTGCTGTGTTTGACCAGTAGGTGGGGACACGCTCAGCCATCCCGCCAGTCAACCCCTGAGTCTTTATCCAGCATAACTCCACAGAATAACAGTGAAGTGGAATTTATTAATATTATCTCAATCAAATTGATTTTTGTCCCTTATAGGACAAGAAACAGAAACTTTGAGTATTTGTTTTGTCTTACGCTGAGAGGAAAACAAATATTAAGAGTTAAAGATGTGCTTTAAGTGACACATATTCTCTTATTAGAAATCTTTCGCCTTTCAGCTCGGCTCTCCTAAAGTATATTTAATTCGTCCTGTCTGAGAGCGCTTATCACATGGCATCTCTTCCTGTGTGTGTGTGTGTGTGTGTGTGTGTGTGTGTGTGTGTGTGTGAGAACTTCAGCAGGCTCTCTTTTGTTCAGTTCGGTAAGTATGTCTGTGTGTGTGTTGACCTGATAATCTGTGTGCTTTACAGAGTGCTGTTCACACACTGGTCTCCACTCTGATCCCAAACCCAAACACAGCAACACACACACGCACACACACGCACACACACACACAACATAGTATCCCTCCATCCTGTTATTCCCTGATCACACTTTTCCTCCATCCTATTTTTTTGGATGGAAGTGACACTTTGGCAAACTAAATGATTCAATTCTGTGTTCAAAACAAGTTTTAGTAACAAAGAATTGGATTTATGTCGGTGCATCATCCAACATATTTTTCTCTCTGTCTGTCTGTCTGGATTAATTTCCATAGCTTCACCTTCCTCTCTCTTTCTCTCTCTCTCTCTTTTTTCCCAGAGGCCAGTTGTGCTGATCACACACTGAATCCTGCACAGATCCCAAACTCAAACACAGATTCTTTATCAGAGAACACACTCGCTCATAATCCCCGGATAACTACACCTGAGTGAGTGTGTGCGTGTGCATGTTAATTCTCAAACTGTGCTCTCGTGAATACGACACCGCAGACATAATCATTTTAAGAAAAGCAGATTTGCTGGAGACTTTGTAATATTGCACAGATACTTTTGAAAAGCATGCGATTATATTTGTTTTAAGGCAAAAAAGCTGAACAGATCTCAGTTTTAACACTATTTCTGATGAATTACAATTTTGGGAACGCCTGATATGTACAATAAATACCTTATTTTGCCTCAATTGTGCTGCCATCAGTAAATGCTGTGTGTACACACAGTCAGTTTTAATGAAGTTGCACCACCTTACAAAAAAAAAAAAATAGGATTTTTAATGAAATCTGAGTATTTTGGGGGGAAATTCTGTTTTGCTGTGAAAATTCTGAGTTAAAATGGTAAAATGGCATTAGTGTGAGTTGTGCAAGACAGCTGGATCAGTTACAAGTCCAACCAAGTTATATCTTCCAGCATTTACTGCTCCTGTTGCTTCCACGTCTTTTTTAACCTCTTGGTTCTTTGACTGTTTGCACAAAAATACATTTGCACACAGAATTTTTGCACTATAGTGTGAATCCACCTCATTGCTTCTCTGTGAATTTTGGCAACATGCAACTTGCACACTGTCTGTGTACAATGTTATTCTATGTTAATATTCTCTGAGTTTGTGTTCTTTTTAAGTGTTTTTACTCTTTGCTTATATTTTCATTGTTTTCTCTAGCATGTATTCTTAATATATGCCTATATTATGTTGATATTGTTCATTTTTGGTGTATTTTTTATGCACATACTCTTTTTTTCTAACATTTTCCATGTGTTACTATGTCTGACTGTTTGTGCAATGACTCAATAACCAGCTGCTGTAACAAGTCTAAGATTATATCACATTATGTTGTTTCTTTGGCTTAAATGCATGACGTGGGGGTGCAATGAATTTATACTTTTTTTTTTTTCGTTTTCAATTACATGCCTCATAACTTGAAATCAACCTCACTGTCGTGACAGTGGAGAAGAGTATCAAGTACACTAGGCCGAAATGTTAGCATGTTGATCGACATGGACAAAATTAATTGGTGAAACAGAATATTGTCGACTTTGTTTTATAGATTCACGTGTGCACTACCAGTATACCTTTGGATATTCAGCAGTATAAAGTACCGTAATTTCCGGACTATAAGCCGCAACGTTTTTCACACGCTTTGAACCCTGCGGCCTAAACAATGATGTGGCTAATTTATAGATTTTTACGGGCTAACGGCCTCCAGGGGGCGCTCTAGCAGGAAGCGCAAGAGCGAGACAGACAGGTGGAAGAGATGATGCGCCGAGGAAGACGCTAGTTTGATTGTGTTTTGAACAGTCATTCTGTGCATCATGCACACACCCTCATCATGGAAAACACATGAGGAAATGCATATGATGCAGCTTTTAAGTTAAAGGCAATCGATCTGGCTGTCGAAGAAGGAAATAGAGCTGCTGCACGTAAGCTTGGCATCAATGAATCGATGGTGAGACGTTGGAGACGGCAGCGTGAAGAACTGACTCAATGCAAAAAGACGACAAAAGCTTAGGAAGAAGAAAAGAAGAAAGAAAAAGAAGACGACTTCAGTGGTTTTAGTGCGCAGGAGGAAGATGAAGATAGCGATCAATGACTTTTCTGTTAGGCTACACTATTTTTTATTTTGTTAACCCGCCGTGTTACTGTCATTTTACTGCCGTGTTACTGCCGTGTTACAGGCACTGTTCGGAAAAAAGCATTTATTCAATTAAAACTTAAAAAAATCTTTCTGTGTACTATCTTTCTGTGTAAATGTCTCATGTTACAATGTGGACACCTGAGGCTCATAGACAAGTGCGGCCTATATATGTACAATTTTTAAATTTAGTTGGTGCGGCTTATATTCAGGTGCGCTCAATAGTCCGAACATTACGGTAAAAATACAAAGAAATTTAATTTACGTAATCTTTTGGCATACAGCACATTGTAAAATAGGTGCACACTATGACCAGTTGTATGATCCAAAAGGGCTAAAAAATGTATTTTCCTTCCACCTTGACTTTAACGCTGCTTGTGCTCACATGTGTATTAAATTGCAGCTTTATGTTTTAGTAAAACACAGTGTACAATGTATCTGCCTAAATAAAACAAATGCTTGTCTGTATGCGGTCAGAACACACTCCATGATAGTTCACTTTGGTTCATGTTTAACAATTTAATATTAAACTTAAATCTGTATTCTGTGAATGTTTCTATTTTTTGCATGGTTTTTATGATTATCTTGCAGCTGCTGTACATATCTAATGCAGGTTAATGTCTTCACTCTGATCTTACCAACATTGTTTAGTGGGAACAGTCACAGAGACGACCCAGGCTCATTAATGATGCCCAGATTGTTTCACTATTTGTTCAACACTGTCGCCATGAGAATAAAAGATCAGGCTCTCTTTCGCCTTTAACATTCTTGTGTTTCTTCTCTCAGCTCTCAACCTGCTGCAGTCATTCCTCTCCTCACCAGCCTGGCAGTAGCTTCAAGCAACCCATAAATAATTCATTGTTTGAAACAGACACAATGAATACCAATTCCCTCATATTGCCCAGCACCATCATCAGGGCTGATTGCTCAGCCTAATGCCATTAAGGTTATTGGTGACAATTTGTCTGCAGTATAAAGCGGTCAGTTTGGACTACTGACACTGAGGTTGGCCAGCAACCTGCTGGAAACACACAGAGCTCAGTGCATTGAAACAGTTGTGATGTCTTTCATTGGGAGTTATGATGAATCTATCATGGAGGACTCCGTTTATCCGTCTGCCTGGCGGCTCACTGGCAAGGCAAGCAAATAGTAAGACATTATTTGCTGATGGTTGCAATTTGTTTAAACAGTAGACTTTCAGCCAGAGGTGAATTTTAGATCAGCGATGAAATTGGCATCATCTACTGGAACGAGCACAAAAATAGACTTGGCATTGTGCGATGGCAGCATTGTAGTATTATTAACTTTAGTTACATACTTTTGGTTAGTAAACTATCAAGCAGCTGAAGTGTGTTTGGACACAGTTTAGGTTGGCTGCTGCATTTGTAAATGGGGAACAGACTCTGCAGACCAACTCAGCCTGGATCATTAATGAGCACCTGTCCCCAACATCTGATAGTTCATCAGCTCAGCTCATCCGTGCCAGCAATTACTGGCTCAGCATTTAGAAAAAAGTTCACTTAAATGAAAAAACAAACACCAAAAACTCTTTCACCATTAACACCTGGAGTGCTTAGCTGCAGCAAATGGAAACAGCTTTGAAGAATTATTTATTCATTCTTGTCTCTCCTGTCAGTAGGTGGTTTTTACCAGCATAACTGCAGAAGTTATTGAGTAGTTCTTCTAAATACTGTAACATTTAAAGCTGGGGGTGGTAATTCTGAAAAGCTAGCTAGAGTTGAAAAATAACTTTTCCTCCGGGCTCCATCTGAACCCACCCCCTTCCCTCGGGGTTCATTCAAAAGCCATACTCTCCACACACAGGCGCAAGCTCCATAACAGAGCCGAGAGAGGACCTCTGCACATCACTTTCAACTTTAATTAATCACATTACGTCATTCAACAGTTTGAAAACACCAGCAATGATCATAATGAATTTAAAAAATAAAACAGAGATGGCATCAGAAAGACAGCAACCACTGCATCACTTTTTGGCCTCCCCTTTCGCTCACTCAGCCGTAACTCTCTGCCTCATAAAACCCCGATTAAGCGGGATGGATGCATAAGTAGAGTGCATGAAGGTAGAACAGACAGGTAGGTGACAAGTGAATTCTTTGGGCTGAATTCTGAATCAACTGGTTGTATTACTGCCTTGCTGTAGCCACCAAAAATTAAATTTTTTTCTTTTTTTCTCAGAGCATTTAATAGTTGATTGCCATCAGCCTGAGGTCAGAGGTTTTCTACAAATATGACAATGAACGCTTCAAAACAGAATTAGGAACCCCAGCTTTAAGCCTGCCGTTTGGGTGCGACACAAAAGCATGTGAACACAACCTTTAATCAACGTATAGCGAATCTGTTTGCAGTATTTGCCCACATACACGCCCTGTTTCCAGCCTGTTTGCTAGGCTTTGCTAGCAAGCTGCTAGCTTTGGTTAAGTGTTGACTGTATGGATGTAAGAGTGTTATTGACCAATACTTGATCAGGTTTGGTAGAGGATCAATACTGCAGGTTTTACTTTTAGTTTTGGCACAGGTTTCAATCATCACACTTTCCTCCAAACAACTGGAAATTTGTAGCTCTTTAAATACATCTGGTGCAGAAGTTGCTACATGCATGTAAAACTTACGCAGACAGGTTCACGTTGAACTTTCTTAAAAGCCTGCTGCCTCTCACACTGAATCTAAAGGGTTCCTTGTGCATCTGCATGACAAGGCTCATGACATTAAAAGGCATTTGTTTTTAATATTGCTGCAAAGGACCTGCAGTCTTCTAATATTATGCTAATCTTTGTTCTTTGTTTCTCCATAGTCATCCCTACATGAGGTTAATGCAGTTGACCTGTAATTTCCTTTCCTTGTTTGAAGTTTCTGGTTTGCCGAAAAACTGTTGGAAACAAATCAAAGCTGTGTAATAACAAATGGAACATTATGTTCTGTGCAGAAGTCACTTTCAGCGTACATTGCTGTTTTTGTTTTGTTTTGGGTTTTTTTGCATACAGGAATTTAGCGTGCAGTGTTATATATGACAGATGCAGAAGGCTACACTTCTACCTCGACACTTTCTACTCTTCTTACCATAAAAAGACTGAATCATCATATCATCATCATCTGGTAAGCATCTCTGGACCTCCCTTGGTATTTGACTCCCTGATGGCTCCTAATACACTGAATATAAGAACAACTGACACCTGCAGATAATCTGTGGCATTATCCATGTGCTACAAACCAAACCAAGCAGTGACATTTTATTAAATTGCCTCTCCAGACAGGCGCCGTCCATACATCCTGGCAACTGTTCCGCTCTTAGAGCAAAGGCAACACTTTCTATCACACTCTTTTCAAGCTTTGATTGAAGACTGAGCTGACGAAAAAAGATTCATGACTCGGAACACACAGAAAGACATACACAGTCTTTTATTTGCAAATATTCTGAAGTTCCCCTTCAGTAACCTCACAATCAGTTTGAAAAACCTCAAAACCGCTGCAAGTAAGTTGTCAGTTACAATACAAAGCATGAGTAATAAATGATTCCTGCCAACTGAAAGAGACAAAAGTGTCTGTTGAGTGATGCACATCTGAGACTTATTTCTGCGAGCATGACGCTGGTTTCTTTTTACTTTATGAAATGAGTGGTTTTAAAAGTTGACTGTGCCGATGATGACTCATAGATATGCCTCCAAGTAGGATAATATTATAGCAATTCCGCTTTAATTTAGTGGTGATTTACTGTTTCTGTTGCTGATTTCTTTAATTTTCTATATTACTGAGAAGAAAACACGCCATTTTCTTGTATTTCCCTATGAATTATTTCATAAAACAACACTTCTGTCAGACACTCACAGTCATTTTATTTCATTTTGCATCTCCATTCAAGTTTGAATTCTGTGTGGGTTAGACATCAGTTATGATGTGGTTTTAAAACATTAAACCTGATTTAGACGGTCCAACTCAGATTACGATATGTGGTTTGTCCAACTGGTGTAGCCGTAGCTGGCTGTCCAAGATTTCGAACCTTTTTGCACATACAACTCATGTTGCCACAGAGCTTACATCGGGTGAAGACAGTGCTTACCATTTCTCACCAAAGAGAGTTTAGTTTGTCCGTTTTGGGCTTCTGTATAAATATGGCAGTGCCACGTCGGACTACGTAGGACCCACTTTCTCTGTTTATAAAATACGTATTTTGATGTGATGAAAACAC
Source organism: Naso brachycentron (assembly GCA_029874485.1). Lineage (NCBI taxonomy): Eukaryota > Metazoa > Chordata > Actinopteri > Acanthuriformes > Acanthuridae > Naso > Naso brachycentron. The sequence goes on along the minus strand of JAQFJA010000026.1, from coordinate 18,695,038 downwards.
TATTATACACTATGAAAACATACTCGTGAATATTATGCTCCGTTTCTATCATATTCTGCCAGTAGATCCCTCCAAATCTAACACACGACACCAGAGGAGTATGACTTTTTATTCCCAAAGCATTTGGTTTTTCCAGTCCTGCATGTCTATTGTATCCATGTCCTGACAAGATAATAACCTATATTTGCAACATGTTGACATGACAGACTGCTCAGACATTACTCAATACCAGCAGGATACAATAACACAGACTCTGCTCTCCCAAATGCAATATGAGTTTCTTCTTGCATCAGCACAAAAAATCTCACACAGACAGAAAGAGACAAACACACCCACGCACGCACACACAGATTCTGATGCAGTAGCTTTGTCAGCAAAATGGACAACAGGTGTCGATGTCGCCAAAGCAGCTGGGCTCCATGCAGCAGGTCAAAAGGTCATGTGACCTTTAAAACCTCTCCAAAAAGAAATGACCAGAAGCATTTTTTACCCTCCTCAAACCCCACCGACACCCTGAAGGTTCAGTAACCACAAAGATTTAAATTTTAATTCTAGCGTAAATCCCAAAGTGTCAAAAGCCAATCTAATATGATTGTTCAGTCATTTAAAAGAAACGTTATTAGAGTTTGTTTATACTGAATTCATAGATGATGTTTCTACAAAGAAAGCAGTGAGATTAACAGCAGCTTTTTCTGCCAACACTATGTGACTGCAGCACAGGAACACTCACAAGTCATGTTTTGCAAGTCCAAGTCAAGTCTCAAGTCTTTTTGGTTCTTTAATAGCGAGGTAGGTTTAAACAGCTGATGCTGAGTTCATCATAGCTGATAACAGCCTGCACATTAGCATCATCTGATCAATTTTAAAGTTTTAATCTAATATTTTTTACTCCCAACTGTTCTTGTTTGAGTTGATTCATCTGTTGTCACTTTTAGCTGATTTCTTTCTTTCTAAGGGTTTAATAATTGAGTGATTTGATGATGAAAGCATCATTTTTATTTTTATCTCAGTTAACCAAAATGTTTTTGTTTTCTTTGCTTTTTTTTAGATTCTAGTTTTTGTTAACAATAATAACCTTGGTTTATTGGTGTCTGAAATGTTTTGTTTACATAATGTATTGTGAATAACGTTTTTAAATCATTGTATTTCTGAATTAAAATAAAGGTTAAATGAATGAATGAATGTTACCAAGTGACAAGTTTTCAGGTGTCTGATAGTTTAATTCAGATTGCATTCAGCCATTTATTTGTTTGTGCAGCAGGTGTTTTTGCCATATTGTTGCTGCAGCAGCAGACAGTCATTTGTGGCCGGGCACTCCACATGCGTGAGGTTGCACGTTATAATAAGGGAGGGACATTCAGCTCATCAGACATTTCCTCAATGTTAATGCGCTTAATCTCAAGTCTGGGTCAATCTCAAGTGAATATGGAGATTGACCCGCTGTGAACCCACATTCCACTGTGATAATAGCACGCTCATTTTTGCATTGTGTATGGGCAGCTGCAGTCTGTTTCCAGAGGGTAATCTCAGAAATCTAATTTTAAGTGAGAGGTCCTGACACTGAATGAGCTGAACTCATGATGAGGAGCGGCCCATTGTTTCCTCACCCACTGGTTGTGCAGCCGAGCTGGCTTCTCATCTCAGTCTGGCCCGGCCGACTGATGGATTTCCAAACTCTGCATCAGCCAAAGCTATTAAGTGGTCTGCTGGAGCGAAATGGCTTTACCGGTGCTGAGGTACTGCAGTCGGGCTCAGTAATTCCTGCGTGCTTTTGTCTCAGACCTCTGTGACTAAGTTAATTTCTTGCTAGACAAGCTCGTACAAGTATGTGCTGACACACAACAAATAACAGGTGAGAAATACAGTGAATCCCGTTTCTAACAGCCTCTTTTGTTCCCCCTCATCATCAGCACAGATTTCAGACAAGAGTGGTGACCCCAACTGAATGAATTCCCCTTTAGAGGAGCTTCAACTCCTCCACTGCATGTCTCATGCTGCAAAGGCCCTTCTCATTATAAATCTGCTGCAGGCCTCATCCATCATTTGTTTGAAATCTCCGAGCTCATGATGTTTTCTTGTTGATTTTTGATTACTCTTTTTTGACTCCCACTTTGAGATGATAACAGTAAATAAGATTTGATGATTCAGTGGCATCGTGCTGCTGATTTAATACCAGGAAGGCAGAGAAAACGTAAGACTCCTCTGATCCCTCTTCAGTACTTACTCTACCTGCTTCTACATTATTCATGGTCATATTTAAGTCTCAGGAGACAAAGCCTGTCTTTACATTCATGGTGACAAGCGGGAAGGGCCCTGAGAAATTCAGGCCCTCTGTGATTTAAGTGCCTGACATGGTTGGCCAAACACAGAACTGGATTTCCCAGTACAGAGCGCACTGAATGCAGTTATATCCCGTAAGACCTTATACACAGACAGGGGACCCAAAACAACAGTGATGAGACGAAAGAAAAGCCGAGAAAGGAAAGACAACTTTTTCTTTAGAATGCAGCATTTTCAATGAGCCTTTACAGCAGCCACGAGGAACTTTTAGTTTCTGTTGATTGTGGTGACCCCTGTGGACAAAAGTGGCATGAGCACCACCATCTCCTGTCATAAAGATCTGCATACGCATTGTTTTTGAAGTAAGTGAAAGAAAGAGAAATCATATTTTTTAATACAATTTTCCTTCTTTAAACATTAACTGTATAGAGTTTATAAGATTATTAACTGGCGATAGTGAAACATAGTTACCTTTTCTCAGGTAACTTTATCATTCAAACATCTAGGTTACATGTAATCCTGCAGTTAACAAATTTGGTTGCTCCGTGCAGGCACAGATTGGACATCGGAAGACTGGAACATTTCCCGAGGGCCTGTTGGACTATTTGGTCTGCCGTTAGCAGTCATTGTGAACAGCACGAAGGCGTGAACAGACCTCTCTGAAAGCACACATCATCATATGCGAGGGCGACTCTCGCTGTTGGTTTATCGTGCAGCTTCTCAACTGATAACATTGTTGCCAGGTGAAATGGACACTCACAAGAAAAGGAAAGGTGGAGCAGAGAGACCATTTTCAGCTCACTGCATGCAGTATGGAGTTTGGATGCTAATGCTAGCGCAAGTCAAGGCACCCAGCAGCAGCCACTACAAAGCCCTAATTAAACACTCCACAGCGCACCCAAAGCAAGTTGAAAATAATGACTGATGACTGAATGAATGTCTGAATGAATGACTATTGAGGCGAATTTGAGTATTCATAGAATAATTTTAGAAGTCAACCTTTGGCTGAATTTCTTTAATTTGTGGCTCTAATTAGAATTAACAGCAAATGGAAGCTAGAGGTAGTAGCAACAGGAAGTAAAGAGTTTGGCAGCTTCCTGTGGCTGTTAATGCCAATCAGAGCCACAAATTAAAGAAATTCAGCCATAGTTTGACTTTTAAAATTGTTCTACAAACACTCAGACACTGTGGAGTGTTTAATTAGAGTTTGGTAGTGGCTAATGGGTCCCTTGACCTAAACTAGCATAAGCATTAGCAGCAAAACGGCAAGCTGTCCAAACTCTGTACCCAACTCTTTATCGATAGAAATAGGACTGGGTAGGTCGAAAATGTTAAAAATTCAGAAATATCCCTTTAAAAAGAGAGAGGCCTTTGCCACAGACTAGGCAAAATATACTTTAAAATAAGTGACTTCTTCGCTAATAAGTTACCAGGTTAGTCTAAAGTAACGTTACCCAGCATGGCTAGTTAAGTAACCTGGCTAATAACAGTGTGACAAAACGCAGTCTCTCTGTGGAGGAAGTAAATCAGAGCATAACGAGGGCAGCAGAGTCAACCTCCTGGACTGAATTATTATCCCAATGCCCCGGCTCTGTTATTGTAATTTTGTTGAGCAAAAGTTTTTAAAATTCCTGTTACAACCCTTAGCTCGTTAGAGGAAAAGGAAATAACATTTTAAAAAAAACAAAAAACAGGTGGAATATGGTTAAGATAAAAGTTGTTTATTGTTTAGGTTTTTTTTTCCTTTTTCTCTTTTTTTAAAAAAAAATGAACAAACAGCAACAACAGCCAGCCAGGAGCACCAATCGGCCGACAGCGATCACACATCAGTTTTAACATACACTCAAATACTTGGTTAGGCACAGGCAGAGGGAGGGAGGTGTACTGGCAGCCATAACAATTCCCAAGTAATGTGATGTCTTCAGATTAATAAACCAAGAGAGAGATGTCGCTCGGTTTAAGCCAACACATAAAACGTTACATTATATAAGTGAATTGATTTGGCAATTCAAAAGCCACCAGACTACAGAACAGCTTCTTCTCTCAAGCTGCCACACATCTCAGATTGTCACCAACACTTTGCCATAACAAAGTGTTTTGATTTTCTGAATTTTGATCCAGTGGACGGCATTAAGAATAAACACAGCTGTAGAAATAACTGTCTCTGTCTCTGTCTTGTTTGCTTATATTGGTTGACAAACAGTCAAAAGTTCCTCATGGTACATCAAAAAAATAATAAATTAAACTTTCAGTGACTAGTACTGTATGTGGCAAAGGTTACTATTATGTTTTGAAGGAAGTACTACACTGCAATACAGGATTTACTATGAATATACTGATGTAAACAAGACATGAAAGTGAGAACGAACAGAGAAACAGGAAACTACTCGCTGAAAAATGCTCAGCTGAGGGAAACTGCACATTCTGTTGATATTTATGCAATTGTCACTGCAAGCAAATCCTTTCACATTACATGCAATCATTTCCCAATTGTTGATATAAAACTATTTATTAGTGCAGCTTTAAAATGACCATGTGTTGCACATTTATTTCTCATTTATATGAACTCAGAGGATTCATTTTTCAGACCAAAACTGCTCAGCTGCATCATATAAAGTGCTGTAAAGAGTTCCAGCCTGCAACAGTGCAGCATATTTTCTGATTCAATCAGAATGTATTTAGTGATGATGGTCTTTGTTGTATTTCTTACAAAAAACTGGTGACCAGCTAAACCTTAAGAAATGATAGAAATAGAAATGGTGTGCGGTTAAATGGTTTTTTTGTTTCTATTGACGACTTAAACCCTAACCCTCAACCTGAGTTAACATTTACACGTCCACACACACTCATACACTAATGGCACGAGAATCCAACCAACCTGCTCATCAAAAACAGACAGACAGACAGACAGACAGACAGAGACACACACACACTGATTGAGAATCCATCAGGAATGTTTTGGTGTTCAGTATTTTGCACAAGAACTCTTTGACATGCAGACTGGAGGAGTCAGGGATCGAACCTCTGACCTTCTGATAAGTAGACGACCCATCTCAGTTTCCTGAGCCACAGTTTCAAGAACCTCAAAATTGCACTTAGGTATCCATCGGTTTCACAGCAGACATTTTGAGGACCAACACAGGTGTGACCAACGAATGTCTTCCTTCCGTTAAGTGTAACGGTGAGCAGGTCAGTGAGTGAGCATGCACAGTACCACATCTCTGGAACAAGCTCAGCTAATAACCTGATGGGTTTCACGATGGACATTAAGCACAGGTGGAATTCATGACATTAATGATGACTGCTTGAATTTAGGTGAGCTTGTTCCAGAGCT
>JAQFJA010000026.1:18653184-18663728 GCA_029874485.1 Naso brachycentron | reverse complement strand
GGTAAATATACCAACAACTTGCTTAAATAAGGTTCTGTAATGACTTTAAGTAAGTAATCTGCCAGTATTTTAATAAGATATTGTATTATTTGTAAGGATACTGGTGTTGTCGGCCTGTAGCGGAGACATGAGCCAGCGACCGCCATTTTCTCAGTTGTATCGCAGACGAAATGCAAAGTGTTATCTCCAGCGTCCAACCTGTAGTTCAAGTTTTGCCGTGAAGCTGTTTTGAAGTGTAAGTGATTATAAAAATACCTTATTCAACATTGAACTGGAATTTTGTGGGTTTTGGTTGTGTATTTATTTTTTCTGTTTTGTTTCTGTGTATTACCCAAGCCCACTGCCGTATTTTGTGTGTTGTATTTTATTTTATTTATTTCCCAATATGGTTTGGTTCCATCCAGATTCTTACTTTGGCAACCAAAGACCTTGAGTTTGCTGCCTATTACAGCAAATTAGCACGTGTTACATGGCAGAGGATTACTTTATTTGAGTAAGAGGTCCAAAATAAAGTGCTGTAAGAACCCCAGTAATGGTGTCCTGTGTGGCAACTGATTTCCCGCACTACATTAGAATTTACATTCAATAATGTATCATCATCAAATTTATGGGTGGGCCTTTTCACAGAATATTTTGACACGTCACAGGAGGAGAACCTTGCAATTTCTTTGTACAATTCATTGTGAAATGACAATGAAACAGCTTTATTTTTACTTTACTTCAGAAGCAGAGTGAAAAGTTCAATGAATGGTTGCTGAATTTACCTTAACCTTCCATAGCCTCTGTATTCAGTTAAGCTCTGCACATGCAAAATAACAGTGCCAGCAGATTTACCACTCCGCTGGTAGAAAGAAATGTGTACTGTTAAGTGTCCAGATTCTACATTTTTGTTCATAATGCAGCTTATTTTCTCCAAACAAAAAGCATTTGTCAATGTTAGGACGCAGTTTTTATCATTTTTATTTTTTATTTTTTTAAAACTTTTTTCACTACTGGTGTAGATTTATCAATGACTTTGGCAAACATAAGATTATGTAAGGCAGCAAGTGTAAACCACCCAGTGCTAGCAGGCCTGAGTTGCTAATGTTAGCCTACATGCTGATAGCATTCAGGACCTGCTCCACACAGTTGGGGAAATTCACACACTGGGTGTGTTGATCATACATATGGCCCCCCCCCCCTTCTTTCTTTTTTTTTTTTTTTTTAAAGATACTGCGCCCACAAGTCAAGGTCTCCTCTGGAGGGCAAGGACCCTTTTGTAATTGCTGTGTTTGTTTCTTGTTTGTTCATATATATATATGCATCTTTGAACCCAAATTTGACCCCCTAAACATGCTCAGAAAACTCACCAAAATTGGCACGCACATTAGTGTAGCGGCCGTGTTTGAGACCCAATTGCAACACAGCGGACATACAGGTACAGTTTGCAAAGACTTTAATGCAGTTTGCAGCATACACAGGGAAGTGCATAGGAAGTTTCCAGCAGGTGAAAATCCACACAGCTTACACACTGAAACCAGTGTGGCAAAACAACAAGAGTCTTTCTTCAACAGGGAGTCACAGGTAGATTCAAAGAAACTCACACTGTTGCGGCAAGACAGGAAATTTCTACACAGCCACAGGAGCAGGCAGACAGAAACCAGGAGGGCAAAAGCAGAAACTGTGGTCGGGGACAGAAGGCTGAGGTTCTTACCGGGATTCAGGCAAGGTTGGCTGGTTGAAGACAGGCAAGGTTTGCAACGGGAAATTAGTCCGGGAAAAAGTGCTGGTGAGTCTTGCATATGAAGAGGCGAAGAACAAACTGGCAATAAGTGTGTGGAAAGCAGGAGTCTTTATACTGAGCCGGTCTGATTGAAAGCAGGTGAGTGGAGTTGCCTTGATGAGGTGAGTGTGGCTGGCAGTCAGAGTGGAGCAGAGGTGGGGTGAATGGAAAAGTACTGCATGAGGTGAGCAGAATGGCAGAACTGTGACACAAATATACAAATTGTTTGGACGCAAATTTTTCGGATGACAACTATTCACATCGGCAATGACACGAATTTGCAACAGAAAGACAGGAATAGAAATTTGCAAAAGAGTTTCCACAGCTCACTCTGAAGAGGGAAAAATGGACTCGCCTCAATTTGAGAATCGGCTTGCTATGCATAGCTGAGTCTCAGGTCCACACCGCACACAGCAGTGAAAAGACTGCTACTAAAGGCTCCCATTTTTCCCTACGTGCAGTAATCACAAAATAACCGTACATGCTGGGTCGCCGAAGCTGTTATCTGTCTTGTCGGAACATTCCTTTTATTTAATATTGCCTAGTTTTCCCTTACCAGGGGTTTTTGGTCCACTAAAGCCTGAAATTCCTCTCAAAACAAAGATGGTGCTGGCCATGTAAACTTCTGCTCTACAGTGGGAGGCGGACGTGACATTCAACTCACACAACACTCATGATTGGTTGGTGCCTTTGTGAAAGGCTCAGAAAAATCAACCTCGATGCAAAAAATAAAATGGTCACTTTGAATTGCAAAATTTTCGCATGGGGAAAAAAAGTGTAAAGGCCTTCAGTTCTACAAACTATGAAATGGTTCCCCAAGTACAAAAATGCCTTGTGTACATTGCTCATCCCTAAATACAAACATAGGACTAAATTTATTGACAGACAATCAGACAGAAGGCCAGATGGACAGTCCCACATCGAGACAATGCCAGAACTTTGGCAGCATGTCGACAGACCTAAGGACAGAGAGTTTGCTGCTTTGAAAACCCATTTCCTCCCAGAACACATCGTGATCTTGTTACAAAACAAAGAACAGCCCAGCAACCATCAATTAACTAGATCCTGTCAGCAAACACGTCACTCATCCAGACAGCACAGCTGTGTCCTCAGCAAACAGCGCTGCCTTGACCATGAATTAGAGATGTGATCCCACAACTAAGAACAAAGAACTGAAGCCCAGTAGTGATATAGGCAACTTTGAATTATACTTCTGAAACTCAGCAACAGAAGAACTACACGCCTCCAAAACTGTTATACGTTCCGCTAATTACAGCTGGGGGGGGGGGGGTGTAACCCTAAGTTTCAAAGAAAGCCCAGTAAAAAGTGCACAGCTATTTATTACAGTAAGAGACAGAGAACAACAGTATATTACAAATCACTTCAGGGAAGAATACTTTCGGTGGGTTCAAAAGAGGGTGACGTTAATTTTAATTTTCCCTTTAGTTAGCGTATCATATTAGGGTGTTGAGGGATTTGTTTGGATAATCCTTCAAATATGCAAAATATCCAGGCTGCTTCCTCATTATTCTGAGCATTATAACCGCTGGCACACACTTTGCTTTTGTCTGGAAGGTAGTGGCCTATTGAGGAGCATGGCCTGTTGAATTATTAAGTATTACATTATTACGTGAAAGCCAAGGGAGGCACTGCTTTTATCAGTGCAGCTCTTCAGGCCCCTCTGCAAACCCCTGTCAGCCCGAGCTGCACCAAACAGCAGGTTAAAGTGAAGACTTGAAACCAGAGGCAGTGAGGGGAATGGATGTGGGTGTAAAACATATTGATAGTCCAGCCCAGAGGCGCATCCCAGTGTTCCCTTATGGAGACTAAGGGTCCTCACTCTGCAGGCTACAAATCATTGTGCACTGATCAGAAGGTCAGACCTTGTTGAATTTAAGCATATTTTTCAATGCATTTCTCCATTATCTACTTCTGTCAATCGACCCTTCACTAAGCCACGGTCCCCTTAGTTGCTACGTCTACAAGCTTTCAGAGCTGTCACGGAGCTCATGCTGTCACCAACTGCACTCCCTGGAGAATTATTAGCTTGACTAATTTTGGGGGGAAAAAAAGAAAGAAAGAAAAAAAGATTTTAGACAGAAGTGTCTGCAATTTGCCTTTGAATGATACAAACAGGAAGTCAAAGTGACTCAGCAGTGTAAACAGGTTAGAGTTATAAAGATACATGCTAAAGCTACAGATCACAGTGCAGCAGCATCAACTTGTGTTTCACTTCATTCATAAAACAAACAAGGACCCTCATAACGATTTAGGACCCATTTAGGACAAGCGGAGGACAGGTCAGGTCAGGTTAGATGCTGCAAACTGTTGAGAGCTGCCATTTCTAGATTCCAGCCATAGCCTTTAGCTTAGCTGGCCAGGCTTGCTAGCGCTCTTAGTAGCTAGAAGTAGGCTAACTCAAATAAGCAGCTAATATCCACTAATAACGATGTCACATGGCCCCAGTGTTTATTGAATGAAGCAGACGTAACATTAGCTGTGCTTGTTAAACTGTGAGGAGTTCAACGGGGAATGAGGACGCCCAAACAGTTTTATCCACATCAGAACATTACACCTTTCAGCACTTGATTTTGGAAAGATAATTAACATATTTATCCTTTGAACAGCGCCGAATTATGAGCATCACTTTTAAAAGTGCCCCAGATACAACCACAATGAGCTCAAAATCCACAGAACCAGCCTGAAAAAGAAAACTGTTGTTAGCTGATTTTAGCCGTTGCTAAATAAGCTAGGCACTAGCTAGCTAATCAATATTAGCGTAAATGTTAAAGGGTCTTGTAACTTCTTGGCTCCATGTACTGTATGTTACCAGGATCAAAAGTAAAGCTAAAGCTAAAGCAAAAAGTTAGCATCCTCATCAGATAATGCTAATTGGCTCCATTGTAGAATGGCAAAAAAAAGTTATTTGATCAAGAAAATTCTTTAAAAGCAAAACATATCATTAAAGGTTGGCTAAATGCATTATTGTTCATATGATGTGTTTAAACTGTTTCAGTTTGAAAAGGCACAAGAATCGAAGAAGTGGACTATCTGGTGTGCCAGGAAAACCCAAAACTATATCTCAGGTAAACTGTGTTGAGGTTGCTGGAGTAAAAAACTTAAATTAGTTTACAGGAGTATAAACACAAGGCTGTAGAGATCATTAGTTACTGTGTTCAACATGATGGCATTTAATATCCTTGATGACCTCTGTAATCTCATTTAGCCACGTGTTAGCAGCTTTTTTTGTTTGTTTGTTTTTGGAGAAAGCTCCAAAAATCACAAGTGGAGTATTAACTGCCCGCTCATTCCTGCAGCACTCTGTATCAATATTTCTACACTTAAATTGCAAAACAAAGCAACCAAAGCATCAGTAATGACGCTGTCAACTTGATGAACAATGTGCATGCATACATAACTGAGAAAATATGCGTCCCATTGATCTTCTGTTCTCATTCCAGTGTCTCTGTCTCATATTTGTCCTCCTCTGCAGGGAGGCTGTTGGCATGCTGGGCCACAGGCCCCAGGGACATTCAGCTGTGTCTAATGTGCTCCCAGCTTGTGTTAGGTGGCACAGTGTTCACATAGACAGAGGTGACCATTGACAGTGTCTGTTTGGTCATGACAGTCACACGTGTTGCCGCCTCTTCGTGGCAGATGAGATGCAGATGACAGTCAGTGATGTGTCAATCTCTCGGCATTCCTCCGACGAGGAGGGAGGAAAACAGGTCAAATCTATCTGCACATTAATCCAGATGGCTGGCTGCAATTTCAAAAGCTTCATTGTCATTCTGTGACATTTCACAAGCCCCCCTCCGAGGTTCTTGCATATCTGAGTCATGCTGACTGAAATGAGGATTGGAGCAATATGGAATTCAGATGCCTCGCCGGATGATCAGCTCTAACTCTGTCCCTTGATACGAGGAGAATCATTTTTCTGCCCTGATTGGCTTTGAATGCTTAGACGGTGTTTCAAACATGAACAAATGAGGTGCATAAACCAACACATTAGCTAACATGAGTTCTGCATAATTTAACATTGATAGTTCGAAGTCTTTACTAATAGATGCTGGTTGGGGTAGACTACTAAAGACTGATTATGTTTCACCCATAATTTTAGATGGAAGTACTGTATTTATATTTGTTTTAACATAAAAGTTTCATCAGTATCACTTTTCATTAGTAATATGATGCAACACTCTGCATTGTTTTATTTATTTAAGTTTATTTCATTTATCGACCAAATAAAACAATTAAAATGGTCACACAAGGTTGAATGAAAAGGAGCAGAAAGAAGAATAATTGTATACAATCTGCCCCTCTTTCACAAGACATCAATTAAAAAAGCAAATAATTCAATAAAATTAAATAGCTGCAAGCCAACACATCCTTCTGTTAGTTCCAAGGAAACAGTTATTTTATACCATTCAAACTCCACTCTCAAAAATAATTCACTCACGGCAACAAAACAGAACAGAACAAAACTTAATTAACACATTTCATTGTATTTCATCAACACACTGGCTTTATTTATTTATTTTTTTTAAATATAATGTTGGTTTCAGATTCTTTGGTTTCTTTGTTGAGATTTCTCCATAAACTGATGCCCTCGACTGTAATGCAACATCCCATCAGTTTGGTTCTGACTGCTGGTTTTTGAAAGATCTCTATTCCTTTTAAGTTAAGTTGTGAAGTTGTTAGCAGAAAAAAAAGAGTACATGTGCTACTTTTTTCTATGTTTTGGGAATTTGACACATATACTCTGCTTAAATATAAGAAAATATAATTAAATGTAATATAAAATGCAAGATATAGTCAAAAGGGAGTGATCTTAGACACAACCTAGAACTGTAGAACTGAGACATAATAAATCTGATTAATTGCACTTTGAATTTTCCCACTTTATTATAAAATGCCTGTAGTAAAAATAAAGGTCTGTGATGGCTGGCCCACTTCAGAGGATTTTCTAATTGTAACTGGTTCAGAAAATGAGATCAAATATCACCAAAAAGACAAACAGTGGGTAACATCAGGATTATGTTGGCGAACCCCTCACACTCATTATGGGCAGATGAATCTGTTCTGACCAGCCTCAAGCTGAAAACACTTCCACGATTATCTGGAGAAGTGACTTGAACAAAAATCTGCTGAATTATCCTTCAACGTGTGACCAGCATAAGGTTATTACAAAATTAAGCAAATTACAAGGTGACTTATGATCAACAAATAGCTAAGAAGAAATGAATGAATGAATGAATGAATGAATGAATGATTTAAATCCACTCATACAGGTGTTTTCACTTATCTTGCCTGATTTGACCTCTTCCTGCAGCTGTGCAGGTGTGTATGAACTGTGTTTGTGTGGCACTGGATTCCTCTGCTGAAGTAAAGAGAAATTAAAAACACCTGTGTGAGTGTGGAGTGGGTTTGTTTACTTATAGGTTTTGTGAAATTTAGCACTGTATTTAGAGCTATAAAATGTTTTTATGAGGTTAGAATGCAAATTCACAAATTACTTACAATATATAGTATTTCTTTTTTCATAGTCAAACAGCAAGCTCTTGTTAGCTGCTCAATGAGTGGTAGGTAGTTCCGTAATTGTTCCTTACTACTTCCTTGGTTACAATAACAGATTATGTGTAATTTACTGATTCAATCTGATTGGAATAAGTAGCCTGTAAAGATTAGCTCTCTGTTATAAGTTTATTTAAAAATGTTTTGTCTTCTCATCTTTTAATGAATTGCCATGTTTTCAGTAAAGCCATCACTGTTCCTTTATTTGCTTTAATTTTTAGTTTCACGGCCTTCACACACCGGGTGCGTAGCAAACAAACAACACAAAAATGCAAATTGTTCAGATGCAAATTATTTGATTCAAAGCTGTTCACATCAGCAGCAACACAAATTTGCAAAAGAATTTTGACAATTCACTCTGAAGAGGGAAAAATGGACTCATCCTCTAGTGATGAAGTTCTTGTCTTCATCATACTCTCCCAGAAAAAGAGGAGGGGGTTTTGGGTAAAACCTCCGCTGCGAAGTAGGGATAGACAGGAAGAGTTACTATGGCCGGTTCCACATGTTCAAAGCACTTTTACAGATGCTAGCCCCTCATCACGTTAGCTAACATTACCTCATCCAAAAGTAAACTATTTACATCAGGAGTATCAACAACTGACTGTTGATACTCTAGATGAGTTGTCTTTATAATTTGCGTGTTGTTTGTCAAGACTTGGTGCTGAGAGACGCAGACAATGAGCCTGTCAGCCATCGTTGATGTTGTAGTGGGAGACGGACGTGACATTTATTCCGCACAACCATCGTGACTAGTTGATACCTTTGTTCCCAGTGTGAAAGCCGTGAAAAAAGCTGACCTCAGTGCGAAAAATAAAAGGGTCCCTTTTTCACAGCATTCTGAGTGAAAATATTCATAACCAATCAACAATTTGAAAAATATTACTGACATGCAAAATAATCATGGCGAAAAAAAAACGCATCCGTGTGTAGAGGCCTTTAGTCTGATCTATTATTCTCTTTTATAAGGTTATAACACTTTCGCTATTGTTGTTGTTGTTTGGTTTGTTGTTTGTAGTGTCATCATTGTATTATTTGTCATTGTTTCCTTTACCTTTTCCTTCTGTTTTGTGTTTGTTGTTTGAGACCTCCTTAAAAATGAGATGAAAGATCTCATCTATTATTTATCTTGATAAATAATAGATTTCCAATACCGTGCAGTGTTACAAATACATGAAATATGTTACACAGCACATGAACTATCTGCACATTAAAATGGGAATACATGTGTTTTTTGCTCAGTTCAGTAATTAAAAAGCAGTCAAGTGAACCAGGTGTTGGACCAGTGGGGGTGGATCAGCACCATCTGCAGCACTAACCTGAAGGGGATTGATTCAGCCCAGGAGATCTACAAGTCTGATCTATCCTCATGTGAAGATACATAACATATAAAACAATAAGAGTAGGACTTTGTCAGCTCTGAAAAAAAAATCACTCCACTGTATCAAAAGTGACACTATAATCATGTCTGAAGATGGTGGCAGATCCCGTCCCATGTGGCAGACATCCAGCTCCCATTAGCTTGAGCTGAAAGGACACCCTTCAGATTATTTACGACCAGTATGAGCGAGCAAGGTGAAAACCAGCAATGATCTCCCTGTCACTTTCGCTAGTTTATATCAAACTGCTCATGCTTCATCACCACCAACACTGATGGCTCAATTCCAGCAGCAAAAATACAATCAGCGCGGCCATTGACCAGCTGTCTGTGTGAAAAATATGGTGTTTATGAGAGAGAGGCGGGTAAGTTCCAGGGTTAGAGTGAGGAGTAACCGAGTTAAATAGCTGACACCATTTAGGTCAACCACTGCCAGTTGGTGAAGAAGAAAAAAAATGAAAGTGTAATGTCTCAACTCATGAACATCCCTGCTCTGTGAATTCAAACATGTATGGGAGTGCAAACACCACAACACGGCTTTTTGCTGTACAGGATTAGCATAGCAGTTACCCACACGTCAACCTCAATCAGAGCGACTCTTCGGTCAGAACTGAGTTTTCAGGCTTACTGGTGTATGAAATTCATTTACTTCACACCTCTCCTCAGACTTCATCTTAAATCAGCGGCCATTCAGCTCTGATGGGAGGACTTGTGGCAGGATGCTGCCTGCAGCGAATCCAGCAGAGAACTTTGCACTGCACAAGGAAGCATTGGCTGAAGTAGATGTAAGGTTAGTGCAATCTGATGTGTCTACTGTGTCATCTTTGGAATAGAGATGAATAATGTCACCAGTGTGTGTGTGTGTGTGTGTGTGTGTGTGTGTGTGTTGTGCTGATGCCAGCAGCAGCAGGGAGTAGAGGATAAAAACTGTGGCTTGAGCCTTGTCAGGGACGCGTTTATGCCAACATCATTTTGCACAGAAAAGCATTTAATGAGATATTTATTTATTTGCTTGTTTTGCTCATTTCCACACACACGCTTCCTCTGCTTGTGTGCTCTGAAAAAAGGAGTAAGTGTAAAACTGACTTGACAATGACGCCTGATTCTTTTCAACACATTTTTAATAGCAACGCCTACAATTAACTGTCGCTCAGGGTTGAGAGAGATAGTTAGCTCAACAAAATATTTTAATTTGACATGAGCATTGGCTCATTTACTTCCCAATTTATTTTAACAATGACAAACACCAAACCAAACTTTGATCCTCACTGAAGCCCACAACACACCAAACAGACATCAAAGAACCAATAAACTGTGTCTTGTTCAAAAAGTGCTTCTGAACACATCACAAAGACTATCAGCAAAGATGCTGTGCAATTCAGTGCTTTAAGTGGGCTGGTGCACACACGAATGCCGACACCAGCTCCTAGATTTTAACCACTTGGTGTACCGGGACCTCTCACAAGCTCCTAGTACCCTTTCCTGTGATCTCCATATCAGGGTGTTTGTATGGCGTTTAATTAGTGTCAAAAACCGCGCGTGCACACAACAGTATCTGCGAGCGAAAAAAACATCCTCGCGAGGGAACAGCTGAGAGACAACAGCTAACGTTAATGTTAGCATATCACTTCCTAGCTAACAGTAGTGTTAACATTGCCGTTTGATAGTGGTAGTTTTAACGTAACATTACATTGTAAGATAGGAAAGGTGCAAAATTCTGAAATACCAACGCGTATCCTGGACACATTTAACATATTTCAAGCCTGGAAGTAAAACTCATCTGATGTCATTAAGCTAGTCTTTTCACTCGACATCAGAGACGTTGTGGTTAAG
>JAQFJA010000026.1:18612737-18624961 GCA_029874485.1 Naso brachycentron | reverse complement strand
GAAGTAAATTAATTTCATACCTCAGTAAGTTTGGAAGCTGCAATGACATTGAAAAGTAGAGGGTTGTTTGTACTTCCATTTTAATCCAGCGGTGTTGATCACACCTAAACACGATCAAATTTCAAACATGCGTGGCTTTTCAAATTCATGAGCTGGACAGCACTGCAGGCAGTGTTTAACACCTTGTTTTGCGCTGATTACCTGATCGTCGAAGGATGACCTCGGTGCAAAGAGCCTTTCAGGCGGGCAATTACTTTCAAAAATCTGTGTTTTCCATACAGATGAAAGCCACACTTTTAATCAGGCAGTGCTGATGGGTTGTAGTTTTGGTGATTGAACTAAATCTTCAGTTCTAGTGATGAGCTTTGAGGACTTATGATTATGGCAAAAAGTGGCAACAACATCATTCCACACTTTACCCTTGGCTATCACGTCCTGCATGACTGACATCTACATATTTCAAACTAATGGGAGCTGGAATTAGATTTCGCAGAGGATTTCCAGACTTTTGCATCCTTGATTTCTTAGGATTTGATTACTTGCCATCTGTCAGCTGTAGTTTTCTGTTTTTTTCTGTCTGTTATTTTATTTGAAGGATTACTGAAGGAGTAACAAATAAAACAAGCATATATACCCTTGTCACATCCAAATAGAGTCTGTAGTAGGCTTGCAGTCTGACATGTGCACACACTGGATTTGTTCATGCGATGGCTTTATCAAACACTAAAGCTTCAAATGACTGTACTGCTGAAAGACAATCTTGTCCTGGTAGATTTCGGTGAAGATAGGCTTGGCCCCATCACTGTGGCTTTTTGATGAAAGATAGCGGCTGATTAGCTGCCAAGACATTTGAAATGACTCCAACTCTAAAGCAAGGATACAGTTCTGACAGAGCTCTGTGGCTGAAGCAGCCAGACATCTGGATTAATGTGTGAAAGGATTTTCCTGGTTTTTCCCCACAGAGCAAGTTCTGCAATCAGAGATGGATAGACTGAACCAGTGTAGCGTTTTTTGTTCTTTCGTTTCGAAAGGGAGCTTAGTCAAAGTTGTACTTGCCCTATAAATATTTTGTGTTTATATATTTAACTAGTGAATGAAAATGATCATGATTATCTTTCCAAAACAGAAAAATACCCTGCTCTCTGGTATACCCTACAATAAATGAAGTCTGTGTAAATGTTAATTTTGACACAAAAGTAAGAACTGTTGCCTATGCAAGATCTTTAAAATCTTTTCTGTATGAGGGAAAAATTGTTTCATGTGGTTAGAGAGGAGGGGTGGATAAGTGTGTATTCAACCTTAAATAAAATGTTTAGACCTAATAAAGAATAGCATTTTCCTTCTTTGCCAGCAAACTATATGACACTGCCTTTTCGAGGCAGGTTTTTTGTGTCCTTTCTTCAACTCGCCATCTGTATAAAAGAAACGGACTGGGAGGTCAGCTTCGATAGCTCTGATCTGCCTCCGGAAGTAAAATCCAAGCAGCATGAGAGGCGAGCTGGTGTTTGTGTAAATGGGTAAGCTGGCAGGCCGGGCCAGGGTCATTTATTGTAAAGAATCCCAGGGACCGCAAAAACACTTTTTAAAAAATCATTGCCGTAAATACACCACTTGCCATAGCCAGAAACTTTAAGAACTGTTTAACCCCTTAACATTCTCCTTTGCTATGGGGCCTATGTGGAATACCCATATTTAGAGGCCTGTAATGGAGAAAATATAACCCCAAAAATATAGGTATGAGAGTTAGGGGAGAATCTAGCTATAAAATTAAATTGTATTTAACGAAATATATAAAATTTGTAGCATGTTCATATTGACTTTAATTTATAAATTTAAATCAATATGCACAGTGCTAAGAACCACTTAAAACTCTTATGGCCCACCTACGGGACATGAGAATGGCAACAGGTTAAATTGTCAGATTTTCAAGTTTCCAATGATCACCAAACGCCTCACTTGTAACATCACACACTTACCGAAATCTAAGCATAATTCTAACTTAAAACTGTGACCTTTTATCAAATTTGCTTTATTCTTCATGTCTTCTTTAAATATCTGCCAAAAACAAACCGTTTGCTCCATCTATAATCTGTAAAAAATGAATAGTCTCTGTTTCTTTGTGCACTTGTGAAGCCATGAGTGATGCAGATAGGCCCTCCCCTCGCCTCTCTGTAATTTAGTGCAGTGAATCCTGAGCGCTGCCTTGCAGGATGCCTTTGCAGAGTGAATACGGGCTGCAGATTTACTCCTGCATGTACGTAGAGCCACCAAAATATTTTTCCCATGTTCCTCAGACTTGAAGGCACCAAAAAATATGTTGCATATACTGATTCCTTTTTTTAATTTAAATTTTTTTCAAAATCTGAGAAATTAAATGTTCGATTTTTCTTTTTTTTTATGATACAGAGCATTTTAACGTTGTTACACTGCACAGGAGACATTGTTGAGCCACCTCTTTCTCTTGTCATGGTTGTCCTGAAATCCATAGAGGTGCAGGATTTTTTATTGCAGTAAAAAATTATCCCACAGTGAGTAAAAATGTGACAGAAGCAAAAAACTGCTTGGGGTTCTGAGGGTTTAACAGAGGAGATATTATGCTCAAAGGAATTCAACAGAATTATGACAGAATGGACATTTTTTGACTGTTTAACATTGTTACTGTCAGAGTTTTCTGACAGTTTTTATGCAGTTTAATAAATTCTTTAACTGTTTGTGGCGCATGTTAGGCATTTATCTTAACAGCGGAGATATAAAGCTTAAAGGAAACGTCACACTGGACAAGTCTCCTTTTAGTCCAGTGTTCTGTTGAAACATACAACCTATCAAAATGTGCTACTTTGCGCCTCTGCGTATGCGCAGACCCACAATCTTGGGTTCTGTTTCCTTTTTTATTGTGCTTTTGTTTTTTGAAATGTAGAAATTAGATGACGTACAACCTGTTGTGTGTTATCTGTAAGCACGTGTAGCTCATTTGATCGTGTGCGTATGATTTAATTGGGTGTCATACCTAGCCTAACGTAATATCTTTAAAATCCCTTTTCTTTATGCTTTTGACCTGTAAACATTGCAAATGGGGTGAGTAGTGGTGTGATATGAATGGGTTGCGTACTGGGAGCATTATTTGATAAGGGATATTGGTCTATCAAGATACGCTACGCCTGAAATCTTGATAAAAGATGTTATTATAGAGTACGGCAGCATTATTCAACAAGGCAGCACAAATCAACAGAACACCGGCTTGCTGTATGAAATGACCGACAGTAGCAGCTTATAGCCGATGCTGCTCGGTTCAGTGTCAGTTTACGATGGCAGATGATTGTCGAGCCATCGATGCGGCGCTCTGTGTAGAAAGAGCGCATTGATGTAGGGTTGGTGCTGTGACCTTTGTGTCATTTCAGACACTGACTGTTAACTGTTGGTACTTTTTACAGAAAATATTTTTCTTGAAGATTTTGCAGAAGAAGAAAGATTTTGTCCATCTTTACAGATGGACTTATGAAAATGGATTAGAAGTGCTTCAGCTAAACCTTGTTGGAGTGAGACCTAAATGTAAAATTTACTGCCTTGCCCTCTTTTCTGTATTGGTTGTTTGGTTGGTGAAGTTTTTGTCTCTGTTATATATTGGCAGTCTTTTCCTAACACAACAGTGTGTTATGTACTCTGTGAAGCTAAATGTTTAAAGAACGTTATCATGCACTCTTGAGCACTTTAAAAATCAATTATGTTTAATCATCGTTGTTACTTTGCAAACTGAGTGATTTACTTTTGCCGTAAATGGGATTCAGACAGAACTGCTCAGAAATGTGATACTGGCTTTAAGAACTGTAAGGAATCTATATTGCTCTAAAAAAAAAAGAACGTTCTTTGTGATTGTTCAACAAATTTGAGAAATTCAGAAGGCAAATACAACAATGAGGACATGAATAGTTGTGTGTGGTGTCGGCTTTAGCTCTGAGCTGATAAAGATGATGACTCATTATGATTTTAAAGTGTCCTGCTTCTCTCCTAAGCTGTGTCACATCTGAGCCTTAATCTCCGTTAGCGTGAGCTGCCATGTGTGATGGTGGCCTCGGTTTACCTGGGAGAAAACTGACAGCGGCTGGAATGAGAATGAGGAGGGACACAGACAATTAAAGGGCTGGATTCAGCCCGGCCTGACCTTCTGATCAATGCAGCCCTATTTAGAGCTGGCAGGCTGGAGAACAGCACACTTTTTCCACACTAATAAAGACGGCACAGAGAGCAGCTTCTGGGCTGGACTGCCAATACTTTTAACACCCCCATCGATTCTCATTACTGTTAATGGTTTCTTTGCTAGTGTGAGCCTGATGTTGAGGAGGGTGTGGGTGGCCTTCCATGTTGTGAAGAGTTTTGGCGAGGGACAGTCATTGTATTATGAGCCAGGTTAGTGGAAGGGCTCAGATAGTGCCAATTTTTACTGTATGCACCAAGTCCTGTAATACATGCGTGAAATCACCATATGCATTTTGCGATAATCTTAATTAATTAATTAATTAATATGCTTGCTTAAAACTTCTACGCTGATGCCCTCTTTTTTGAATTGTTCAGTGATTTACATCAGTTTGGTGTTAAATCAGTCACATCTTAAATGGGATTTAGAGTGAGGACATCATCTTCTGACTAATATAAGATTTGACTTAATAGTTATTTAATAACGAACCTCCCTCCGTTGGACTTACTATGTATTTACAGTTAATTTCTTAATGATCTAAGCATTTTTTCTGGTCTTTTAAAACAGTGTTAATGTCGGCGCAAGTCAGCGGAAGTCAGTGTTTTGGTTTAGAAAAATTTGCCCCCTGTCGAAGCATCCTGGAAGATTTCAATTTCCTGGACAAATTGGAGAAATTTTGGTCAAATATTTATTGAGATTTTTAAAAAAAGATTGGCAGCCTAGATCAAGAATGACATTATCAAAACATGTAGATTGGCCTATGATAATATTTGTTGAAAACATTCTAAATATTAAGTCACGTCAAGAGATGTGCATAATGCAGTTTTAAAAATATGTTCGACTTGGTCAGAGCCCTGAAGCCAGTTGCTCAGCGATGCATCCACCAGTTAGATTAGAGAATTAGATAAATGAGAAGGAGAATCACACCGAAACTAACAGTGTTGTTCTCCACAGTATTCAAGCACAGGCTTTTTAAACTGCTATGAAATGGTTAGATTAGACTGCACTGAATTTATTGTCCACCTCAGTGGAAATTTGTCTTTGGCTTCTCTGATACATTAAAAACAGAACCGTGACACCATGGTTTCTGTCGGTCAAACTTTTCATTGCTCCCTGTCCTCACCAGCACTTTCTCTCTCTAATTTGCAACAGAAAAATCACGCAACAATTCGGTGGTTGGCTCCCTAAATTTGTGCCAAATAAAGAATCTACTTGTATTTGCCAAATGGCTAGTGTTAATGTCAGACCCCGTTACAGAGATTTCACTGGACATTTTGACTGGCGAGATTTAAATATTCTGGACTTAAACAGATTTTTATGCTCAAAGACCAGTAATTATTAGACAACGTAAACCCAGATATAAGCCCATACTGATGTCTGTCTGCGATAGGACAGTATCAGCTAATAATATCGACAAACTGGTGTAGTGATTGAGCCCTAGTTCTTACATAGACAGCTAGCTAGCTAGCTACACTTAGAAAAATAGCCGACACAAAAAGGCCACAGATATTGAAAGCGTTATTCCAGCTGTACACGTTGTCGTCAGTCCACATTCAGAAATATTATCTCTTAAACCAGCACAGTTTTTGGATAAATGTGACCAGTATTAAATGAACTCTTCCCTGCAGCTTTGCTACAGTCTGCCACTGCTTGGGTGAAGCAAAACGAAACGTGACCATGAACACAGTTTTAGGTTACATTACAAATAAAGTGAAACCAAATGGCTGTTCAGTCTGATTGTCAGACTTCGTCTTTATCAGCTGCGACCAAAAAATAACACTGCACACGTCTGGTTTCGTTTAGGAAACAAACACCTATTCATCCCCTCACTGATGTATTCTCGTACTGAATTCCTCTGATCCACGGAAGGTTCCCCTTCATCAGCACAGCATGCATTCTGAACAGCCTGTAAGAATTTGATCCACATGTGAAGAAGCAGTTTTTATGTGTGTGTGTGATTCATGTTGCGTGTTTCTACAAAACACTGCAACTCGAGCATCCACTCCATGCAGATGGAGCCACTGTAATGGAGCACCGAGGAAGAAGATGAAAAATACATGGCACTGTTTTTAATCCGCTGAAATGATCCACTTCCTGCAGGTTTTGATGCCGTTGTGCTCTCATTCTGATGCTGCAGTAAATAACTGTATATACTTTAGCAGCCAGTGAGCTGTTTGTTCTGTTTCTGTTTGCCTGGATTGTAATGTTTCTTAAGGGCTATGATATGATTCTTATGGTGCTTATCATCGGACAGTCCTCTACGTTACTGTCTGCTGGGTCAGACTGCCTTTGAGTTTTTCCTGCTCACTCAAGTGTTGTGGGATTACTCAAACATTGTCTGCTCATCATTTCAGTGTTGAGTGCTGCATTCAAGGCCTTCACAGTAGTAATATCACCATGGAAAAACAAAACTAGGGCTGGTGGGTATTTTGCCGCAGGGCGCAGGTAAAGAAGATGCAGTACAAATGAACGAGGATACAGACTTAAAATGCAAAGGCAGCATTATATGTGCTTGTACTCCTGTTGGGTTTGATTGCACAGCTCTGGAAAGTTAATCACGGCAGTAATCACCTTCTCCTCCTTCTCAAATGCTGGCCGAGTGGGCCGCAAATTACTACGATGCTACAAGGTGCATGCTGCAAGGTGGTACGTCTCATATGTGTGCTGACATGTATTTGATTGGCTAACACAGTATTTTGTTCAGTCACTTGACACTGTGCTGTGTGACAAAAAAGGCTGAAACTGTTTTGCACGATCCCTCTGCAACAGGATCCCCCGCTGAGCCAAAGCAGTGTCTGTTGAAACGAGTAGAGAAGCTCGAGCCTTCGCAGGCGCGCTTTTGTCAGTGTGAAAGCGGCCTTAGGCAGCGCTTTTGAATCCAAAACTGAAATGTGCTTTATCAAAATGGACTTAATGGTAAGTGCTTTAGTGGCACAGCTCTGCTGCTGACCGAGAAGCACAAAGGTAGAGACATGCTTCATTTTCTACATTTGTATTCTACAGGCTCAAAGACGAAGCCAGGCGCCTAAGAGACTGTTCAACAACTGCAACAACACAGGTACGGTCTCCATGGCGTGCAAGATGCTCCCCGTTCGAATGTGAATGAGACACTGATGCACTGTTGCTTTAAGCAGTGCATTTCTCCTTCACCGCTCCATCTCTAAAACATATTGATAAGGGTTTTATCAGTATGTTTTAAGAGATGTTCTTGTCATGAGTTACTAAGTTCAGCTGCCTACAATTCACTAATCAACAGGTGGCATTTTTCTGATTGTCTCACTCACCTTCCTTTTCTCTAATTTTTAATAAAATATTTATTTAATTTAGTTATTTAATAATTATTTCCAAATTTAACACCGTTTTGAAACACCCTTTTATGTATAAGGGCCTTTACAGGGGAATGTCAAGAGAACGTCACGTCTGTCTCCTACAACAACATCCACAACAGCTGCTTCTCAGTCTGAATCACAACACAATACAACAACATCTATGTGATTTTTTTTTATCAGCTTATGGAAAGTTGCCTCCACCCGTGTGTCTGTACTGATGTTTCGTGCAGCTCCTGCTGGATCTGAAATTTCAATCTCAAATTTTCGCATCCATACAATTTTGCATTTTTGTGTTGTTATTTAAAAAGAAAACTTACAGGGGTTTAATTAGAACTAAAAATATTCCAGCTCTTGTAATTCCCTCGGGTCTGATTGTGCTGTGAAAAGTTTCCTCTCTTGCTTTTTGGTTATTCTTTAAAGATGCCACTTGGACCTGTGAGTTGTTGTAGCCAGGAGTGCCTAAATAAAAAGCTGACATGTAGGTACTGTCTGATGTTTTCATGTGTTGTTAAAGATTTATGGCGGTTCAAATGCAAGTCAAATGTCCATCACTAGAGAATAGCATGAGGGGGTAAAGCAGAGCTTAAAGTCTTTTGCCTGCAGGATGTCTGTTCTTTGTTGTCTCAGAGGCTCGGGCTCGGCTTGCCTCTCAGGCTGTTCGTACTGGAGTCTGCCTTCAGATTCAGCTGCAGATAACAGCAGCGGCGTCTCCTCTAATTGCCTGTTGCCCTCAGAACTACTAACTACTGCTGATGTGGGCAGCATGTCAAATAGTTTTCTACCAACTAGATTCTGTGCCTGTGCTTTGGCACATGCACAAATTAAAACCCTGCTCATTTAAATATACTGCAGTGTGTTTTTGCATCCAAGACATAATTATCTGACCTTTATTTTTAGGAATAAAAGGTATATCACCATAATATGTCTTTAAATTATAAACTAATTAAAAAATGTGTGGTC
Organism: Naso brachycentron; assembly: GCA_029874485.1. NCBI lineage: Eukaryota > Metazoa > Chordata > Actinopteri > Acanthuriformes > Acanthuridae > Naso > Naso brachycentron. The sequence goes on along the minus strand of JAQFJA010000026.1, from coordinate 18,616,480 downwards.
AGGTTGGCTGAGCAACAGTTTACATTGAGCTGACAGATTTTGCATTTTAATGATAATTTCAAATAAATTGTGGCTAAACAGACCATACTGCTCTCTTGTGAAGTCGTATTGGCAGTTTTAAAATTCAGAACAGTTTTCAACCAACCATCTGACTCTGTGTGGTGTGCATTTCAGTTGTGGCACATCCAGTGGAGTCCATATGGATTGTGTTTGCACAGACTGTATAGACTGTCCTATATGTAGTGCAGCTAAAATGTGGACCATATGATGTTTTGATGCAGTGTCGTTTTTGAAAAATGAGCTGGATCCTCTGCTTGTTTTTCTGCATTTAAATTTTGGAACTTGTACTGTAACTTTTTCAGCAGTTAAACCCAGCATACATTTTTAAAAGAAATACTTTCTTTTATTTTTCTTTAGTTCTCTTCAAACATATTATTTCCCCATGAGATTAGTCTCTGTGTCTAACCATGACGCACAAAACCATCGGAGTTCTGAAGGGAAAACATTTTGGCAGCATTGCACAGTTAATGACTGTGCACCGAATGCCAATTCTCAATTCGTACTCATGTCCAAAACACACAATGAAGCTCATTTGCAGAGGAGCTCGAGTCAACAATGCTTGTTGCTACCTGTTTCAAGCAGGACTCATTAGTATGAGGTGTTTCTCTCATTCATAATCGTGCAGAGAGGGATCCTCACAGTATTAAGCACTAAACCGAAGAGTGACAACTGTAAATAGCTGTGGTGAGATGTCTTAGAGACTTAAAGTGTGCAGTGATTGTACTATGTGTGTTTACACAGAAATAAATTTCTGTTCTCCATAATGACATCTGACAAATCTCTTGACATGCTCACCTGTAGCCCCTGGTCCTTGTTCTCCTGTTCCCTTACCCAGAATTCTCTGGTTCCTTTGTCACCTGGTCTGTGAGTTAGTTTCACCTTCACAGCTGTGAGAGGCAAAATGAATGTATGTTGTGACTTGTTTGTTTACCACGTTATGTTATTTTTAGACTCAGATTAGCACTTTATGTAATTTTACAATCAAAACACTTACTGTTACACTGTGTTCAAGCGTCCTGTGGTTTACTTTTGGCACGTATTTGATTGTGAAATTACACAAAGTGCTACTCCAAGTCTAAAAATAACAAAGTTGTAAATAAACAAGTTACAACAAGCACACAGGACTGTTTAGAGTTATTGGAAAGTCTATCTGATGACTTTAGGCAGAGGCAGGCTAACACTTCCCATTGACTACCAGTATTTGAGCTAAGCTAATTAGCAGTGGGCAAGCTCTGCTCGTCTCCTCCTTGTTACTGCACGCACAGTCGAAAGAATGGTATCTATCTTCTTGTTTGGAACTCGGAAGGGAGGCAAACATCAAAAGAAAAAAAGTTGGCATATCCTTTTAACACCGTTAACACTGTAAATTTCTAATAGTAATACACTGTAAGCATGTTTTATGTAATGCCAACTGCATGAAATATGAATATCAAGAAATACACTGTAAAAAAAATAGGCAGTAAAAATTGCTGTCCAAAAAATGATGAAATAGATGAAGAAACTTTTCAGGAGATTAATATTAAAAGAGACGGAAGAAGGAAAGCCTCCGTTATGGTTTCACATGCAAAATAAATGACATCAGTGATGATTCCAGAACAGAGAAGTTTTTAGTTCACTGCTATTTTGGTTTCTTTGGTTTTTTAGTGACACAATTATTTATGTCACTTGTGCAACTAGACTATTTCCAGTCCTGTTGTGTGTGAATAAAGTCATGGCAAATAAATATAAAACCTAATCCCGAAGTATGTCAACATGCTAACAGGCTAATAGATCGTTGAAGACAACAATGTTACTTATTTTATGTCTACAAGTGGCTTTAGGAAGGTCTTGTAAACAAAACAAAAACTTCAGAATAATGATGCAGTCATATTTTACCTTGTAAACCCTGAACAGCCTCCTTCGGCAAAATGCACTTAAAGCTGAGGAGGGCAACATCTGGACATTAAGCAGGCTGTAGCATGAGACCCCAAAGGAAGCAACTCTGCTGCTCCCTCCCTTCCTGTTTTTGCTCGTGTTTTGTTTTGTCGTCACACTTTCTTTTAAGTCCAGTTTGCATAAAAAAAACCCATGACGAGACGAAACAGTTGCAGGGAAAGTTGCAGCAGAGTAAACTGGTCCGTCTCAGCTCGACTCGAGCCGGCTGACGGTGTCGCGTGCAGACATTATCGTTGCCAGAGGCCACTTTTAGATCAAAAGGCACGCCACTTGTTTCAACAGCAAGTCAGCTCATAGCGACTTCACCTGTCACTAAAAATCGCCACGTAGAGCAGCCAATAGGATCACATGCTTTTTGGAATTACCGTGATTTGCCGAAAATACCCTGAAACGATCTGAATACAGAGTCAAGGAAAGGTCAGAAGTCTGGTGGTCACAGCGAAATATGCTGAAAAGTTATTATGGGATTGAAAAATAAATTGCCTCCATTGCCTTTGAAGGGAATTATTATCACACCAGTGATGATGTAATTTGCCTTTCTGACATTTTTACCCTTCTTATGAAAAATGTACAAAGTTTGTGAGGGACTAATTTTCTCTCTCTCCCTTCTCGCAGAGTGCTGGTGTTGGACAAGGGACAGATTGCAGAGTTTGACACTCCGACAAACCTCATATCACAGAGAGGAATCTTCTACGGCATGGCCAAGGATGCCGGACTGACACAGTAGAACTGCCTTTTTGTCCCGATGTTACAAAGCAGCGTGAGGACCAGCTCAGACTGCTTTCTTTTTTTCAGGGCATCTTCTGCTGGTTTTCAATCAAGCCTGAACTCTTTTGCAGACTTGGATCAATTAGTAGTTGCAAACAGTTTGTCTGAACGCCCTTCAGGATATTTACATACTCGTCTGTGATTGTCTTAACTTCCTGAGTGGGAAGCAACGCCTCTTTGGCATCTAAACAGGAAAAAAACAAGCCGTATGTGCGAGTACTAGTTGATCAAAGTCTGCCCTTTAGTGCCTTCTACCGTGGGATGAGTAAAGCCAGTGAATGTATCGTTTTCTAAACAGCTGTCTGCTGCAAAACAGCAAAAGAAGAAAAAAAAAAAAAAGGAGGAATTTTATTTTATTTTTTTCTACAAAGAAAAATACTGTGCCACTGTACTTTCCTCATAAGAAAACATACACTTTGTGATACACCTACTTATTTTTGTACTGTAACATTATTTAAGTTACTTTTTAAAGAATTGTTTCATCTAGGGAAGTGTGCTCAGTTTAATGTGATTCTTTTGTGAACCAAATCTTTAAGAACTTGAATTCTGTACCACCAAAAATGAATTATGAATGAAAATGCCTTTATTAAAAAACAAAGAAGAAAAAAAAAAAGGGTTTGTCCGTCTTGAAATAAGGTTTTGAACCATGTGAGGTAATACATGTGTTTTTATTTAACCTCAGTGGTTTTACACATGAAGGTCAGTCTATGAAGAGCACCAATCACACTGTAACATGTAATGTGATCGAGGTTATGACAGATTGAACTGAACACAAATCCTGTTGGCCAACTGGAAGAAGTGATGCTGCCTTCATGCAGTGTCAGCACGATGTGAAAGTCCAGGAAACCAGCATGGGAGCACTCGCAAGATAGTTTAGCTGCCTTCTGTGCCTCGTAGTTACACTATTAAAGTGATGTTGCACTGCAAAACTGTATTTTGTGTATGAGTTACTCATCCTGAGATTTCTTGAATTGAAGAAT
>JAQFJA010000026.1:18584038-18595739 GCA_029874485.1 Naso brachycentron | reverse complement strand
TAAAAATTGTATTTTCCCTTTTTGCAGGTCCCTATAACACCATGATACTATGCAGTATTGTGTTATTATCCGTCCCGTCCCTAAAAACAGCAGCTCAAAAACATTCAGAGTATGTCGTGGCATGGTTGTTATGTTCATGCTTTTATGACTGATATCATGTGACTTCATGTGTGTCCTTGGTTTGCGAGTGTGTTTGGGTGGGTGGTATGCCAGTTACCCGAGGTCTTCCAGAAAAATAGTGAATTCTCATGACATGATTTGTAATGTTGCAGCCTGAAGATATTGAGATAGGACTTTTTGGGCCCAACCCTGCATCTACTAACATCTCCTCAGGCCGAAACCAACTTGTGATGGGAATTTTTTACCATATTGTGACATTTTCTGGATTATATTATTAATTGAATAACTAATAGCTGAAGCGACAGTGAATGTTAGCTGATGGCATGCAGCCGTCTTCAAGAAGCTGCCCACTTATCCTGCATCCTAAAAACCTCTCTCTGTCTAAGTTTAATTGTCAGTATGCTGCACAGTCTCTCTTACCTCTAAGCAGCTCATGTCTCTTATCAGAGGTGGCTTTGCTGTTGAGACAAGCTAATTAGCTGTTAGGAGAAGAGCCCGCGCTTAGGAGCAGAGCACACTCATCTGCTTTTCAATCAAAGGCTGTGATCTTTGATCGGGACCTGCAGAACACGCAATGGAAGAGCTGAATGAGGATGCCTCGTCATGCACTGAGAGAAAAGATAGACTTGCAGTATACTTCAGTACCATACCATACCACTTGAGTACCATACTGTAAGTGTCAGCCGAGTGTTTTTTAAGGTTGGATCCTTGCAGCAACAACTACATACAGTTAGGCACCAACTAACAACAGACTCCTCCGTCTCTTTACTTGCCTCTTTGTTCATTACGCTGAGAACGACACCATGCAGCAGTGAACATGCCGCTGTGTGCTGGCACAGGCAGAAACAGCATCTGTCAACAGTGCGACAGATGCACACTCAGCTTTAATTGCTTTAATTGCATGACAAGTAATCCAAGAAACAGACAATTGCACCTATTTTAGCTGACTGTAATGTCAATTTGACAGAGGATGTCAGAGCGTCCAGTGTGATCTAATTGTAGAAAAGTGATGCACTGTTTTGTGTTCTCCACAGTGCAGAATGGATTCTGCTGCCTCTGGTCGTTGATTCACAGCCTCCCACTCACACTGTGTTTGTTGTAATGCAGGGCAACCCCCTCCTCAGGTCACGGAGTGTTCGGTTGCCTCAAACCATTTGAGTTGGCCGTCTTTGCTACAACGAGCACTAGCTTGTTCATAGAGTTCATGAAAGGTTTTGGAAATCTTAATCTGACCATTTAAAATGTGGTTCTCTTCAGATGAGCAATCATTTTAATGTTTTTTTTCAACTTCCCTTGGTGATGATTTTCCTACTAGACACGGGTTAAATATCTTAGCCCCTGTGTTGAACGTACACCAGATACATCAGAGGTAAGACAGCGATGTCTGCCTGCCTGCCTGCAGCAGCAGTATTGGCCTCCCGTCTCATCCTCTCCCCTCTGTACACATGCTTCAGCCTGCTCTCCTACCTTTCCTCCCTGATTTAAGTACTTGTGACAGGGAGAGCTGAGCTCCATCTACCCCTTCACATGCAAGACTGCTTTTTCAACCCTTATTTACCAAGGGTTAGTTCACTCGACAACTCTGCTCTTTTTCAGGAATGTACTGCTACACATTCACCCGGCTGCCTGTACTCAAACAAGGACTGTGCCATGTATTTTGATAGAGATTACAGTGTAGTATTGCCAAGCTTTTTATAGGGGTATTGCTTCTCATAAAGGATCATAGTAAGATTTTTTTTAATGATATTACAGACTTTCAACTCTCAGGGGATGGAGACTGACGATAATTACACAGACATTTAAAACAACGGCATTGTTCTCTTGTATTGCTGCGTCAGTCATGGCCTCTAATATCCTCATGAAGTTCTCTCTTTGCTTAATTAACATAATGAACTCCTGGCACACACTTGAATTTAGATTTAGATTTTCCTTCTTTTAGAAACTAAACAGTGTCACACTCAAGCTTCCAGAACGCTCGTCTCTGCCTCTCGAGCGAACATTAATTCCTGTTTATATTTCCTCTTTCCAAGTGAAGTTCTTTGTTTTTTCTACTTTGTTGGCACCATCCAATGATATTCTGGGCTGCAGCTCACTGTGTCTGTGAGCAAGAGGGAGAAAATGATTTCCCCAACCTCCTCTTTGGCCATGAATGCAAAGGCAGCACGTGTCCACGGCTGTTAAACAACATACTCTGGCTCCCTGCCCACTCGTAAATTACGGAGAAAAAGCCCTTTCCCAGGACTGCCTTTAGTGAAGCAGTGCAGTCAGTGGGGTCTTCTCCCAAAACCAGCACCACAGCTGTCAGTTACCGGAGTTTAGTGGCTCTGAGACCGGGACTGTGTTTACAAATGATAAAAAGCTGCTCGCATGGGTTCATTAGTTTCTTTATTGCCAGTGTTTTGTTATACCAGAGGATCCATCCAGTCAGCAGGATACTAAAGGTTCAGTGTTGCTGTTAATAGCAGATTTATCATTTAAAACTGACGCAGATTGTGGATTTATTAATTGATCAGTTTACAAAAAAAATTGTCAGCGACTACATCAACCATTGATGAATTATTTTTTATAGTTTCAAGCAAAGATGTAAACATTTGGTGTCGAGAGTTGTCTTAAGTTAAAGTGAATGTATTCTGTTGGTCACCTTTTTCCATCAAAGACCCCATGAAATGAAAAATACATTTTCCCAGTTTTAATCCCGTGTTCATGTGGTAATTCCTCATGTATCTCGTGTTGTATGCCAAATACATAAAAAAAATGTTTGGAGTATTTTTACTATTTTACTATTATTATTTTTTATTTATTTTTTTTTTTAAATGACTCATCCTGCACTCAGGGGGCATTTCTAACTTTTAACCAGTTAAAATGCTTCGACTCTATGGCTTCATGTTGTATTTCTGATAGAGACAGATTTATTTTCACCACTGATGTTTGATTTTGTATTTTCAGTGGCTGTTTACGTTGTTCCTATTTTGCCTTGTATATTATAAATAAAGCTTTTAAAAAAAAGAGGAGGAACAAACATGGAAAAAACAAACAATGAAAATGCTTTTGGATAATTAAAGACACAAGCCTTCCACTGGGACGCATCAGCTCCATCATGGGGATGAACCTGCGTGTCTCCTTCACTCGCAGCACTGCCGACTTCAGCAAATGGTACGACCTGACTCAAAAACATCATGAGCCTTTTCTTCTTTCCTTTCATCTAGGGATGGCTCCATAGCACTTTTTCAGGTCCGATACCAACAAGACAATATTGAGTATCTACCAATACAGATATCAATCCCATACAGCCCAATAAATCAGTTGGAATCTACATTTTCCCCTCTTTGGTATCCAAGTCAGTGATTTTGGCCAATAATGGATTGATACTGATACCAATACTGAACATGGGATTGCCTCACCTATACTTTTCGGTAAAATCTGCAGGCGTGGGCGAAGGTGATGACTGGAAGTCCTCACCACAGAGATGAGGCTGTCATCTTTAGCATTAGCTGCTAGCTACCGTCAGTCCATCAGGGGTGGAAGGGCGTAACGCTCGTCCAGCCCTGTTTGCTTCTGTGGATGTCAGTCAATATCCAAGACAGGTTCTTGCCCAGACTTTTTTTTTTTTTGCTGGAAACACGTTAATATGCAGAACCGAATCGCACTCTTACTTAGAATATCTGTTTTTTGCTGCATACTTAAATATTAAAATACTTCAGGATAACGAATACTCTGTGTCCATCTGAGTAGCTTTACTAGCCTGGGTGCACAGTCACATGTTTTTACTTTGCAGTGTGCACCAAAGCTGTTGACCTCGTGCAAACCCAGGAAGCAGTTTCATTTATTTGAGGACGCTGATGTTGTTATTTGAGTTACACATTTTATTGCTTTCCTCACACTTCAGGGCTGGCTTCCTGTCTTGATAGAAAAAGAGTGCTGGTCCTCTGGCTGTGTCTGTTAACATTGTAGAAAATTGTTTTCCTGCTCAGCATCAGAGTGTGCAGCCTCAGCCATGTCTGAACGGAAGGAAGACGCACCCTCATACCCGCCTTCTTTTTCTTTGATCGTTCCTTGGTGAAGAACAGTGAAGTCGTCTGCTACTCTCCCTCTCTCTGTCTGTCCTCTAGTTGACCCCTCTCTGGCCTCTGGCTGTCTCACACATTCAAAGTACTGTAAATCAGTTTAACATTTTTTATGTGAAAAGTTAAATCTCCAGTGAGACATCAGTGCGACTACCCAAGCTGCTCATCAGTTGGTAGAAATGCTGCCGGGCTGTTTTATAGCGCACATACTTCTTTTGTTGCATCGTTTTTATCGCTCATTGCTGAAGAGAGTGAGTGTAAGTAGTTATTAAAATGATTTACATAAACTGTTGCTGGATCAGTTCCCGATCGGAATGAAATGATTTTAACATTTTTGACAGAACAAGATGCAGAACTACATCTTCAAGTAGTGCACCCACAGTTCACAGATGACTGCTGTAGAGTTTCTCTGTATTAGTTTTTACACATTTATTTATGACTGTTTTTGCATCATCGACTCACATACTGCAGCAACGTGATGCTGCCCATCTCTCCGACATGTTGTCTCTGCGTGCATGGGAAAGCCTGACAGACTGTCATCTCTCCAACATGTCGGCAGGGCCTCGTTAATAAACAAAACAGATTGCATGTTTGTGCTGGCGTGGGAAGAGCTGTGGGTGTATTTTTACTATATGCTGTTTTATTGTTTGTGAATACAGATATGAATTATGTTAATTGTACATCATGCAGTTTTGCTAATTATGATTGTAGGCAGGAAGACAGCAGTCAAGGCTTCTGTCAGCCCACAGGACATTTAACAGCTGGAAAGGTTTTCTGTGTCTTGTAGTTTATTGATCAACATTTGATTGTATGAAACTGTAAAGAAAGAATCTTTCTCAACTACTGACTAGAAAAATACTGATTTTGTGTCTTCACATTTATTCTAGCAAGATCAGATTTTAATGTTGAACAATAGCTGTTATCAAAAAGATGATTATTGAATTGTAAAGGTCAGTTTTGGTGCTGCCTGGATTTGTTGGTAATTAGCTCTGAACTTCCTTCATTTTATGTACAATATGTTTTTTGATGTTCGGAAAAAGCCAGTTTACTAAGAGCACAAATACACCTTTGGGATTGTTGATAACCTTTAAATCACAACAAAGTTGCCCCAAGATGCTTTACGTACAGAGAAGTTCTAGGCCAGTGGTTCCCAAACTTTTCAGCCCAGGACCCCCACAATAATGACACCAGAGACTGGGGACCCCCATTGACCTCGGAGGTGGCACATAACATTATGCACGGCCACGCAACACCCCCCTGAATCTTGCGACCCCACGGGGGGTCCTGACCTCTACTTTGGGAACCACTGGTCTAGACCACACTCTGTAAGTAAAATATATTAAGTTTATTAAAACCCAACAATAACCAGCAGTAACCTGTTGCCGGTGTCAGGCTGACGTGCGAGGCTGTCCCATATTAGCCACAAAAATGAGTAAAATGACAATCGCTTTGTAAAGTCTGACTGTATTTGATTAGCAGAGCGTGTGACATACATAAAACACGACACGAGTGCGCAAGCGAGCGAGCAAAAAGCTGATCACTTTCATTTTTTTCCATGAGGATTTCCAAATTGGCACTGTGCAACAGCAACCAGCCACAGCGACGTGTCTCTTGCTGGATTTATTGCCTGCTTGGCTCTATTTGAGTGAGGTTGGTCTGCTTTCGGCATGTTTTGATTGGCTGACATTGACGTTGATGTCCTCCAATTTCCTCCCCCCGCCTGTCACCAACCAACTCAACCGCTCCTTCTGCTGTGACGTTGCTCGTAGTCAGTCTGGATAATGTATTGCGCTTCATCCATGAGAGGTCGCTCACGTCGTGTCAGACGAGATGTAGGACGAAGTCAAACCAGGTGCAGTCTGTGCTGTAGGCAGCAGAGCATGTGCCATCTTGCATTCTTGGTTTTCAGATTTGAATGATCTGATACAATGTTAACATGAACCCTTGGACCAAAGTAGCAACAATTGATATTTTCTGGAAAATATATCAATTATCTTTATGCAAAAAAAAAAAAAAGAAGATTCAAATGTAACCCTTGCCCAGTTTCTAGTATTGATGTGATTTTGTGTAAACCAAGTAGTCATAGTTGTCAGGTTGTGCTTTTTTACCTCACTAGATGTTGTGGATATATTTTTATGATTTTTCAGACAAATGTAAAAACCTCCAAGCCTTCTTTTTGTTGCCCCTGTGTGGCAGATGAGGTGCTTCATCACAAAGATAAGCTCGCTGGCTGAGGGACAGCGACACAGAAGAAAGGGTAGCGGAGAGCTGTTTGTGAGGTAACAATCAGTTCTTGTGAACTTCATATGATTAATCCAAAGCTGCAGATTGTTGCAGAGGGCAGTTTGGTTTGTTCCCTCCCAGGCTGCTGTTTCCTTGCTGTGGAGACAAAAGATAAATGGACCTATTGAGGCTATTATGGGGTATCTCCCTTCCCCATCACTATAGGAGCTGGTGGACTTAGATAATCCTCTACTCACTAAGGGGATCCTCTAATCCCTGCTAGACACAGGCATCTGGCCCTGTGCGTTCATCAAGATGTCTAATGCACCAAACCGTGTGTGGAAATACATGTAAAAATACATATTTACTCACACAAGGCTAAACACATTGTCAGAATGATGAATACCTGTAGGCGGGGAAGGAAAAGAAACATCTTAGAGTGTTATGAAGCAGTGACACTGATACTGTTAGCCATTCATCCGCAGTTTAACATGAACAGCCATCAGTAACAGTTGTACTTACAACGCCGTGGAGATGTGTTTTTACTACTAAGAAGCTAAACCAGTCTTCAACAATAATAATAATTGTGTCAGTTTCACTTGGGTCCATTAATAGTTGATTTTATTTTGAGGCCATATCGCCCAGCCCTACTTTTAGGCCTGCACAGTTACTCAAAATATTGACTGCTGCAAGTTTTAAATGGAAGGGGGCACGACATTTATTGAGGGAGAATGTGTTGGTGCTGAAGAGTTGTCCTGGCCTGTACGTCATATATTAAGAAAACATCTTGCACGTTCTCTTCATGTCTGTGTGGGTTCTCTCCAGGTTCTCTGGCTTCCTCCTGAAGTCCACACACATGCAGGTTAACTGGTGACTCTGAACTGCCCGTAGGTGTGAATGTGAGCAGGGATGATTGTCAGCCTCTATATGTCAGCCTTGTGATGAACTGGCGACTTGTCCACCACAGTGAACCCCGCCCTCGCCCAATGTCAGGCCCCCCCGAACCTGTAAAGAATACGTGGTTGCAGATAATGAATGAAAGAATGAATAAAAAACATCTTTGTTTGTCATAGATCCCCACAAAAGTCACATCATAATCATTTTAATATGTTTCTCAATGAAAATTAAAATAATTTTGTAAAAATGATCATCTCCTCTATATTGCAATTATATCACAATGGCAACATCAGTCCAAATAATCCCAATTAGATTTTTTTCTAATTCTGAAAGCCAATATCTGAAATTTTCAACTAGCGAGTGCTCTAGAAAAAAAACCCCAAAACAACACGGAGTGCTGTGAGCTTTATCTGAGCAGCCTCATGTTGCATTCACCATTGCCTCATTGAAAACAGTTGATAAAAGACACAAAACAATGCTAAATGGACTCAGGTGCTTACCTTTTTCTTCATCTTAACAAATAATTCAAATTTTATTTTTGCTTTGAACAAAATCTTTATTATATGGTCTCAAGAAGAACATCTGCATAAAACCCCACATCTTTTCCTGGCATGATGGTGACTGTGCTGCTTTTTCAAGAACTGATTTCAAAGGCTAGCTTCTCTGCTTCATTCATAATCGTTAGTGTACACATTTCCTCAAGTTAGCAGCTGAAGTGTGTGGAATGAAAAATGTTTGTCATAACAAATATGATGGGAGACGTGGGTGCCCAAAGAGTGATGAATGCCACTTGTTGTTGTGCCCATAAAGGATTTTCTCTGCATCCCTCCCATTTTTACCATATTAAAATAACTGTCATTACTCTTCCTAAATTTTTCATATGCAATTCTGTCCACACATTGGGAGTGTGTGTGTTTTCTCATGTCCTTGGTTTTTATTTGTGTGTGCTATAACTGTGGTGAATGGTAGGCTCGCATTTTCAGCTCTTCCACTGGCTCCCATTGAGGACAGTGGAAGTTTAAAACGGCACTTCAGTACCAAAAAAAGAGCTTCCTAAACAAACAGCCAGCCAGTGTCAGGGATGTAGATAGTTTGATGTCATGCTGCTCATGTGGAGGTAAACAGACAACATGTAAACAATACAGCAGGTTTGATTATTTGAGCATTTGCTTGGCTGCCATGCATCATCTGATCTTTTCGTTTTGTGTCATGTTTCTACGTCTTTTCTAACCCACTTAACTTTAAGTTGACCATTATGAAGTAAACAAGGGATGCAGACTTTTTATCTAAGATATGTTTTGGGCTATTTGGGCCTTTATTTCTGAGACAGGTCAGCTGAAGAGTGGACAGCAAACAGGGAGAGAGAGGGGGAATCACATGCAGCAAAGGGCTTCAGGTGGAATTGAACCCGTGGCCGCTGCAGTGAGGACACAGCCTCTGTATATGGGGCGCCTGCTCTACCAACTGATGCAGACTTTTATAAGTAAAAATGGGTTTAGAAATGTTCAAAAGGAGGTCCAGTTGAGGGAAAAGGGATGTTTTAAAAATCTTACACAGTCCTTTTTGAAAATATTCTTGCTTTTAGAGCCTTTATCTAAATGTAAGCCAGGGCTGAAATCTTGTCTCTCTTTTCCTTCATTATGTAAGCTTTTTTTTAAAAAAAATTCCTGTCAGCGTTGTCTTATTTATTGAAACCATACGAGAAAAAGGAAACCAGTTGTGCTTTCATTCATAAACATCCTCTGTGTTCCAAGGGTTGATCTAATGGTATCAGGTCGTCTCCATGGACTCTTATGTCAGGGTCAGCAGTGTTCAGAAGGACATCTCAGTGATGAATCTGGGCTGCACTGTTGCCTCACAGCAAGAAAGTTCTGGGTTTGAATCCAGGTCCTTTCTGTGTGGAGTTAGCATGTTCTCCCCGTGTCTGTTGGTTGTCCCTGGGTGCTCCGGTTTCCTCCTACCATCAAAGACATGTATGTTAGGGTTAATACTCCTGCCAGTGCCCCTGAGCAAGGCACTGGTAAGATTTGGAGTCAGTCCCCGGGCGCTGCACTGCAGCATCCCACCACTCCTAGTGTGTGTAGCTCAGGTTAACTACAAATAGGATGGGTCAAATGCAGAGGATTAGTTTCCCCAGAGGGATTGATAAAGTTACTTCTTAATTTGATTACACCACAAGCAAGTAAAACTTCACAAGACTGAATTGGTTGCTAGCTTTGGTACATTAGCTTTACAAACAGAAGCTAAAATATGGCTGCAAGCACCATTCTGCAGAGTTTTGTGACAACCGGTCAGTGGGTCATAGGTACTGCCGTAGACTTCCATTTCAGAGTAAGAGCACCGTTTTAAGCATTGTTTGAAATTTAGCCTCGTGTGTGTAAGTGATTGCAACAACTGTGTGGCAGTAAAAGACCTACAGAAGGTCTTCAATTTTAGTTCACCACTTGATAGCGCCAAAAACTACAGACTACTTCTTTAAGCATTCTCCATAAAAGTGTAATTTGCAGAAAATGTACTGGGTGGAGCTTATAGGTCCTTATGGGAAACTTGTTTGGAATGAGGAGATGTGCATATGTACAAAATTGTATGACTCTCGGTCAAACGTAACATGAAATATGCCTGTTCAAAACTGCCTTTTCAACCGTTTGCTTTAGCACCCCCCCTTTGGCTGATTAATGTAAGATTCACACCATGGCTCTGTGGCATGACCCTCTACCATTCTGTCGAGTTTTGTAAAAAATGGCCACTTATTTTGAAAAGGCACGCCCTTTGCAATTTTTTTTGGATTGTGATGGCTGTTTGTTTGTTTGTTTTACTTTTTAAATGTTTGCCGAGATAGAATTGTAGATATGGATCTCTAGATTGTGTGTACCAAGTTTTGTGCAGATCAGTAAAAATTCCTAAGGGTACAATTTTAAGTGTTTTTCACAAAATTCAAAATGGCAGAAAATCTAATGACCAGAAGTTATGGATCCTTGAGACAAATTTGCTCCGTGTGATTAATCGAAAACATGAGCCAAGTGTTATGACTTGAGGTCATACCTGGCATGACATATGCCCTTTCAAATGTTGCGTATGTAACTGTTTGCTATAGCGCCACCTCTTGGCCAATCAACGTCAAATTCGCACCGTGGCCTCTTGGCATGACCTTTTACCAGTGTGCCAAATTTCACAGCTTTTGTCCAAACGAATCTGTGGGATGCCACTGACTTCAATGGCAGAATAAAGAAAGAAAGAAGAAGAAAAGATAAAAAGACAATGGGGGCTTCACAGCTTCACTGCTTGGCATTAAACTAAAATACTTTAGGAGAGCAGAGCAATAGTGTGTAGTTCGTCAAGGTCTAAACCAAAAGTAGCTCCCTGCTTTAATTTAAACTCTTTCTCTGACCGGTTCATGAAATGTTGACCTGTCCTCTTGAAGCTTGGCAGCCAATCAAAAATAAGAAATGTCAAATTGTGAACTGAGACAACTCTTTTAACTGTTGTCTGACTGTGAACAGTATGGAGGATGGAGCAGACTGCAGTGTAAAAGTTAGAAAAACACTGAATGTTCCTTAATGTCTCTTATGAATGATGTTCATGTACTTGACTACTTTGTTTTTGTACTTTTTGTACCTTACAAAACCACCCGGAATGTTTTTACCACCGTCTCTGTTGAGTGCATCTATAAAATGTTTATTCCCCGATTGAAATGTTCAGAAATATTCTGAAGAGAATTACAGCCAGTTGAGGTTGAATATCCTGCTGTTCAAGCCTCACTGCTTGCTGAGAGCTGCTCATCCATTACGTAGGAGTTCAAGGAGAAGTTTGCATGGACGCACATGCGTACTAGATTTTTTTGTGTCAAGATCCTTTTGTGCTCCTCATATACAGAAAGTGTACCTATATGTCAGACAGTGATGAGTAATAAAAATCTCATCAGAAATAACAGAACCTGCACTGAAATCCTGCTAAAGCTGTGACATATGATCACAGAGGGGTTCTGCTTTGTGTGACGTACAGTTTGCATGCGTGTGCTTTTATGGAACATGTTTTGTTTTGGACTTTGATTATTTCTATTATCCAAGTCCATGTAGTTTCAAAAGACGGTGAAAAACGTCTCTCACCATTTCCCCAAGTTTGTTTAAACAGCTAGAGATGCACAATATTTATCAGTGCTGCTTTAGATTGGTTAAGTCAGAGACTTGCCAAATGCAATCATCCATATCTGCTCTCAATATCTAATCTTTCTTAATCTCAAGTGTGCGTAAACTGCAGGTTATGAAACACAAAAATGTGAAGTTATCAGTTAACTAATCTTTAACAGAGCCAGTTATTATTACGTATTCGGCCCCATTGTGTGATTGTGTGTCAGCTGTTGTTTATAAACGTAAATTAAATTGCAAATCAAAAGCAGA
>JAQFJA010000026.1:18347878-18359519 GCA_029874485.1 Naso brachycentron | reverse complement strand
GAGGGATGAGGCACGACACACCATCAAGAAAATCACCAAAGACATCTTGAAGGTGCTCAACCGGAAAAGTACAGCAGAAACAGGTAACCTCCCGTCAGTTTGATCAGCTTTGGACTGATGATGAGCTTAATGTGCTGTTTTTTCCCCTTCTCGTCATGTTTTACATGACTTTAGTTGCAGGCATGCAGTTTGCCTCGGAGCAAACTGCCTTTTTAAAATTACATCATGGTTTCATTTCACCTACTTGAAAATGGAGTCAGTGAAAATGACTTTGAAGTTTTTACATGTGTCCCCTGATTAATTGACTGGATTTATTTCCATTATGTTTCTATGGAAAAATCCTTGTATGTCACATAAAGAGAAACTGTTTTGCCAGACATCAGTGTTATACGCTGGAGCTTTATCACGTCTGAATGTTTGTTAAACATCATTCATTCACATGCAGGCTGATGGCTCAGTTTCTCTCTGTGGCCGCTCCAGCTGTTATCCTCCTCATAACTCTTCAGATACATTTCATGTGCATACATTTTCTTCTGCTCTTCTTAAGAGAACATCTGCTCTTAAGCGTTTTGTCTTTATCAACCCCAGGCGGGCAGCATCACTCCATCTTCTTTCCACCCAATTTCTATGCTAATAGCTCCCATCTGTTCACAGCACTTTATCTCAGATACATGTGACCTCATTAGGCTTATTTAAATTTCTTCAAAGTCATGATTTTGTATCTTGGAATGTTTCATATCAGCTTATCTATCAGCTGATGGTGACCTTCAGCTCACACTTGTGTTTTTCTACAGTTTGCTGTTTCTTTAAAGTGCCCTTATAGAAATCTCTTTTGCACTGACGCTTCAAATAGGAGGAGGCTGGAAATAAGATAACAGACCAGCAGCTTAACTCGATTTCACGGTCGGCCCGTTCAACAGACTGAAAAGAAAAGCGCTGACCAGTTACGAGTCGCTGCTCCTGCTCTTAGTTTTTTCTCTCCTGTATTTCTCTCATATGCAGGAGGGGAGGAAGGACAAAAGAGGAAGAGGAGTAAACCGGAGGCCTTCCCCACCGCAGAAGATATCTTCTCCAAATTCCAGCACCTCTCCCATTTCGACCAGCACCAAGTCACCTCCCAGGTTAGAGAAGAAAACCTCATCCTGTCACTTCCTCATGTCTCCCACATTTCACTCTTTGTAGGAATTATTTTGGAAACCTGCCTCAGGGTTTATAAATGCATATACTCTGGCAACTTAAAACAAAAGACCTCTCAAGGTGACTCATTTGCATGTAAATGTAATTTAAACATGCTTTGATTTCTCTGGTGAATATAGATGGATTAGATGGATGAATATAATTTGAATAGATATTGCATTCAGGGGTCTTTGACTTAAAAACACAACCAAAGTCACATCCAGAGATTTTTCTCAGTCGAGGTTAAAACAGAGTTAATACTGAATGCAACACTACATAACACCCAGCATCAAAATAATCTAATAAATGATTTGCCCTGTTCTGTCCTGATGAAGACTCTGCACAAGCATTGTAGTTGTGTTTGTAAAGGAACAGTTTTTCCATTTTGGTTAACAGTTCTATTCAGGTTTTTGTGCAAAGTTAAGCACTCACATATGACTATTAAATATGAAGCTATAGCCAGATCAGCGTTAGCTTGGCCTTTAAGACGTGAAACAGGAGGAAACAGTTAGCCTGGTTCTGTCCAAAGGAAAACAAATCTACCAATCTGCAAACCTAAAACTCAGTAATCAAGATCTTGTATCTCGATTGTTTAATGTGAACGAGTCATTATTTCGTGAGTGGACATGTCGGATGCATGGGTCGACAAGTCAGTCAACTTTTTTTTGCGATGGCAGTTGTGTTGCTGAAAAGAAAGTTCAAACTGCGCCACTCAGCGGTGCAGTGAGGTTAGTTTACTGTTGAATATCCAACCTGAAACTAACTTTATTCCGGTGCTCATGTTAAGGAAATGCTGTGAATAAATGCAAACGGAGGTATTTTTCTTTTGTTGGCCTGGAAAATGGAACGATATCAACTTCAAAATTGGTCGTTAAGTCGCATCCCTAGTTTAATTTGTACAAAAATCCAAGGTTGAGGTTTTGTTTTTCTTTTTTTGTGAGGTTGCAAGGCAACCAGTGGAGGCTTCATGAATTAACCATACCTGGTCAAGAAAAGGAGGCTGGTTGATGATTTTTTCACTTTTGTAGATAGCTAGGCAGGCTGTTTCCTCCTGCTTCCAGTCTTAATGCCATGCTAAGCTAATTACCTGCTGGTTTTAAGTTTCTGTGAATGGAAATGAGAGTGGTATGTTTTTGTGATTTGTTGTATGTTCTCATTTAACTTTTGGCATGAAAGCAAATAAGTGTATTTCCCAAATTGTTGAAATGTTCCTCTGATAAAAAAATCTAAAAGGATACATCTGTTATCATTACTCATTTCAAGGTAAAGGTAAACCTGTTTGAACCAGTTTTAAAATAGAATTGGATTTGGATTCTACACACACTTGTATTGCAGCAGTTTGTGGAAAACATGTTTAATTAGTTATCTGAATGTTTAAGGGCAGAGAAGAGCAAATTTGTTCCCAGTTCTATGACTGCAAGACAAAGTTTGAATCAGTAATATTCTCTAATGGTGGTTGTCTTCATTTGTCCACTGCTGACAAAATACTTTGGCATTTGCTTGATTTTTTTTTCCATCTCTTTTTCTTATTTTTTCTTGTTTTAAACGTAGTCTGTCTTTGGTGAATAGCAGCCTATTATTGTGTCTAAACCAATGCTGTAAATGTTGTTGTTCTGTTGTTTTGCATCTTAATGAAGTGTGATGTTTTGTTTGTGTGCAGGTGTCCAGAAATGTGCTCGAACAGATCACCAGCTTTGCCTTAGGGATGTCGTATCACCTGCCTCTGGTGCAGCACATTCAGTTTATTTTTGACCTCATGGAGTATTCGCTCAACATCAGTGGCCTCATAGACTTTGCTATTCAGGTACGAGCAACTTAATCACTATTTTTAACATGAATAAATCCAGGTGTGTCTCTTTTTATCCATCATTGTTTGTCAAACAAACAAACAAACAAACACTGGCTGTGTGTGTTTTGTAGCTTCTGAATGAGCTGAGTCTGGTGGAAGCCGAGTTGTTGCTGAAGTCATCCAGCCTGGTGGGCAGCTACACCACCAGCCTGTGTCTGTGCATCGTAGCTGTGCTGAGGAGGTACCACTCCTGCCTCATCCTCAACCCCGAGCAGACGGCGCAGGTTTTTGATGGGTATGTCACTGACAAGCTTTGATGTTTGTCAGCAGGGTGCCTCCAAATCTCAGTCTCATGCCATTTCCTAAGCACGGTATGCTTTGGTTTCATAATGTTATATTGAAATGAACTGAAATGGGGACAAATTCCAACACTAGAAGGATGTTTACGGGGTAACAAAAACAAACAAAAAACTACCCAACAAACAAAAAAACCCTTTTGATTAAAGAAGTTAAAAGGATGTTTTGGGTTGTGAAAGCGAGTGAAAGAGTTGTAGTTTAGCTGTTACGACTGAGCCTCATTCTCCTGTCTTTAAGGCTTCCTATTGTTACAGTGACCTCATTTCCTGTGTGCCATTAGATTAGCAGTTGTTTATGATGCTGGCAAATTTGGATTAAAGCATAAGCGGAATGAATTCATGGCTCTGGTTAGCATTAACAGTGTTAGGAAGCTGCTGAACTCTTTACTTCCTGTTGCTACTGAGCCACAAGTTGAAGAAATTCAGTCGTAGTTTGACTTCTAAAATTATTTACAAACACTCAAATTCGCCTCAATAGTCTGTCGTCATATTTGACTTGCTTTGGGTGCACTGTGGAGTGTAAAATCAGAGTTTGGTAGTGGCTACTGTTGATGCCATTGACTTGCGCTAGCATTAGCATTAGCATTAGCATCAGCTGCGAAATGGTGAACTGTCCAAACTTCTTACTGCATCAAATGAACTGAAAGTAGTCTTTATTAAGAGGAATGGGACTGGAGAAGTCGAAAATTAGGCATTATGTCAAAAGTTCTGGAATATCCGTTTAAGTTTTGTGATGATTAGTTACGAGTTCATCAGTGAGCTTTAGAGACGCTGTCATGGGAATTTATCTCACTTTTGTACAGAGCAAGGCCTGCTAACTTTCTGCTCAGCTACATTAGCCAACTGCTGGCTGTAGCTCCGTGTTTAGAGTATAGAAATGAGACTGATAGCAAACCTCTTCTCTAAATCAATGTTTACCTAAAATGTCATTACTTTCCTTTTAGACTTGTAGCTGGAGGCGTTGCTGTGTGAGTCATGTGTGTAAATGTGTTGTCAGGTTGCGCATCGTGGTGAAATCAGGTGTGAACCCAGCTGACTGTTCCTCTGCTGAGCGCTGCATCTTGGCCTACCTGTATGACCTCTACACCTCCTGCAGTCACCTCAAGAACAAGTTTGGCGAGATCTTCAGGTAGAAATAAATTTTCTTCTGAAAATAAAAGTTGAGCTCTGCTTCAGGGCTTTTTATGACTATAAGGTAATCTTTCAAAGATATAGAATATTTCTTGTAAAACGTGTTAAATAGTGAATTGCACTAAAACTGAGTCCTTAGATTTACGTACAGTGTACATGTACATATTAATGAGATTTGCATTCCCACTCTCCTCTTAGTTGATTCTTTAAATGGGAAAGATCCAGCAGTTTTGTACAGAAAAATCAACTTTTACCAAATGTTATTTTGTTACTTGTTTTTCCACTGTATGGGAGTTTTGTTTCTTTGTTTATCCACGCAGACATAATGCTTGTTTCTCTCCTCTCCTCTTGTGTTTTTTCTTAGTGAATTCTGCTCCAAAGTGAAAAACTCCATCTACTGCAATATCGACCCATCTGACTCCAACATGCTTTGGGATCCTGTGTTCATGATGGAGGCCATCGCCAACCCCTCGGCCCACAACTTCAACCACTCCATGGTGGGAAATATCCTCAACGACAGCCCGGCTAACCGCTACAGCTTCGTCTGTAACGTGCTCATGGACGTGTGCGTGGACCACAGAGACCCAGAGAGGTGCGTTACTTTTGTTAAGATGTGTTTATGCCTTAGACGGCTACAGTTTTCTCCTCTTTGTCAGGCTGTTGTTTCATAACGTGATGTGCTTTCAGGGTGAACGACATTGGGATCCTGTGTGCCGAGCTGACGGCGTATTGTCGCTCTCTGAGTGCTGAGTGGCTCGGAATCCTCAAGGCTCTTTGCTGCTCCTCTAACAATGGAAACTGTGGCTTCAATGACTTGCTGTGTAACGTCGATGTAAGTTGTGGTTTCATAACTCTAAAGGTCTTTTCACACCAGATGCGTTTTTTTCACGTGATTAATTTGCATGTCAATAATAATTCTTTGAACTGCTTATTTGGCATGAGAATTTCCACACTGAATGCAAATATCACGCCGAGAAAAAATAACCCTTTTATTTTTCACATCGAGGTAGATTTTTCTGAGCTTTCACACTGTGAACAAAGACATCGACCAATTGGGATGGTTGTGCAGAATGAATGTCACTTCCATCCCCCTCTGTAAAAGGAAGTTTACATGGCCAGCTCCATGTTTGTTTTGAGAAGAATTTCAGGCTTCGTGGACCCAAAAAAACATTAAAAACTACAAGTTATTAAATAAAAGCAATGTTCTGAAAGGACGAATAACAACCTTGGTGACCCGGCATGTACTGTTTTTTGTAATTACTACTCGTAGGGGAGAACAGGATCCTTTAATAGGAGTCTTTCTATGACCAGTGTGCAGTGATTTTGCGATTACTTAGCAGCTTGTGGAAAAGTTATGTTAGCCGCACGACTCGTCTGTTCGTAGGCTCACATTACTGATGCTTCATGCCAGCCACTGCTGGGGCTGGAGTGAGCTGTCAGAACTCTTTTGCAAATTCATGTTGCTGCCAGTCTGAGTAGTTTTAACGCCAAGTAATAGCCAGCGAGTATTTTGCATTTTCATGTAATTTATTCGCGACGCTCCCAGTGTGTGACTGTTAGCCAAGATGAAGGGTAATGGCAGTCCTGCTGTAGACACCTGTGGCATAGGTATTTATTCACAGTTAACAGTAGGTACAGAGTCGCCCCTTCACACGGAAGTGTAAATCCAGCCTGTGTAGCACTTGCTTGTTGTTAAAGGGATAGCTGAGTATTTTTGAAGCGGGTTTGTATGAGGTGCTGTTGCTGATGGGGTCAGCAGAAAAACAGTTTATAGATAGGTGTAAATGCTCACCTTCTGCTGCGCACTGTATCACACCGCAAATCAGCTGTAAAACAAAAAGTAAACAGTTGTCGACAGCAAAGGAAAGTGTTGAAAAAATCCTAAATTTAGTGTGCAGTTGAATTGATATTGATTTTTTTTTAAGGGAAGCATTATATATATGTATATGTATATATGTGGCTAAAAAACGTTTTTCTGCTGACCACCATCTGCAGAAAGTCATGGACTGACTATGCATAAGAACATTATACAGCCACACTTCAAACATACTCAGCTATCACTTTAAGTGTGAATTGTTACACCTGTTCTCATTGGACTCTTACATTACTTGCTTGTAAATTCTGTTCATCAGCTCTGTTGTATTTTTTTTAATGACGTGTTTTCAGTTCTGTCAGCGAGTCATGTGCTGTTTCAGATTCTGCCTGCCTTTAATGTAACTCCAGTACTGATACTTGGTGCCTCTCTGACTGAAGTAGCTTCTCTCATCTCAAAGCATTCATGTTGAAGTTAATCTTTTCTCTTCTCATCCTTCAGGTTAGCGACTTGTCCTTCCATGATTCCCTGGCAACATTTGTAGCCATTCTCATCGCTAGACAGTGCCTGCTCCTGGAGGACCTGGTTCGCTGTGTGGCCATTCCTTCCCTCCTCAACGCAGGTGAGCTTCATTTCATTTCGCTTGTAGCAAATAAATATTTTGAAAGCAGTTCAGAAGGAAGAAGGTTTAACAGCTCATCATCCATCAAACCAAACTACACAATCCTTTCAGTCATTTCTAAACAACTAAAGTTTCCCTCGTCATGTTCAGCTGTGTTTGTTTGTTATTTCACATTGTTTACAGTATTAAACTGGACGTTGTTTTGTTTTACACAAGTGAACTTCCATTTTTTAAAATCAACTTAGTCCAGTTTGTATTTAAACTCGCAGCTGGAGTGGCAGCAGCTCGACGTTTCAGCTGTTTATTCATCACTTTCAGCTCTTTCAATCATGGATCCACAACTCACAGCTTTTCCACTGTTTTCTGTCGTTGTTTTCTGCAACCCGCGATCATAGTGTGAGGTGTTTGGGTTTTCAGCTTGCTCAATATATTGATTTGTTGTTCTGGGTTATAGCCATTAGACTTTCTACTGAGTGAGCAGTATGTTGCGACTTGGCGTGGAGTAAAAAATACTGTGAAATGCATTGCTTCTGTTAGAGAGGAGAGTAAATGCTGCATATTTGACGTGACTCCGTGAAACCATGGCGCACTTTGTGTGCTGGCCAGAGAAATGCTCCCTTCTTCCCACTGCTAATCTTTTCTCTCTCAGCTGCCGTGCTGTTTAGTTGGGTTTGGCTCCTTTTGTAACACCATTACACTTGCCAAATGCCAGCAGCTCCAGCTTGTGGTAACCTCTTTGTTCTCGCTCCCTCTTTCGCGACAACAGCTCTGTGAGAATCCACTTCATCCTGACTGAGGAAAAGTGAATCTAGGACAAGGTTTTAATTAAGATTTGCGACATTTATGGAGATTGTAGATGGTGTAGACTGTCAAAAAAACTGTGGCTTAGCTCTAACTGATGCATCTTTGTCTGAACTCTTCTTCAGCCTGCAGTGAGCAAGACTCTGAGCCGGGAGCTCGACTCACCTGCAGGATTTTGTTACACCTTTTCAAGACGCCTCAGCGCAACCCTGTCCCCCAAGATGGGGTGAAGTCAGGTACTTCACACAAGCAGAAACCTTTGTGCCAGTGTTTGAACATGTTTCTTTCCACATGACTGTGGCTTTGTCTCACACGTTTAACTGTCGTGACTTTGCAGATAAATCCTCCGTTGGAATCCGATCGTCCTGTGATCGCCACCTTCTGGCTGCATCTCAGAACAGCATAGTTGTTGGAGCAGTATTCGCTGTCCTCAAAGCTGTCTTCATGCTGGGTGAGAATATTTGCTGTGCTGTTAGCAGAAGCTTTTCACTCAGAAGCTGTCACATAAACCAGGGCCCATCTGATGTGGGATATTTGAGGCCGATGTCCATATTGATCTTACAGAGAAACAGAGAATAAACTTAAGTTTTGTAACTGACAGACTCATCTTACCAAGTAACATTACTGAGTGAGCTTTATGCTTATTGAATGCATCTCTCAACTGTCTTAATACTTAAAAATGGTTCATTAAAGGGCTGTCGCTGCTATTTACCTGCTCACTCGGTGAGTTGAGTGGAGCTGCAGATGTGAGTCAGACTGTGCCAGAAAGAGCGGGGCAGAGAGGGGAGGGGCACCTTTTAAATCATGATGTGACGATGGTCAGGGCTTAGTGGTCGATGGATGATAATGGAAATGTTTAATCATTTCTTCTGGCTTTTAAAAACTGTTTTAATATCAGAGAACATATATGCCCACACTGATATATCTACGATAGGCCGATACCGGCAAAATAATGTCACTAATAGCGGCACCCAGGGTAACATGAAGTTAGTTTGCCTGGTCATAACCTCTGCTCAGATCTGGGATTGATACAGATAACATACAGTAAAAATAGTGGACACTGATAGATTTCACTGTTTGGGTTACTGCTCTCTCCTTGTTGTTTTAGGTGATGCCGAGCTAAGAGGCTCAGGACTGTCACACCCTGCTGGCCTGGACGACATATCTGAAGGGCGCAATGTCTCCATAGAAACGGCCAGCTTGGATGTATATGCAAAGTATGTTCTGAAGACGATCTGCCAGCAGGTGAGAATTTGATCTGACAGCAATGAAATCCACAACTGCAGTTCACTCAGTCAGTGAAATTGGAAGAATACAACCCTGAGATGATTGATGTGTCTGGACCACATGCATGCACGCTCAGTGTTCTCAGCACTGCTGCCCTCTCTGTCTGAACAGTTTGTAAACGCCCTATTTTTTGATATGCTGATACCAGTCAACCACATGCACCTCGAGCCGATAAATCTCTGCATTTCCAGTGTTCTGCTTTTTGCTTGTTTAAGCTCTTGCTGTTCTGAGTCACTTGTAAATGTGGTGAGCCAAATCCTGAATGAGATGAAGGCCAGAGTAAAGCTGCACATGCTCACACATCAGCCTGGCTTCTTTCTATTTCTGAGAAAATAACTTTGCCCTGTTTTCAGCACCACCTGGCCAGCTTTAGTCAAGCTTGTTTTGCATGATTCATGAGTTTGTGATGCTTGTTCTTAAGCTGGAGGATCAGTTGACCTCTGTCACATTTCTCCCACATCTCCTCTCTCACACCTTCCTTTTTCCTCTGCTTCCTCTTTGGCAGGAATGGGTTGGAGAGCGCTGCCTGAAGTCTCTGTCCGAGGACAGCAGCGCCCTGCAGGACCCGGTGCTAGTCAACATTCAGGCCCAACGGCTTCTGCAGCTCATTTGCTACCCACATCGCCAGCTGGACAGTGACGATGGCGACAACCCTCAGAGGCAGCGCATCAAACGCATCCTACAGGTGGAGAATACATAGACACTCGTGTAGTGTTTGTGTCAGAGAGCCATCTGTTTTCTGTCTCTAAGTGTGTCTTAGAAAAACAAAATTTCATCCAGCATGAAAAGGGTGTGAGCCTCGACTGTCTGATTTTTTTCAGAATGATGATAATTTCTAAGCTGCTGCTCAGTTGTCTGAGTTGAATCAGAGCTGTGAGGTTTTGCTGCCCTCTCCTGGCTGAATCAGGCATTGAGGAAATGTCTGACCAGTTCCATAAACAAACACAAACTCAACTGGCATTTCTCAACAAAAAGGAAATGTTTCATTGTCTAAGAGTGTTCTTGTCTCTTTCACAGAACATGGACCAGTGGACAATGAGACAGTCGTCTCTGGAGCTGCAGCTGATGATCAAACAGAGCACAAACAACGTCAGCTGCTTTTCTCACTTATTTAAGAACAAAATGTGAATGTGTAGTCTTTGTTAAATGATTCTGAATATTTCTCAATTACTCTCTGATAGGAGCTCTACTCGCTCTTGGAGAACATAGCCAAGGCCACTATAGAGGTGTTTCAGAAATCAGCTGAGATGAACTCTAGTAACCCCTCAGGAAATGGAGCAGCAGCCCAGGGGAGCTCTGCCTCCAACAACAACAGCACCACTAGCAAAATGAAGCCAATTTTAAGGTGCGTATCCATGCTTTTCTTTTTCTTTGACTTTTTCTTTCATTTGTCTCTTGAAAGTTTATCTTTATTCTTTATATTTTGTATTGTTCTTGATGTTTAACCTTTTTGTTGCTTGTGCTGCAGCTCATCAGAGCGGTCAGGTGTGTGGCTGGTGGCTCCGTTGATAGCCAAGCTGCCCACCACAGTTCAGGGCCATGTACTGAAGGCAGCAGGAGAGGAGCTTGAGAAAGGGCAGCACCTGGGTTCCTCCTCACGTAAGGAGAGGGACCGGCAGAAACAGAAAAGGTAAACAGCAAATGATTTGATTTTGTGCTGTGATTTTTTTCCTCACGTAACTGACTTTGTTTCCTCCTCAGTATGTCTCTGCTGAGCCAGCAGCCATTCTTGTCTTTGGTGCTGACGTGCCTGAAGGGGCAGGACGAGCAGAGGGAAGGCCTTCTCACCTCCCTCTACAGCCAAGTGCAGCAGATCGTGACAAACTGGAGAGAAGACCAGTACCAGGATGACTGCAAAGCAAAGCAAATGATGCACGAGGCTCTGAAACTACGACTGAACCTCGTAAGAATGTCTAGATCATCACATTACAACACAGGCTATGTAAAGGTCATCTGTTATTCTTTTTGTTGCCCTCTAGGTACAAGCTTTAGATTTTTATCTGTTTTTTTAACTTTAAATCCAAAATTGAGTTGGATCAAACATGTTATAAACAGTATTTTTCTTTTCTGACGAGGTGGGGGGCATGTTTGACACAGTGCAGCGCAGCACCCAGCAGACCACTGAGTGGGCCGTGCTGCTGCTCGACATCATCAGCAGTGGCACAGTTGACATGCAGTCCAATAAGTGAGTGTTAACTGAAGAAAAAGACCTTCTCCAAAGTGCAAACCACGTTATTGTAAACTTTTTTTTTTTTTAAATTGCCAGCACAGTTATCAGTCTGTGTTCTCTCCTCCAGTGAGCTCTTCACAACAGTGTTGGACATGTTGAGCGTGTTGATAAACGGCACACTGGCTGCTGACATGTCCAGCATCTCTCAGGGCAGCATGGAGGAGAATAAGAGAGCTTACATGAACCTGGTCAAGAAGCTCAGGGTAAGAACAGCAAACCTTTCTCTGCCGCGGGGGGGGGGGGTTCAGACTGGATGCAACATGGCGCTCCCCACGGCGACGTCGCGGCACACTCTCAGTCCCTTTTATACTGTTCTTTTACTATTTCATTTATCTATATAACTGACTGAGGTCCCACTCAAGAATTCTAGTGCACTTATACAGTTGTACCTGACCATATGACATAATAAAGTCTTGAATTGAATTCACTTTATTCA
>JAQFJA010000026.1:18253071-18265889 GCA_029874485.1 Naso brachycentron | reverse complement strand
TCCCACTGACCACCAGTATTTGAGCTAAGCTAATTAGCGGTGGGCGAGCTCTGCCGGTCTCTTCCTTGTTACTGCATGCACAGTTGGAAGAATGGGATCTAGTGTCTGGAACTCAGGAGGGAGGCGAATAACAAAAAGCATTTTTTAAACTTGATTATTTGATTAAATATTTTAAATTGTACTGATTAAAGTGTGACACAGACTCTAACTTACTGAAGTATGTCACAGTATATGAACTAATGATACATAAATATTTAATTCTTTGGTGTATTTAAAAGCACGCCGTTGTTACCTCAAGAGTTCACAGTTCATGACAGGACGCTGGCATCGGTTGTATGACCCCTCTGTGCAGATTCATTTTACTGCCAAGTTTTCTTGGATTTCTCACATGAGTGGCCAGGCGCAGCAGGAGAACTAGGACTGCCAGTACAACTAATGACTCTCAGCTGACTTCTTCTTTTCACTAGACAGACAGACGGACGCACACAAACTTTTATATGCAGCGGACAATGAAGCGAGTGACTGTCCTCAGTGTTTGGGCTCATGGACCGACCATGTGAGTCTCAGCTGATGCCAAACAGAACTGAGCTGATAGTTTTAAGAGAAAATGGGCAGCTGGCGATTTTTTTTAAACTACTTTAGCTGTTTTTCCAGCCTGATGCTAAAAGGAAGACAGAGAGGACACAAGTGTGTGCAAAGCAGTATGAACCAGGATTTAACCATAACCCTAACAGTCAAGTATCAGCTTATAAGGGCCAATAAGTGATTGCTGACCTGATTAGTGTTACGTTTCTTCTAATATAAAATATTTTTGTATATTTCTGGTGGGGATTATTTTTTAAAATTATGGTATGTGGATGTTAACCTCCTATGCCCTGAGAGAGTTCATGTAAAAAGTTTAAGTTTAGAATCTGGTTTAAAAAAAAAAAAAAAAAGGTATGACAAGATTTCTTACCAGTAACTTCAACGTAATCACCACATTTCCCAGAATTTTTGGTTGACCAACTCGTAAGCATATCTGCAGTGGTTTGTACACATGCCCTGCGTTTTTTTTCCTGGTACGTATTTGAGTGTAAAATTACAAAAAAAAATTAAATTACACAAAGTGCTAATCTGAGTCTAAAAAATAACATAATGTGGTAAATTAACAAGTCACAACAAGCACACAGGACCATTTAGAGTTGTTGGAAAGTTTATCTGATGACTTTAGGTGGAGGCAGGCTAGCACTTCCCATTGACTACCACTGTTTGAGCTAAGCTAATTAGCGGTGGGTTGAACTCTGCCTGTCTCTTCCTTGTTACTGCATGCACAGTCAAAAGAATGGGATCTATCTTCTTGTCTGGAACTCAGGAGGAAGGCAAATAACAAAAGATTTTTAAAGTTGGCGTAAGCCTTTAACTAAGTCCAATCAAAAAATTCAGTCAGATCTGCTCCTCGAACTGACAAACAGTTCATAACTGAAGGTCATTTGAGGTTCTTCAATTACAACAATCAAAATTTGCAGTTTGGTCAGACCCATCAGTTCTCGAGCCTTGTTAGCTGAAAAGAGCTGACTCAAAATTGTTTCTTTTCATTAGCTATGATGTGTAATCAAGCTAGAAAGGACCTCACATTAGTCTTTGCCTGGGGCCTCCAAATCACTAAAACCGCCCCCACCAACACTTCAGTGCCTTGCTTAGCGGTGCCTCCTAACTGCCAACTGCTCCAGTGGCAGATAACACTGTTGTTGTAATGGGAAGCTTCCAGGTGTAAATGTGTGTGGTTGTGTGAGTGTAAATGAGGCATTTCAGACAAAGAGAGTCTGGCTTTCAGCAATTTTTTTTCCTGCTTAAATTAAAATAAAAAAAAAAACCTCTTCCGAATGGTCCAAATACACATAAAATGCAGTTGAACTTAACAACCATCTGTGAGCATTAACTGGTAATGTAGTACTAGACAAGGATGCTGTTGCTATGGTTACCAGCAACCTAATATCCCTTGTGGACTTCAAATGTCAGTTAAACGGCTGGCTTGAAGTGCCATCACGGTATTCTACATGTCAGTTTAACATTTGGTCTCTTCCTCTTCCTCATTTTGTTGGGTCGTGTTTGTTTTTCCTTTACTTGTTCTGTCTACGGTGTGACAGAGATTTTGGAGTTGGTGCTATAGACAGTGGTGGAGCAGACACTTTGTGACCATGGCAATGGTACATCCTCTAATTCTCTGGGTTCTTGTTTGTCAGTTTGCTCATTACATCCCGCTCACCGGTCGACAGACCCACCTTGGGCAGTGAGGCTCTTGAACCTGAACTCTGTGTGGTCATCGTCAGCACAGTGGTGATGCCCAGACCCACTCTGGCCGGCGCGGCATCCATGTTTATCCAGAAAGACACCCATGAGAGGATAACGATGAGGAGGGAAGGGATGTACATCTGAATCAAGTAGTAGCCCATTTGTCGCTCCAGATGGAACTTCACCTCAATGCAAGTGAATTTACCTGGAGACACATGACAGGATACATTCAACTGCCTCACGTTTGTTTGTTTTCAACTTGTATGCGCTGAAAGGAGAAATCAGCTGAAGCACTCAATCTGGATTTTCAGCATGGGCTCACTAGTTTCTCAATTAATTTAATACCTGTGTTGTAATACTTTGTGCAGTAGCCCAAATCTTTCTCCTCTTTCAGCACAAACTGAGGAAGGGTGAGATCATCAGCCACCTGAACGGGGTTCTCCGACAGCCACTCAAAGATCAAGTCATTCATGGTGTAACCAACTGTGAAGAGAACAGAGGAGGGAAAAGAGATTTAAATGAAGGAGAGATGGCAAGAAACGTGTCACTTTAGTTCAGATTAGGTTGAACAGAATAGAGTCTAGACTGTGAATTCTTTAATTCAACTTCCCATAAATCCTGCACATAATTTCAGACAATTTCTGGCTTATGTAAAATGATGCATCTCATTAATTTACTTTTCATACTTTTTCTTTTCAGTGATAAACTTTGCATTTAAAATTTCTGGAGTAAAACTGCGCTCCATCATTTTCAACATTAAATTGATATCATAGCAAAGCTGCTGCCAGTCGACATTAAAGCATGTACGGGTTCCATACTATGAGAAGTGAATACATCATTCACAGGGAATTTGACATGTCTTGTTTCTAAACGTTCTACAAAGATGATGGTGTTTACCATCTGTCACTGCACGAAAGTGCAGCTGCACCAGCTATTAAATATTCTTCTCTTCTTTCTTGTCACGTTTGCTGTGACCCTCCATTTCTGTCCTCCTTCTTAACCTAATTTCTTTTCTTCACCACAACTCTGCGATCTTGTTACCGCAGAACAAAATCTTTGCGTGAGGATCATTAAAAAACCTTGGCTAATGAGACTCAGAGAGAGAATGAATCCTGGAGGATTGTGGGGATGTAATGTGGCTTTTGCCCATCTGTCCAGCTACCAGCTAGCCTCTGCCATCGTGTTTGTCACAGTAAAGGTCACCCACCACAGTGACAGTCATGTTGTTGCTGTTGCTTGAAGGTTACAGAATAAGGGGGGCATGAGGAGCAAATCTGCCTATGACATTAGGAGGTACCGTGTGCAAACACACACTGAACTAATTAGTGCGTCTGTGTAATCTTTTCAAAGCAAATTCCACAAACAGTAATGTGCAAACTGCAAAATGAGTCAAGTCGGTCTAGTAAAGCACGTAGACACTCAAAATAAGTCAGAAGTTTTTTCTGCTGTTCCTTTATAAGGTGGTTCTCCTTCTCACAGCTGCCTGATCATAGATGTATTAAAAATGTATGCCACATGCAACAACAACCCAGGATTCTGTGCACATCTGACTAACACACGTCTACAGGGACCCTTTAGGGCCCGACTTACAAGGGCATTAATTATTCAAGATGTTATAACCTAACCCGTACCACAAGCTGGAAAAACAGCACCACTAAAACACACCTACCTTGTTCTCGAGAATCCTGTCATTCACACATCCTGCTGCAACGAGCAAGGGGAATACCAATGCTTTCCTGCGATAATTCTGAGACCAGCTGAGCTAATAAGTATCAAATCATAATTGATATTGTGATCAAAGTGCAACAAAGCAAACTGTTGGTGTAAATCTCTGTTTCATTTATCAAGAAGTGGTTCACCTAATAACAGCCACAATCATAACACAGTTCTGGGTATGCTTCAGATTTGGGGTCTTAGTCTTGCTTTGCACTTACATCGTAAGTTACAAAGTAGATTTGAGGTTACTGGACACTGATGGCTCAAGGCAAAGTGCAGTGGTATAAGCTGCATATATAGAGCTTTGATGTGTCAGAGTAAGGCAGAATCTCCTGCTTGGTTCTATTTATAAATCTATATTAAGCTTGTGGCATGAAAGGCCAGAAAAGAAGATTGGCCTTGGCTCTCTCAAACCCCAAACATAACTCTCCTCTTTTTCCTGCCCCTCCGTCACCCGCCTCTCTCTTGCTTTCTTGTGTTGAACAGACGGTGTTTCCACAGCTGCAGGAGTGGCAGTAAAACCTATGATGTCCTCTTAACGTCGAGCTAGAGCCAAGGTGATCACACCCTTGGGTGTTGTACTTGCACTTGTCAACACAAGGCCAAGTATTCTCACAGGCCTTTAATCAGAAATGATTATGACTCCACTAAGGGCAAGTGTGATGTGATACACTTATCCAAACACAAAGGCACGCACATGCATCTGCTTCTCCTCTCTCATGCACTCTGAAAGGCTAAAATGTCTTTATATTTTTGTTTGTGTGCTGACTCGCTGATCCACATTTGGAACTAAATTTATTGACTCTCCATTTTATCTGTTTGTCCTTTTATTAATTTGCAGTTATAACTCATAGGCTGAGAGTAGCCTAACTAGTTCTATACCTGTTAAACTTGTATCAGATAAGGATGCATGTAGAGATACCATCATTCAGTCTGACTCATGCTTCGGAAAAGGCGCAGTGACTTCATGGCGCAAGTGCTCTTTCTCTTCCCTCCCTTTTGCAAGACTTTAGTCTTTTTGTCCCTATGACAGGAAATTAGGTCACCTCTAGGCACAGGGGGTAGGTCACACATAATAAAAGGGACACAAAATGAAAGTTTTATTATTTATATCCTGGAAATTGGTTTCATGAGGGCAGATAGCCTGTCTCTACTAACAGCAAGCAAAGTCTGAAAGGGTAGAAAATTATGCTTCCTCTACATTTTACCAATAGGCTTACATTTTAAAAGATTTCAAATAAGGTGAATTTCTTGAACTTTACAGTTCTATAAAATGTAAAACTGTAGATGTGCATTATGTGAACAAGTGAGTTAAAAATGGCTTAGCTGATGTTTGTTTAGCCCCATCACCTCCTGCTGTTGCTACAACTGTCAGGCTTTCTGTGCTGCAGTTCACAATGAAAATGAGGGAAGATATTCTTACTAAAAATAAGTAACAGCCTATTGGAAACAATGGGTCCATACATTCAGTCAGTGATATATAAAGGCAGGCTTGTCATTAACTGTAGAGCAAACAACCTTTGCTAGTTCTTAGCTTGCTCATTAAACTAATGTTAGCTTCACAGGTTGGTTGAAAACACAATTTTCAAAATGACTTAATGTTTTACAGCTGACTTATTTTTAAAGAACTGTTCAAGAGAGCCTTGAATATGTTTTACTTTTAGTGTTAAAAGAGGAAAATATTTTAGGGTGAGGACTGAACATAGTGAAAGTAAAGTAAAGTTAGCTCAAATGCTGACCTAGCAGGGCTAGCATCCATGGCTTCCACACAGTGTGGAAACACAGTGAATAAGCTTGTTGGGACGAGAATAAAGCTTTTTATTTTTTATTTTTTTATGCAGTCTGTAGCACCACAGAAAAAGGAGTATTAAACTGTCGAAGCATCAGAACACATTTTAGCTTTTTGCTGATCATATTTTGGGTTTTCGAGAATGTGAAAAAAACACAATTAAAATTTCTTAGTACCCCCCCCCCCCCACCAGTGCACACTGCTTCAACACAGAGAAATAATTAGAAAAGCTCCTGTTTTGTGGGAGGGTTTAGCAAATGGTCAATTAGCTTTTCCCATCCGAAACAACATCAAAATATATTGATTGTTGACTAGCTTAAAGGTAGCAATCAAAATCTAATATCATTAACAAATAACCACCTTCACTGAGATGCAACTCCAAAAGATTAAATGTCCATTTTCCAAGTTGATTCTAAGACAAAGTTATATTTATGATACTGTTTCTAGCTCTTAAATTAGGCCCTTTAGCAATGATAGACTCTTTACAGGCCAGGAAACAGCACAAAATTGAGAGGTGAGGGGATGAAAGAGGAAAGTGAGACAAAAGGGAAGAGGAAGAAAAGAGGAAGACTCACAGCTTTCAAGCTGCATGGTACAGGTCTGAATATCCATTGGGAAATTCTTCAAGTCCATAGGGCAGGACAGGGTTAGAGTCAGCCTGAGATAAAGATTGAAAAAGAGAAAAGGGGCGATAAGGAATGTCAAAAAGCACAAAAGGGTTTGAGGAAAGGTTAGAAAACACAAGGAAAACTGATTAAACAAAAAGAAAAGTAGATAAGTGCCAAATTCTCCGTTTTACA
Source organism: Naso brachycentron (assembly GCA_029874485.1). Lineage (NCBI taxonomy): Eukaryota > Metazoa > Chordata > Actinopteri > Acanthuriformes > Acanthuridae > Naso > Naso brachycentron. The sequence goes on along the minus strand of JAQFJA010000026.1, from coordinate 18,259,313 downwards.
AATAATGAAACAGGAGTCTCGTGTGCAATGCAATAAGCTAAATTAAAACAGATTGCCTTTTAAAACAGCTGATTGGGAAACACTGAGTCAGTCTGCCATTCAATTATTTGTCACACAACAGTGATGTCAAGCAGCTGTTGTCAGCATCTACTTTTATTTGTTGTGGTGTTGAGTGTTGCATGAAACCTTTAAGAACCCTACGAAGAGAAAGAGAGAAATCTATTTGTCTGAGTCTGTCAGGAAGAAGCTGCACTATTACCTCCTGTAACGTATCACGAGACAAGAGTCAACCATTTTCTCCTAATGACCAAACTATAACTACAAACACCCGAGTGACTGACTCTCCAAACACTGCCTTCATTGTGTCATGTTTTCAGAAAACACATTTGATCCACAGCGGTTGAACAAATTTTAAGCACAGGGACAGCTTATATCCGTGATGGAATTTGGGGACTTTCTGTATTTGCATTAATGTGGGACTGAGTACAAAAGAGGATTTATGTTGCATGTCTTTTTTTCCCAAAGCTGTTCCTGCATTTAGTAAACACAAAACATAACAAAATCTACGAAAATGTCTAAAAATTGGCTTTATTACAATATTTAAAGAGATGAGCAAACTTTTTCCTTTTTGTCATTTGTCTCCCTCCTGAGTTCCAGACAAAAAGATAGATCCCATTCTTTCAACTGTTCATGCAGTAACAAGGAAGAGACTGGCAGAGCTCACCCACCGCTAATTAGCTTAGCTCAAATACTGGTAGTCAATGGGAAGTGCTAGTCTAATCTGAGTCTAAAAATAACATAACTCGGTAAATAAACAAGTCACAACAAGCACACAGGACCGTTTAGAGTTGTTGGAAAGTTTATCTGATGACTTAGGTGGAGGCAGGCTAGCACTTCCCATTGACTACCAGTGTTTGAGCTAAGCTAATTAGCGGTGGGTGAGCTCTGTCTGTCTCTTCCCTGTTACTGCACACACAGTCGAAAGAATGGGATCTATCTTCTTGTCTGGAACTCAGGAGGGAGGAAAAAAACAAAAAGAAAAAAAATAAGTTTAATGATTTATTAGAACCAGTTATTTAAGAAGTCATGTTGGCAATTTTGATCCTCAGGGTAAGATCAGAGCAATGAAACCACCAGGGGAAGCAGACTTCCAGACCATCAAGCTGATCAGTAATGGAGCATACGGGTGAGTTTAGCATTAGCGCCTGCTGTTTACTCCACTAATGAGGATATGTTGACATGAAAGTTTTTACACCTGTAAGTCAGGGATGGGAATGCAACAGAGAGTCCACAAAGTGAAACATAATGTGTGCATATGTGTGTTTGTCTGTATTTGTGCCAGTGCTGTGTACTTGGTGCGGCATCTGGAGACACGTCAGCGATTTGCCATGAAGAAGATTAATAAGCAAAACCTGATCCTGAGGAACCAAATCCAGCAGGCCTTCGTGGAAAGAGACATCCTCACGTTCGCTGAGAATCCCTTCGTTGTGTCCATGTTCTGTTCCTTTGAAACCCGCCGGCACCTCTGCATGGTCATGGAGTATGTAGAAGGTAAGAGTGTCTGTGTGTGTGTAAGTGGGTGTGTCTTTTTGGTACATGCAGGATACAGGTTTCTCTGGAAGAGGTGTGCCAACTTATCAGAAAAATTCTGCTTGTCTATTGAGTAGAAAATCTCACAGCCCAAGTTTACACCTCCAGTTATTCTATGTAAAATTATACTTCTACTCCCAATGTTGCGTAACCAAGACTATTTGTGCTCCAAATCTCCTCTACAAACTTACTCTAAGCAGGTTCTAGAGTTTGTCTTTCTAATCAAGACCGACAGAGTGATTACTAACCCATTTTGTTGAGATTGTTGTACACAGTCCTTCAATACTGCATAGAACAAAGGCAGCAGAGGAGCTGCTCACAGCTGAAAGAAATTCTAAAGTTTTGAGTGGGGTTGTGAAACAGCTTCAGAGAGGATCTTGCAAAACAAAGAGGTATAAAATTTAAAGACAGAAGTGTTGCTGTAGGCAGCAGTTTAATTGCCATTGACACCCCAAAGTCACAGTTAGATTCACTTCTCATCATTTTCTGTTAGAAGGGAAGACTTGATTTGTTTGTATGCCAACTGCTGTTAAAGGATGCTATGAGAGTTAGTATGCAGTATGGATTGGGGACGCAGCTGTCAAGTCTACAGCCATAGCACCTCTGTGAATTCAGTGTTTTGAGCTGATTGCTAATGTCAGCACGCTAACATGTTTGTAATGACTGTTGATACAATCAGTGCGTTTACATGCACAGTTAAGCTACAGTTAAAGCTCGATTAGGTCATTTAATTGGACTACTGTCCTTGTCCCAGTATACAAGTGCTGAGGGAGGATCAATTTATTGTTCGACTCTGCAGCTCTTACCAACATCACCAGTCACTAAGAAGCGCAGCATAAACCGGCAAATTAGGACAGAAAGTACAGAGAGCATCACTGATTTTTCATTTTTCCTGCAAAACCCTCATCCTGGTGGCAAAGAAAACATCATGGTAAAAACAGGGCTTATTGGAGACCAATTTAGCTGCGAATGGTGTCATTTTTAACCACTATTACACTGTTTAATCAGGTTATACATCATAATGACAAAGTTAAGCCAAAAAAATTGTCTAGCTTCACTTAAACTAATTAGGGTAACAGTTAGTGTGAGGTGAAACAGTTACATTATCGAATATCAACTGATATGTTGTTGAAATGTTATAAATACTCTATAAACTATCTGTAGGCGGACTGTCCAGATGAAGTGTTACCTTGCATTGTAATAAGCCACTTGAAAAAATGGAAATGTTGACCTGATGAAGGCACAAGATGAAATGTAAGAGATCCCCAAGACTTTATTCTGACAGGAACAAGAACGTCTGCATCAAATAAAATGACTATTAAATAATGTTTGAGATATTTCAGTCAGGAGTGGAGGAGCAACAGATCAAGAGTGTCATTCATGAAGCCACAAAGCTACTATGGCTGGAGGTCTAATAGCACTGCTGTCTTATTATATGAAAAACCCCTTATTTATATTATGGGCTGTTCATGCTTATGTTTTAAATCTAGTTGGTCAGGCACATGAACATACTCTGCAGGTCCAGTGAAAGTGAAAACAGAATATTCCTCATGCCATTCATGCTGTGTGTGTTGCTGATTGGCCTAGGTTGAGACTAAAATGGTCTTAGACAAGAAATACCAGGAAACGTTCATGGTTATTGCTGATGTCAGCAAAAAGGCTAATCAAGTAATGAATTCTGCCGCAAGGTGGGGACTGTGCCACTCTGCTGAAGAACATCGGGGCTCTGCCTGTGGAAATGGCACGCATGTACTTTGCAGAGACCGTCCTAGCACTGGAATACTTACACAACTATGGCATTGTGCACCGTGACCTCAAGCCCGACAAGTAAGTTAGCCTATACTAAACTATTTTAAAGGGATATGCCAACTTTTTGTTTCCTTTTAGTTATTTGCCTCCCTCCTGAGTTCCAGACAAGAAGATAGATACCATTTTACCATTCAAGCGCCAATAAATTGCAAGATACTTGCTGTTTTGTTGCTGTTACTCTGCTGTTTCAAAATGAATCAATAAATAAAATTCTTAAAGCTTAAACTTAACTCTGCTGTTTTTATTCTCAGCCTTCTGATTACCTCAATGGGCCACATCAAGCTCACAGACTTTGGCCTTTCTAAGATGGGTTTGATGAGTCTGACCACCAACTTGTATGAAGGACACATAGAGAAGGATACTCGAGAGTTCTTGGATAAACAGGTGAGACAATATTCAAATGACAGCACAGCTGTGCACTCATATCCCTCGTGCATTTGAAGAAACTTGTGACTGTTTGCTCATGGAACTGGAGGGAAGAGGCTGGGCGGCGTTGTGGCTGAAGTGCTGGAGTTCAGTGGAGAAGGCTCACGAGGATGTGCAGAAACAATCTGGCAGCTGACCGGAGTGTGTAAACTGTGACTGATGAAAGCGCTCCAGCACCAAGGAAGCCACGACCAGCCTCTGAAAAACACTCAAGAAAAACATCACAGGCAAAAAGCAGAGATGAAAGCCTCAAAAAAACAACACATGAAAAATACACAACCATGACAAAACTGTAACGAAATCATTTTAACTTACCTGCATTTTATGCAAGACAAATGGTGAGTAAATTTAAATTAGTCAAATAATTTAAATAATCACAAATGTAATGAGACTGTAAATTGTGTCTTTTTGGCTGGATATCGGTGCAGAGCGTTCAGCTTCACGCTGATCCAAGTGAAGTCTCATAATGAAATGTCCTTTGATGTCTTCATTTCTATGCAAAGATATTCGCTGTCATTGTGTGCCAGGCGCATGTGAAGCGTGAAGAAATGAGACCGTTACCAGTTGGCACAACAATTGGCCAGTATTGCCTCAGTTATTCTAATCATTTCTCTTTTAGGTGAGGTTTATTTTCTCCAGCCTTTCATACTCTGCTCATGCTTTCAATCTAAGCCTCATTATTTCTCCTGTACGCATTTTGGCAGCCAGAAATCTGTTAGCATTCAGTGCATACCCATCTGCACATGAAAACCCCCACCAGGGCTTTTATCTCGTCTTGGCATTACTGAAGAGATCTACTTAGCTTAACACACCGGCTCCATACACATGTGCCTCCCACTCAGGGTCAACAGTCCCTATACTGTACTTCTAGTTTAAAAAACAGGTGAATAAATAAACTGAAATGACTCTCTAGTGTAGAATAATTTGGACTCTGTAGAGTTTGAACATCTGTTTTAGAAGCAGCAATCATTTAAGTAAAATTCTGTAAAGTTAAAGGGATCATATTATGCTTTTCTGTCTCTTTCAACCTATAAATGATGTTACAAAGTGGGACTGCTGTTTTAAATGATGCCAATGTCTGACATAACGAGGTAAGGGTATGTAGCAATAATCCCTGTGGGCTGTTTCTAACGCCTCTGAATGCTCTGTTCTCATTAGTTTTTTTAAATCTCAGACCACTAGTGTATCACAGTTGCTGGGCTTCTCTATAGGTTCATCTGGAAGGTGTGTGTTTGAACTGGCCAATTAGAGCAGAGTAAGCCTTTAGAGGCGGGGCAGGAGCTAAAACAGAATGTCTTTTCTCCAGGTGTGTGGAACTCCAGAGTACATTGCCCCGGAGGTTATTCTTCGTCAGGGGTATGGGAAGCCGGTGGACTGGTGGGCGATGGGCATCATCCTGTATGAGTTCCTGGTGGGCTGTGTGCCGTTCTTTGGAGACACTCCAGAGGAGCTGTTCGGACAAGTCATCACAGGTGAGGGCTCAAGGGTCGGAAATGGAGTATTTGTGGCTCGACCAGTTTGCTGGTGTCTACGGTGTCTTTTGTTTTTGTTTGCTTCTTCCCCCGTGAGCTGACTGAAGCTCTGTTCGAAACTGCTCCCTATCGAACTAATAGTGCACAATATATTGTGTTCGCCATTTTGTAGTGATGTTCATATTCTTAGCAGTTAATTTCATTCTCCGTATAGTGCACTATAAATTACCCACAATGCACAGCAAATTTGAGTGCACATATGATGTACACTGTTGTACTATGTTTTACTCCCATATACCACAGTGCAATGCAGTCATGTATTTCCAAAGGAGAAGAAGTAGCCAGAAAGCCAATTGGGTTTGCTAACATTAATTAGCATGTTAGCTAATAGAAATTGGTCAGCCAATTAACCAACATTTGAAATGTCAGCAAGGGGATTACAGTCAAGGGTTTTCTTGCACCATTAACCTGATGACTGTGACTGTTGTACAGATTCAAGTTATTCACGTTTTTGCACTGAGCTCCACTATGTGTATATACTGTTGTCAGATAGCTGCCGTCAGTAATGTTTGTTGGGTCTGTAATGATTTGGTACCATTAGTGTGCTAGATAATGATAGCATCCACTAGCTAGCTAATGTGCTCCTAGCTATGGTGGTACATTTTAATCAGGCATTAATGTTGAAGTGTGCGTTTGGTTTATGTGTGAGCTATTGTCGTCTTTACTGTAGAACATTCTTTATATTTATATTTATATTATTTATTTTATTAGTATTAGATCAAATAAAATAAAGTTTAAATGAACTAAATAGTGGGTGAAAACATCCATCAAATATTGGTGACAGTTGCCCACCATCTATTTGCAATTTGCCACTAAAGAAAGAAGTAAAAGAAGAAGAAGCGGTAAGAAAAAAATGTTGTCACCTCCGGTAAGTGCAAAACGGCA
>JAQFJA010000026.1:18171892-18181947 GCA_029874485.1 Naso brachycentron | reverse complement strand
CACACACACACACACACACACACACACACACACACACACACACACACACACACACACACACCATGCCTCTCCTCTCAACCTACACCTTTTTGAAACTAATGAAAAAAAGATGTAATGCATGAGAGAGCAGCCTCCCTCTTCTTTCTTCTTCTCCATCACAGCCTACTTTGATCACTGCGGCTCTCTGCTCCTCCCTCTTTTCTCCTTCTCTCCATCTGTGCCTCTCTCCTCTCTCCTGCCTATTGTTGTCAGCCCTCCTCCATCCCTTTCTCACTTTTCCATCCACAATCATTTCATGTATCTTCCCTTTTTCCAGTCTGCCTTCATCTTTTCTCTCTTTATTTGCCGTTGTCACTGGTTTGAATTCTCTCTCATCTCATTTGCCTCTGTTCATAATTCTCCTCACATTCATCAGCTCTCTTCCCCTCCGTCCAGTCTGTTATTTAAATAATGAAAAGTGCCATAAAAGTAATGTAATAACTGGAGTTTTAAAAATCATGAATTAAATTTATGGCAGACATTAAAAATGGAACACAAGTCATTATCAATGTTTAATGGAATGTTTCCACTGTGGGACATTCTTCAGGATTTCATATTAGTTGGTTTTACGAATCAAACATTATGGTTGTTCAGACCTTCAACTGAATCTGCTCGATCTTATCAGTGAAACTCTGCTGAATATTTTGTGTCCTCTATTACTGCTGTTTCTCACAGTTTGCAGATGTGGTGCAACAAATATACGATCAAAGCAAATAACCTGAATACGATCAAAGCAAATATAAGTTCACTTAGCTTATAGGTCTAATTTGTGATTCTACAAGTTAAGTATACTTTGACTTTTTTACTTTGATTCATGCTTTACAGGGTTCTGTGTCATTTTTAATATGAAGAAAAATTTGTTATTTAATGTTAACTTTGACTGTTAGTTATGTGAAATCATTTGATGTGATTTCATGTCTTATGATAAATGATGGTACTTTGTTATATGATGTGGGGGCACAACTGTGCAAAAAGCAAGTCACAGTACCTCACAAACCAATGCTGTGTACTCTTGTATCCTGGAATTTAAAGTAAAAATAGCATCCAAGGTAAATTTCATCCAGATAATCCAGGGACTTAAACGAAGAAATAAACAAAAGGTGTTCCTGGTCCCGTCTGATGGTGCAGGCACCGGGTGAACACTTTCACAGGTCTCGCTCTCTCTAATGGTCGTCTGTGGGGAAAATGCTTTTTAGGATGCATGAGATTTTTCAGCTCCAGTGCCACCTTGTTAAACTGAACAGCAAGAAGAGTCCCACAGGACTGCCAACCCCCCCCCCAAACAACCATACACACACACTCACACATGTATACACACACCTGAGCTGCAGCTTGACCGTAAGGTCTCCTGTAAATGAATGAATGACCGTCACATGACAGCTCTTTAAAGATCATTTTAATGTCCTCTTCATCTCTATGTCTGTGTCACCTGAATGATATTAGTTTCCAGCTAATGTCTGTTTGCTGTATGATGGAAAAATATTAAACCTTGTCAGTACCCAATGTGAGTCCTGTGTCGATTTGAGACGTGTGTGCGAGAAAATGTCCGCCATCTTGGACAGCTTGCTACGGCTACACCATTTGTACAAAAACATCCCAATCTGAGTTTCATGTCCCGTTTTCATTTCCAGTTTGACGGTCTAAATCACATTTGATATTTTAAAATTAAATCGCAGTGTGGCTAGCACTAGCTAGCTCTGGAGCTAGCGAAGGCTTGTTTTATAATTTCAACTTTTGTTGGCTTGCCCCGAGCAAAGACGTTAGCATAACGTCAGCCGCTAACAGTACTTCAGCTAATGTAACTCGAAAATAAATTACTCATCGACAGTTTATTTTTGTTTTATTTATTTATTTTAAGTAATACGGACAATGCAGGTTTACATATGATCACATTCACTCATTACAAACAAGCTAATGTGACTGATGTTCTGCATACAGAGATTATAGCTATTGCTAGTTTCCATCTCCCATCCTTAGTTAGGCTTTTAGTAAAAGAAAACAACAAAAAAAAGAAGGATAAGAATACAAAAAAACATGAAGTTTAACATGCAAAGTTATGTCCTATTTACAATTCTCAACTTGCAAGAGAACACCCTATTTACAACATATAAATTATTTCCAGTTACAGGTGATTAATAAATGCATACATTTCTGATTTTGCTTCAACCAGTCTTTGACATTTTTAGTAAAAACCTTAATATCTTGAATTGTTTTTATCTCAGTTGGTAGTGTGTTCCACATTCGAGAGCCCTTTATAGAGAATGCTGACTGCCCAAAGGAGGTCTTACAGCGTTCAACCTTACAGTTACCACTTGTTGTTCCCCTGGTGATACCACTATTCTGCCTGCTAACTAACTTACATAAAACATCTGGTGCCAGGTTCTGTAGACACTTGAAAACCATTTTGACTGTGGAAAATTTTAAGAAATCATCAAAACTAAGCATGTTACACTGTTTCAATATGTGACAGTGATGCCATCTCATGGGTTTTTTATCCATTATTTTTAAGGCTTGATTATATAGAGATGAGATAGGCTTGATCACAGTTACACAAGTTTGGCTCCACACTGTAACACAATATGACATATGTGAGAAAATCATTCCATGCATATAAAGCTGTGCTGCTTTATTATGAGATCTGATGTCTGATCAATTTAAAACAGTTTAGATTACTTTTTATTGTTTTTGATATTTTTTTGACATGTTTACCAAATTTAAGTTTTGAATCCAGTACCACACCCAAGAATTTAAATTCATTTACCTTCTCAATTTCTTCTCCCTGCATTGTCACTCTTTGATTTTCTAATTGTGATGTTTTTTTTAATAGAAAAACACATAGAACCTGTCTTTTTCATATTCAGAGTAAGCCTGTTTTGGTGAAGCCAGTGACAAATTCTGTTCATATATGAGGATAGTATCTCAGATGCCTCAGTTGGTGTCTTAGCAGATGCGTAAATGACTGTGTCGTCCGCGTAAAGCTGACAACCAGCCCCCACACAGCTTTCAGGCAAGTCACTAATGTAAAGACTGAAGAGCAACGGCCCAAGGATTGAACCCTGTGGAATGCCCATGTTATTTTGTTGAAGGGCAGATTTTTCCAAGTTGATTTTCACACATTGCTCTCTCGATTGTAGATATGAAGCAAACCAGCTAGAAGCTTGTTTGGAGAAATTAAATTTAGACAACTTATATAGAAGGATGTCGTGGCTGACAGTGTCAAACGCCTTCTTCAGGTCAAGAAACACTGCCCCCACAACAATGCCCCTGTCTATAGAACACTTCAGGCAAGCAAGTTGCTGTTTCTGTTGAGTGTTTACGTCTAAAACCAAACTGCTCTGGATGTAAAAGTTGATTTGATTCTAGATAGTCAACCAGTTGTTCTGTCACGACCTTTTCCAAAACCTTTGACAATGCAGGGAGAATAGAGACTGGGCGATATTTGCATGTTTGGTCACAGTCCCCTGATTTAAAAATTGGTATAACTACAGATTTTTTCCATTGATCTGGAAATTTACCAGATGAAATGGAAAGGTTAATTAAATGGGTAAGTGGTTTTATGATTGAGGAGCTATGCTGCTTTATAAAAGCTGTATCTAAGTTGAACATGTCTTCGAACTATGTATTTATGTTTATATTCAATTTGTCGTCTGAAGTTTTCTGTTCAACACAGATGAAATGATTTATGTCCTGCTGTGACGCAGGAGTGGAGGGGAAGCCCTTTCTATGCAGAAATTTTCACATTAAAAGCTGCACATTGGATGCCCTGGCATTGCGTGCACTTTGATTTATTAACGAGGAAACCAGTTCCCAGCACATACTGAGAATATTTCATTTTAATATGAGTGTCTGTGTGATACAACATGTGAACTCTGGCGTCCTTCGACTCATTCAATCCACTCACTTCATCTTTTCATAAACATATCATAGGAGCTGTAAGCTGCAGAGGTAATTAGTCTCCGCGAGCAGACATGAACAGCGAGGACTTAATGAATTTTCTTCTTCTGAACATGAATTGATCAGAATTTCTATTAACTCAGACAGCAAGGTAAGCAAGGACACTTAAAAAATGTCAGAATGTGTCACGTTAGCAGTGATTTAGCTTTGAAAAGACAGATTTAAGAGGGTCCGACATCATCAAGGTTGTCATTTTGACGGAGCAACATTTGGGAGTTAAAAAAAGAAACAATGTCACCAAACTTTCCAAAAACAATTATAGATTTTTTTTCTCTTTCTACTGATGAAGATCATGTAACATCACTTAAAACCTGTAGAACAGCAGCTGAATGGATCTTAAGGCGATTTTCTTGATTTAAGATGCAGTAGACTGAAGGCAAACTATATCTGCAGTCACAGATCTTTTTCTTTTTATGTGTTTACACTGTGGCCGTCAAAGTTAACGTGATAATAAAGAGTTAATGCAAATTCCTTTTTAAGCTACTAATTTTTTTGATTGCAAATTCACATATGTATGTTCTGTGATTATGACTCTCGGCCTGCCCTGCAGTTTGAGAAATCAGGAAGTGGTGCGGCAGTAATATTGTGATGGAAGCAGAAACAAACGTCTTTGAGCAGAGATAAAGAAAAGAGTCTTTTGAACGGCACATTCAGCTTCAAAGCAGATGGTTCTCTCAACAAGACCAAAGTTATTTGCAGTTACTGTCGATGTGAACTGAGTTTCCACCGCAGTACGTCGAGTCTCAAATACCGCTCGCTGGCCAAACATACAACTGAAGCAGAGAGCGCTCCTCCACCTCGCCAAAGACAGACCACACTGGATAGTTTGCAGCAGAGACACAGGGACAACTCTACCAGCAACAAACTTTCAATAGTGAAAGCTAAATGAGTAAATATTCTGGGCAGTATTTGTCTTTGATTTGGATTGTTGCATTAATAATAAAAATGCATTTGCATAAAGCAAACATATTTGTCCACTCCCATGTTGATAAGAGTACTAAAAACTTGAAAAATATCCCTTAAGGTACATTACGAAACAGATAAAAAAATGTGTGATTTATTTGCGAATACTTGCGAGTTAACTATGGACAATCATGCAATTAATCAGATGAAATATTTTAATCAACTGACAGCCAGAAAAATAACCTTTCAGCATTAGGGATGTGCATTTTGCCTTTTTTCTGTACACGTTTAAACATGTGTTATTTACCTCGTTTAAACGTTTAATCGTCCACGACATCATATCTATTAACAGAGTTGCACTGAATGTGCGCATCTGCGGCCTTCACATGATAAGAACTTTGCACTCCGCTCAACGCCAGGTAGGGCGCAGAAAGCAGGCACAGCGGAGGCTTGGAGCCAATCACTGTTGCTAGGCAACAGCCACACTGGCTGTTACCCCAGAAGAAAAAGGAGAGGAGGAAAAAGTTTGTTCACCATATACTTAAGTTTGTCTCCTAAGAGGGCTCTTGCACTTGCCACGCTAATTCTACAGTGGCAAAAAAAATCGACCATAACGAGTTTGTGCGCATGAAATGTTATTATGTTGCTTCCATCTTTCTCTCCCTCCTCTGCATGTTTGTGTCGCTTCCAGATCGTCTCTGGTCACACACAGCTGATATCTCATTGGTTGAGCTTTGAAAGGTGAGTGGCAAACTAACTCAAGCGCAGCAGTCGGGGGGCAAATCTGAGCGGTGCACAACGCCAAGGGTAGCGATGCTGCTTAGTCAGGCGGTGTCGCTCTCTCCATAGAAAAACAACGGGGCAGCCAGCGCGAAGCGGTTTTACTGCTGATCATGTGTTGAGGCTTTAACAGAAAATAACTTCTCTAGTTCAACATGCTGTTGTAATAAATACAAAAATAAATGAAAGGTGCACGTTTAAACGTCCCTTTATTAGTCCTAAACGGGTAGTGATTGACACTGCAGTTAAATGGAAAACTGTTAAACTGAACAACCCTAACTCAGCATTTTGTAATTCAGATGGTCCAAAAGAACTCTAGACTTCTGCTCCTTTCCTTGGCTCTGGATTCACACCGTGACAACGCTTTTTAGCCAATGTTATTTCAGAAAGCATACATTGCTATTGGCTGCTCCACACTGCCCTTGTTGGCAACAGGTGACTTCACTGCTCTAAAACTGGCCTCTGGCGTCTTGACAAGCTGAGCTGCAGGCGACACCGTCAGCCAGCCTGAGTTGAGCTGAGACGGAGCAGTTTACACCGCTGCAACTTTCCCTGCAGCTGTTTGGTCTCGTCGTGAATCTTTGGTGCAACCTGAACTTAAAAGAGAGAGAGACAACAAACAAGATAAAACGCAAGCCAGAGCAAAAACAGGGAGGGGAAGGGGGCAGCCTAGTTGCCTCCTTAGGAGTCTCGTGCTACAGCTAGCTTGATTTCCAAATGTTGCCTACCCCAGCTTTAACAATATTTTATTTTTTAATGCAGAGAGATATTTTATCAATAGAAAATAATGGAAGAAATGGCAACAAAAGTAGATAAAAGTAATGTACCTAAGCAGGCTGCTGTAAATCCAACCGCAGAAATAACAACTCTGAAATCAGCAGGTTTTTAAATCGCTGTAAACACATCAGATTAATTTCTTCTGGCAACCGCTCCCAACACTCATGTCTGCTGAAAGTGATGCTGGTGGGAGGACAAGTCTGCTGTTACTGATTGGTCTGAGCAAAACAAAATGCCCTCTCCTTCAACCTGAAAACAGCTGCCATGAACACAGTGTTAGTCTGAGTAAATGAAGGAAAACAAAAAGACTATCAGGATCAGGATGAATGTCTGTTATGACTCCTGGAAACTTTTGACTCACCAACTCATTTGCAGAAATCAGGTTGAAGGAAACACAGACTAAAGCAAGAACAACACTGATGAGCATGAGCCTGCAGCTTTCCAAAAGCCTTAAATTTAAGACCCCGTTCACACTGCACAAGTTTTCGCATCATATGAAACACTTTTGTTGCGGCTCACCTTCCTTTTACATGACAACGGCGTGCTGGCACTCCTGAAACCACAAACTTAGAAACCAGGTTTCAGAGTGGAATCTTTTGAAAATACAACCTTCTCTCTGGCTGTGTAAACTGGCAAGCCGAGTGCCTGTGAACTCTGTGATGACACTAAGGCTAATGCTAATGCTAACGCAAGTCAATGTATTCCGCTCTAGCCATGACTAAACTCTGATTAAACACCCCACAGTGCACCAAAGCAGGTCGAATATGACAACAGTCTGCTGAGACAAATTTGAGTGTTTGTAAAATAATTTTAGAAGTCAAACTACAGCTGAATGTCTTTAATTTGTGGCTGCTGAGGGCTTAGCAGCAACAGGAAGTAAACAACTTCAGCAACTCTGATGGTATGTCATTACAAACTTCCACCACCGACAACTGGTCTGGCATGCATACTACAGCGCTTTTGGATGTTCATGTAAACACAAATTTTTCTAAAGATGCAAAGGAAAGACTTCTCTGTTTTTAGTGGAGCTGCTCTCGTCTGAACGTGGCCTCAGAGAATTTATCTCCAACATTCAGGCTCTTAACAGGCCCCTGGAAATCTCTGCAGCGTTTCTAGCAAACTGCACAAAATACCCAGTTTGTTTAGTAGATCAGCTTCTCTCTCTGAAGTCCACATTTTCCATATCTCTATAAGAGCTGCTTTTGTATGTAAAATATCATAATCAGAAGTCATTATGGACAAAAATCTATAACACCTAGTTTGCCAAATACTGGGTTTTCCCTTAAAAGTAAAACTTTGAAATGGTGACTTGAAGTCAAAGAGTTGCTGGTCAATCATTCTCAGAAGACACGTAACTCAATAGGCAACACAATGTTGTATGAAACTGATCTCATAATTCATTTGTTACCCACGCTTGTCATTTAACTAGACAAATATAACCGTGTTTGGGGACCAGTTTCATGTTCCCCTTTTGCATACAAAAGAGTTGCATGCTAATCTGGGGCGATGCTCTTCGTATCAACTGCAGTCAGTGTGATAAAATGCAGAATAACCCCAGTAAATATGGAGATGAGTTGATAAAGTCTGCACAGTGTTCAGTGTCGTCTTCATGGTCACAGGGTACGGGACAGGGAGGCGTCGGGAGCAGAGGAAATCAATATCTTACAATTTCAGGTCTCCCTGGGCTTTTTTTTAGTAGCTCGATGCACAGGTGTTAATCACTGAGTCAATTGTTTCATTAATCAAGTGAGGAGTCCCTGAAGGTGGAGACAGCTATTACATCTCTCTCTCTCTCCTGTCCTCCTCCTGACAAGTAGATAACTATCCCTGAAAGAGAGGGGAGATAGAGGTGATTGTGCTACAGCGAGCCAAATCTCACCGGGATTCTGTCAGGCTGAGTTCCAGCACCAAAAAATCTCCTGTCCTAATCATCTTGTTTCCTCAGCAGGCTGTGTGGGGCTGACAGGACACGTCGTGTTTTGACAGTTTCCGTCACCTCCTCAGTCTGCTGAAATCCTCTGTAACGCAGTGGATGAGCAGAAAGAGGCTGCACATTATGTAGTATTAGAAATTCTTTTTTTTCCACATCTGTGGCTCAGGATCAAAACGGGAAAACTCCTCAATCTGCTGTATTAATCAGTCACAGCAGGGCTCCGGAGCAACTTATTTTTCTAGGAGCGCTGTAGCCCCTCACTGAAAAAAAGAGTCACTTGTCAGACTGACCATTGAGCGTAGATAAAAGTGACCAAATCTAAATTTTCCTGAAACATGTAGCCTCATAAATAAATTCCAGTGTTCAAAAGACACCATCATGATATTCTGGGTTATTAATTAATGATTTGGTCAGGACATCAATAGAAACAGATAATACTAATCCTTTTTTTTTTAACTATAAAAAAAAATTTCAGTAGAAATTGTGTGCCTCTGCTTGACACAGTGCCCAGTTTAAATACAGCATGCAGTGCAGATGTTTACTGATCAGGTAACATTACAGAGAGAAGCTCTGCTAACTGTGAGCCTGATGTTACAGCTCTGATGTGCTCAGACACAAACAGCTGTTAAGCTGACTGACAGCTGATCCAGATGTGATCCGCTGTCATCTTCGGCACGCTGCGCATGCCACTTAAAAAAAAAAAAGCCCGTCAGTCCAGTGCTGTGCTCTTGCCGGCGTTTCCCCACTTTTTTGAGGGCAACCCAGTGCAAAGCAAGGGGGACGGGTCTGAACAACACCTCCTGAAAACTTCCCTCCTTGATGGAAGGACGGTTCCAGAGTTACGGCCCCGAACAGGACCGTCAGGCGCTCCACATGTGCTCCCAGCTGTTTTTCCCCCCACATGCACTCAGATGGTATTTTAGGAGCGGCTGCACCTACTGACGCATGTCTCAGTGTGATCCCAGCCATAGATCTACACTGAAGGACTCCCTCTCTCCTCGTTTTTTAACATGAAAAGAAAACATGGCAAATCTGTAGGTCGCGCACAAAAGAGTAATTTACTCACGCTGTCTCCAAAATTGGTCACAAAACTCAACCATTTGGTCACAGTCTGGTCCCCTGCACAGTAGATTTGTTCAAACCAAATTATTTCCTCAATGTTGAGCAACAGCTCCATCAGGTCAACTAAAGTTTGCTAAACTGAAGCTGCAGTCGTTTCATCAGAGTTATAAACAAACCATGAGCTACTTGTTTAAAGGGAAGATGCTTTCTTGCCCTTTAAGCAGAAAAAAAGTTGGTGACATAATGATTTTATAAGGTGCGGACATGGATGCCCTGCGGATGACCTTGTCACAGTTCACACCACTCTCTAGTGTTGTAGTCAAGACCACCCTAACCGAGACCAAGACTTGGCCAAGACCAGAATGAGCCGAGACAAGACCAAGACCATTAAAACATTTTCCTCTGATTTCAAGGTGGTGACAGAAGTTTGTTTTCCCAGCTGCCTCAGACAGCACCGCCTTACTGAACCTGCACTCTGCCGAGTGTCTCTTCTTGTATGCTGTTTTGGATATGAATTCTCAGCCAAACTTAGACGAATCAAAAAATCTAACTGCAAATTATTTATGGTATTGGCTGCATTTGAAGAAGAAAGTTTTACATCCTATCA
>JAQFJA010000026.1:18156240-18166243 GCA_029874485.1 Naso brachycentron | reverse complement strand
TTTCAGCTACAAATTACATAAAATAGTAGTCATGAAATAATTTCATTAAGTATATTTTATTCCATTCTTTTTAAACAATACAACATCACTGCAGCAACACATCGTCATGGCTGTTTCATTATGCCGTTCTCTCATTCCGTCGAACTGTTTGTTTTTCCCGTGTTGTTCACAAGGTGTCTTCCACTGTCTACCGTTTACCGCCTGCTTGATTCCATGTATATGCAGCTTTACACACTGGGTGTGAATATTTTGCATGTCAATAATATTTTTCAAACTGCTGGTTGGTCATAAGTACTTCTACACAAAACACAAATATCACGCTGCGAAAAAGCAATACTTTTATTTTTTGCATTGAGGTCAATTTTTCGGAGCTTCTGCACCGTAAACAAAGGCATCAAATCAATCACAATGGTTATGCAAAACCGACGTCACGTCGGTCTCCTACAACAACATCAACAATGGCTGAATCTCTAAATCACAGCACGGTATAACAACATCATGTGACTATTTAACAGCTCATGGAAAAACAGCCTCCACCCGTCTGTCTGTTCCGATGCTTCGTGCAGCTCCTCAGCAGCAAGAGGCAGGAAGCTCTGCTGCAGTGACGTGAGCTGTCAAAACTCTTTCACAAATTTGTGTTCCTGCCGGTGTGAATAGTTTTCATGTGAAAAATTTGCATCCAAACAATTCATATTTTTGTGTCATCTGTTTGTTATGCACTTGATGTGTGAAGGCCTTTGTGGCGTAAGCCAGCTTTGTGATAACTTGAGCAGACTCCCAGAGTAGTCAGCAGAGGGCGCTACTAGAATGTTTGTACTGTGATTCATCCAGGTCTTCTTCGGTGATTAATAAGAAGTACCTAGTTGATGGTAAGCAGCGCTAGCCTCCCTCCTTGCTGGAAGAGCAATACAACACACTTCACAGCCTTCAGTCTGAAGTTGTAATAACCTAACTGGCCAAAATGTGTGCTGTTTTTTAAGCAGCTGTCTCATGTGGAACATTAGGGCAAAAACGGCTTGTAATCATGCTTCTTTTGCAGTATGTTTTTTTTCTCACACATACTAAAAGCAGTTTTTGCATATTTTTGAAGAAAAAACAGTCAGGTCTTTTCCTGTGCCGCTCCTGTACTTGTTTAATTTGTATCTTAACAACATGAAGCAACTCTTCAAACAAATTCAAAGTCTGTAAAAGTTGCTCATTAGCACATGAGAGCCTCATTCGCACTGGGTCGTTGGCCCATCTCTGACAGAAGCTGTTCTATAAATGAAACACAATGAGACGAGTATTTTCAGAAGGTCACAGATTCACATGTCAGTTCGTCTGATGTTTATTTATAAGATGTAAGAGGCAGTCATCTGCAGACTGTGTTGAAGGACTCATCGGGAGCTGGACGGATGCAGCATCATGGCTGCGGCTGCACATCAAGGACAAACATTTGGTATTTCAAACGTCGTCACCTCACAGGGGTTCAGTGAAGTGACTGGCTTCCATTTGAACGCTGAGATGAAGAAAACGCAGTTTGACTAAAGTTAGTTGGCGCCTGATCAAATAAACCAGCAACATAAATCGGTACTTAATTTGACACTCTGTCACCTCAAACACTTGCAGAATCTAAGCCAATGAATATTCCACTGATGACATCACTGTGGAACATCTCACTGCGCCTGGAAGCGTCAGGCGTTACACAGAGAGAACCTTCCGGGAAAATGAAATTGGCAAAAACATGGCTGCTGAAGTGGCTGCTTTGCCTTTGCTCACCGCGGCGGTGTGAGTCTCTCTGGCACCGCCGTCTTCTGAATTCAAGCCAAGGCCTCCTGCCTTCCACTGAGGTACAGCGGTTGCAGCTGCGCAGCACTTTAAAGAGAATATTTAAATGCCTGCTGATAAATTGGGTCCTGTGGTGTGCAGTCTGTTTGTTCACCTCATGTGACTTTTTGCCTTTGTTGAATGATCTTGCAGTCTGCACAGTCAGCACTCTGGTCCATCTTATACTTCGATACGTGTGTAGTTCTCATCCAGCCTTCTCTGTCGAAGGTTTAACTGTTGTTCTCTGTCTCCAAATTGCATTGACCTGAAGGCATGATCAGCTCACGTGAAGGGCAGATGATAATGCTCATGCTGATAGCATAATTATCAGCCCGGCCTGATAGGCCAATTAATGTCTTCTTACAGAGTGATTGTGGAGTGGAAGCTTTGTAATTTATCCCCGCCACATACAGTGCTGAGCACAGATTACAGCATCATGTGAAACCAGAGGTGAGCCGTACAAACCGAGCTGCAGGAAAGCTCTCACTTTTCATACGCTGCACAAATAAGGTTGTGGGTGCATCGAGAATGAAAAACATGCTAATCCTGCAAAAATCCCTCAGGATCAGTTGCTGTTGAAGGAGGCTGTACACACCTACGCTTTTCCAACCAAGTGAGCTCCGCGTACTTTGTAGAGGAGATATTATTCAAATCGGCTTGAGAAAACTGTGCCATATCCTCGCCTGTAGTGCCAGTCTCTGTGTAGCTGCCGTGTGTGAAGTCAGCTAATAATAATGTGTTAGACGGAGACAGACTTAAAATACATTACTCAGGCATGTTGTAGAAGATTTTTTTATTTTGATCATCAGTCTTTTACAGATTTATGGGTTTTTCAAAAGGTATTACATTTAGGTATACACACATATACTGTAGGCAAGAAACTCCACCATCACATTACAACAGAACTCCTAAACCAATACAACCCACAGCTGTCAATTTCTCTAAATAATTAATGCCAAACATATTACTTGGACTGTGGCCTCGCCTCGTTACATCCCCTCGTCGACTCTTTTCATTTATGCAGTGGGCTAATACGAGAGGGAGCAGTTTAAGCGCTCGTCCATCCCCTCAAGCGCAGTATCCCATAGCAAAGGTCACTCTCTCTGCTGTAATCATCGGGAAAATTTGCAGCATGAGCACACTCACTTAGAGCCTGCTAATCTTCAGCTCTGACTGTTTCTGTGGAGGCCAAAGGGAGGAGGAGCACGTGTCAGTGCCGTTTTTAGATAAGGACGTGAAGTTGATGGCTAAGGGACAAGATATTAGAGTGCCCAAGTCCTGCCCTTCTACTTTCCACCCATGGGACCTTAATCCAGAAAAAAATGAATGCAGTCCTCAATAGAAAAGAAATTATTTTCTGGCCCCGTTTGGCTATGATGTTTAAAATTCAAAAGACAATTTTTCATATTAAAAAAGTCACATTTTGTCGTAAAACAGAACGATTTTTTTGGTTTGTTTAGGTTTTTTGTTTTTTTCTGTGAAACCGTTTAGTGAACTATGTTTTTCGTCTTGCATGATATCCGTCACCAACGCTAACATGGCTGCAAGTTTAACTCAGTTTCTTTGGTTCCTTCAGAATGAGGGGAAATGGATTAAAAGAGGTGAAAACCACTCCCAGCATGAACACGTGAGAGCTGCAGCTCAGCAAACGCAGAGTCAGTCGCTTCTGTCACAGATTGTTGTTCAGACGTCACGATCAGGTGTGTCATCTTTCTAAATACGTATTTCAAAGTCTGATACTTCAGCAGTTGTGATAAACTGAAACTTTCTTGACTTGAAAAAGTATCTTTTACCTTGACAAACATCATATTTGAGATTGGCAAAACAGTTTAAACAGGATCAAAAAGTAATTTGTCTTTTTCTATTGATTACTGTTCATATTTTTTTCCTGAAACAGGAACGGACTCAGCCACTGTATCGACTGAATATTCTTGATGGAGGTCTGAACTTCAGAGGTCTGCAGGTCATGAGAAGGTCTCACGTTTTTGCACTCAATTCCCAAATCAAAATTGTCGAGTCACAAGTCCTAAAGTTTGCATTTTGTCAAAATGCACTTTTCACAAAAACATTTTGCCACTTAAACAGAAACTCAAACTTTAAATGGCTCGGTCTCCGTCTGTGAATCTTGATCAACGTGTTTATTTCTTGTTGGCGTTTTTGTACATGAATGAGCTTCTCTCCTGCAACTTGACTGGACGCTGTTGAATTGGATCAAACAAAATAAATCTGGAGAAAAATAGGTGACTTCTTAGAAATCAGTAGTTTTAATGTTGGGAAATGAATTGACTTGTGTCATACTTTTTGTCACCTGCTTAATTTACATACGCATTTTTGATTTCTCTAAAATCATCACATTTGTGACTTGAGTCCAAGTCATGTGACTCCAGTCCACACCTCTGCTGATATTTTCTGCAGCTCTTTTACCCGATCCTGCTTCCATGGCAACCTCATGAAACCTAATCATGAAGTTACACAGGGATGCTCTGAGAGTCTTAATTGAAATGATGCCATTGGCGAGAGGTAGAGTTAAAGAGATTGTGACGATACTAAAAATTCCTTCAGCTGTAAGAGTGAAGTTCTCTGAGAGGAAAGAGCGAAGAAAAAACATCTGATGTCATTCCTGTTTATCCCCAAACAGGGAGACAAGACAAAAAAATTCAGCACTCAAAAAATCATACAAACAATAAGTGATAAAATAGCTGACTGAAATTTGAATGTACACTTGAGTTTCTGCTCAATTAAAATACATTTGCTGTCTGTGGTGATGTAGATGAGACACTCAAGTACAAGATAGTTATCATAGCGATCACACAACCAGAGGATTAAAATGGGAACTGTGTTTTCTGGCCAACCAGCCGGCACATGATTGCATTCAGCACGCAGATTTGAGCTGCGTGATACTCTGCTGATCATCACAACATGATAACCATCAAGTAGAGGCAGCACTCCTCTGTTGTAGTCTGAGTCCAGCTTCAGTTTGTCACAGGATGGAAGAAAAACTTTTAACTTGTTTTCCAAACACCTTTTACAGATCAAGGTCAGGGTTACGGTGTTCAACAACTAGCCCATATGAAGCAGCAATATTATTTGTTTGGAGTCAAATATGTCTGATTTTTACTTTCCAATATTTTCTGAGTCTCTACCAACTCAGGATGGAAATATTTGGCTTTTCAGCTCCCTAATGTTCTGCTGTGTTTGTCAGCCAGTTGTAAACGTTTTGGTTGGCTTATAAGGCACAACAGGTTTTTCAAAGATTTTTCTTTGGGAAAAAAAGTACCTCCATTGTTAAAGCAAAACTATTATTTCTATTCCCTTTAATTGATTGTTAATACTAAGAAATAAAGATTCATTCAGAAGCTCACTGATTGGATTCAAGGTTTAAGCTGAAGTTAGCAGACTTCTTGTCTTTTCTTTGGAGTATATAAATCATTATTACAGAATTTTGTTGTCTCCTTTGCTTTTTGATAATTATGCTCATTTTGCACAGACAAAGAATACTAGGTTAACTCCCGCACACTGTCTAACTTGCAAAAAGAAACATTTATTGCAATGTTGCAGTACCAAAAAACGCCGCAATAAATGTTTCTTATTGCAAGTTAGACAGTGTGTGGGAGTTTACCTGATAGCTTTCAATGGACACATTGCCCTCCTACGCACCTATCTATGAAACAGATGTGCAAAGTATTTTTTCATGCTTGAATCATGCTCAGACAAAGAGTTACAGAGTCTGTAATAAACAATATGTAATACAAAAAAATATGTGGCCCCATATGGTCTCTCTCTCTCATGCTCAAGAATAATAGGCTAATAATTATAACAGTAATAAACAATATTTATGTAGGACTTTTCATAACAACATGACAAGCACCAGAACTGCTTAACAAGAAAAAAAGCACTGAAAACAAAATAACATATTTAAAATGGAAAGCATCAAAATAATAAAATGCTGTTGGGGGATTTGGTGAAGTTGAGCCGATGAAATAACAGTTAAACTAAACATGGCTAACTCATGCATGTTGCCTTACTCTCCGCTTTTCCTGTTCCTCTTCACCATAAATCTACCAAAGGCTGACAAATCTTTAACCCAGAATAAATAAACAAATCACTGCAGAACATTTTTCTTCTTTGTTCCTATACGTCTTTACGGCTACAGTTTGTAAAACCTGAATGCTTTATTTTGTCCCTGTCTGTGAGCATATGGCAAGGCTCGCACTTTCTTTTCTAAAGCTGATAAATGTAAAATATCGCCGTGCTACCTGAAAGCACGCAGGTTGTTTTGCATGGCTGCACTTTGTATCTCTGCTCAGGACTGAAAGGATGCGTTGCATCGGGTAAGGCCGAGAGCGACACTGCTTATCTACACGGGAGAGAAGCAGAAAGCAAACTCAAGATTTATTAGATTTATTATATTATTATTTATTATATTATTATTATATTATTTAGATTTTGGCCAGACATAATATTGTTTGAGCCCCTAACAGAGGAGAAAATGTTGCATGTAGGCTGCTGATGCTGTGCAGTTGTGTCTCTACATCGATGTGCCAGCATGTGCCAAAACCCCGAGCTCTGCCAGGACACACTGTCACCCAGAACTAATCCAGCAGAGACAGGCGTGGACAGGACACACTTTCACTGATTTACTCACATCCAGTGTAGCCTGACTGCTGCTTTCTGTTGCTGACTCACACTTAATTTAACATTTTGATGCAAAAAAACCCCAAAACAACATCCCGCATATAAATATGTTAAGAGGCCTGGAGGAGGGACGATGCTTCATACTAAAACTGTATTTGGTTCTGAACTAAACACCCGTACAAAAGCAAAACACATCAGGATCCAGATGATGTGAAATAAATCATTATTGACAGTGTATCTCTTTCCTAAACTCCTCTCTCCATGGTGAAGCAAAGCTGTTCCACTGTTACCATCAGGATTTAACACAAACCTGAAACCTGCTCCAACAGCCTCAGTCTGTCATGTGCTGAAAAAAAACAGTGGGTGCTGCGTCTAAGGCCCCGGCCAAAAGGCTCAGCTGTGCTTTGTGCTGGGAAATGGACTGCTGCACTCTGCCAAAAAGCCCTCAAAGTCATTTCTCCCAACTGTAGTCTTGGGGATTCTTGTTAATCCACCGTACCCATCATCTCTAAATAAGTGGTACATTGTGGAGAGGGCAGTTTAGAAAGAGTGGTTGGAGGCTGGACACTTACAAGGCCTATCATTCTTCATTTCCACTCCACTGAGCAAAGCAAATTGGAGGAGGCCAGCGGGAACAGGTAGGGAGGCAGGAAGTCTCTATGTCAGGTGTTGTTAAAGTACTTTCCTCTCAATTTCCAAATGCATTTCTCTTTATGGCAAATAAAATACGCACATGCTTGACTGAATCAACTGAAATGTGAGTATGCAATTTGGGATGGAGTGCATGTTTTCACCATCTGCTCCATCTTTACTGTTCATAGCTCTAATTTATTTTGCTGGGTGTCTACTCCAAATATACCCAACACAAACTTTATTCAGAGTAGCCATTTTTTCTCTAAACTCTAAGATGCCAGGGGCTGTTTGACTCCCCAGTCAAAGTCTGTTCTAAAAGTAATAAACCACAGCTATGAGAGTGAATGAGTTGTTTGTTTCACGTCACCGCTCTGCCAGATATTTGTTTAATAAATTGCCAAGGGGTAAGGCGATTATACAAGCTAATTCTCATCGTGGCATTAATTGCCAAGTAGCTAATTAAAATGCACAGTGATTGGAGTGTACACTGTCCCGCAGGATGTAATAAAGCTGGTATTACACACACTTGATCGTGAGACTGATGCCATAATACGCGCCATCTCTTCCATCAGCATTAATGAGGACTTGAAATTGTGCTTTCTGTCACCTTTTGTTACTCGCAGTCGTCTCTGGAAACCATATCCGCCACTCTCATTTCCTGTCACTAATAACACATTAAAGGACTAGCCTCCTGAAAGCAAGAATGATGGGCCATGTTTAGTTATGTGAAACTACTTATTAGGCTTTTATTGCTAAGGGCAATAGGGTTAAATGGGCAGGATTAGCAGACTGATTAAAAATATTACCCCACTAAATTGAAACATGGACATGAGCTGACACTACACTGTCTTCTACACTGTCTTGTAGTTTTTGGTTAATTTCTCTGATGCTTATCTGTCATTATCGGATGAATTATTGTACACATACTATTTAACTTTTTGTACTCTGGAGGAAATTTAACCTGAGGTAACATTTTAGCACGTTACAGATTTGAATGGCAAACTCTGATCTGGTTTACTCCGCCATCTGATAGCCACGTCAGCTTCTTAGGCATCAAACCTAAAAAATAAACCCAGCCCAGTTCTTTACTTAACACACGTTTTCTTTTTTTTTCTTTTTTTCCCAAATTGTTGTGGGAGAGATTTTGGTAGCCTATATTTATTCTGGAAGTTAATATCAAAGAAAACACTTTCCAAAAAAGTACACAGCACCTAAAAATTACATACTTTTTAGTACTGAAACATTTTTTAAAGTCATCGCAGGGTTTTTTTGCTGCTAATGTATTAATCACCAGAGACTTGTGCCACGAGGTGCATGATGCTTTGTGAGGAACTGTCAAGGTGAGATTTCTAGATGACAGTAATCTGTCTAAATTTAACTAATGTAGTCAGTAGGATATTAAAGTTAGCATAATATTACTTAATATTACTTATTACTTAAACTTTATTTTATAAAATTTTATAAAAAGAAGAAGAAATGCATTACTGCAGGGGCCAAGAGCAGCCATGTTTTTTTTTTCATTTTGTTATCACAAAGTAATTATCTCATTATTGCTATATAAGGGCTTATCTTGTGATAACAGAATAAATGAATACGTTATAACAAGTTTTGTTAACTCATGATAACAAGTTATTTTTTCTCTTTATCTTTAGAAAACAATTTGTAATCCTGTGACAATGAGATCAGTATTTTTTTATTACAGAATTATATATATATATATATACAGACACACACACATGCAAATTGTGTTATAAGTTATAGGCTGACCGACACATGGATGTTGGAATATGTGTCGATTAGAAATCTACAGCACTATCTGTGTATTATGAAGATTATCTTGTTGTACTCTAAGTGTAAGTATCATAGTTTAAGACACTTTTCATAATGTGTTGTGTTAATGGCAAACATTAGCAACACTGTGTGTGTGTGACATCTGCCTTAACGTCACAGCTGTGATTATTACGTATGGAAGCATATTGCTGCCACGCCATAAAAATAAAAATGGATCGGTGTCATGTTTTAAAATGATAAGTTTATTGTTACAACAATAAACTTACCACGTTATGACATGAAACTTTTATTGGTATGACAATGTAATATTTATATTGTTAAAACACGAAACTTATTACATTACAATAATTTCTTTTTAAACCAATGAACTTATCATGATGAAGTAATTTCTTGTTATAATAATAAACTTATCATGTTTTAACATGATGGTTTTATGTTATAACATGATAATATATTGTTATGACAATAAACATATCATGTTATAACATAATAACTTCTTGTTATACCAGTATACTAATCACATCACAATGTGATAATTTATTGTCATAACAAAAAATAATAATAATGTTGTAAAGTGATAAGTTTCATGTTTTAACAAAATAAATAGTATATTGTTAAAACAATAAAAGTTTCATGATAACGTGATAAGTTTGTTATAACAATAAATCTACTGTGTTAAAACATGGTACTGATCCATTTGTATTTTCACGGCGTAGCAGTAATATGTTTCTGCGATCACTATACTTATGTAATGCAGTTTGTGTGTCGCAGCAGTTATTGGCCTAACTACTTTTATCATTATGGTGGTGGCGGCACAATTTTCTGAAAAAAACAACCACCTTTTTTGCTAAACTTAATTTACCTGGGTCTGCAGTAAGCGGCATTCCCCCAATAAAAATCTAAATTCTTTAAAGCTCAAGCACAGCTGATCTTCTTGTTGCCGTCTGCAATTTAATACAGATCAGCATTGCTTACGTTTGCCATTTGTACAACACATTATGATACTCCCTGGCAAACACAGCTTGGTTTTTTTTTTTTAAAGATTTTTTTGGGCCTTTTTCTTTCTTTGGACAGGACAGCTGAAGAGTGGACAGGAAACAGGGCAGAGAGAGGGGGAATGACATGCAGCAAAGGACCA
>JAQFJA010000026.1:18075205-18089888 GCA_029874485.1 Naso brachycentron | reverse complement strand
CACACACACACACACACACACACACACACACACACACACACACAATTATACATCTATCTTCTTTTGGAAGGATGTCGGGGATATCGTTCCAAACTGTGCAAGGGAGGTCATTTTTATGGCTTGGATTTTTATTTTCAGCCCAGATATTGCTAATGGGCTGTAATTTGGAAAGGCTATAAATTGCCAACACAATTCCTGCATGTAAATGGAACCACTTTCAAATGAAGGATTTTAATATTATACAGTCTGGAAATGAACTTGGAGGCCTTTTGTTGGTTTTCACTGTGTCCCTTTTGAAATAGATTGCAGTGTTACACCTATTAGCATTTGAATATTGTAATACCAACAAAGAGAGCTTTTCACACAAATACTCCTCTGCAATCTAATCAGTTTATCAGAACGTGTTGCATCTAAATGGTTTCACTGTGTGCATTTCTGTGAGAAGAAACACAAACTGTATATATATCACTTAATAAGGCATACACACATGTGCGTGTTCTTACATACACTGCACTTTACACACACCCACTGAACCTAGTGAACTGAGAAAAAGACATTAATACAGAACAGTAAGATTGGACTTTATCTGTGTATCATTTTGTTGAAGTATTCAGTTATTTATTTGAATTAACTGTCAATATGAAAGAGCTTTAGACACATGGCTGTTTTTTTTTTTTACAAATGCAGATCTTGTTTCTGTTATTGATTGTGTTACAATCTACCTCCTTACAAAAGGCCCAGATAACATTATCACACTTAATTTGTGACATCAGTCTATGGGTAAAATCTTCTACTTTCTTTATGCAGTTTTGTGCCGATTGCTTATTTTCTCTCTCAAGATCCCATAAAGTGGCACCTTTTGCCCTTAAAGAATGGGTTCTGTTCTTTTTTCCAAAAAGAGAAGAAACGCTCTGTTAGTGGTTTAGAAAGAGTTGAATCGCCACTCAAAATGGTAGTTCATTGGCTTTGAAGAGCTTCGTGAGGATTAGGAGGACTGTAAAGCTTAACAGGAACACAGGCAAGGTAAAGCGGGACACTGTGACCTGGCCTCTGCTCTGTCCATGCTCTCAGACAAACCTCGCTCTTTGAGGCATTTTACAGAGACATTTTGTATCGATTGCATTCTCTCCTTTGTCAAACTCTTCTTTTGTGCTTAGCTATTTCTGTGGGAAGAGTGAGTTTTTTGGCATGGCCTATATGGATGTGGATTGAGTAGCTCTCGATCTGGGGCAGTGGCCACATTGTGTTCAGTAAATGGAATATGACAGATTTACCCCAGCTTGTATTACGACTGCACATCAGAGATGTAGAGGCCTACTTTCAAAAGTTCTACACACCATAGCAAAAGATACATGAGACTCTTAGCTATCAAGAAGTTTCTTCAAACTGAAGAGGATACAGAAACATTTGACCTGACCTTTATAGCCTTTATGTCAGTCATCAGTAGCTTAGATGCACGGCTAACATACTGAAAGCTATGAGCTTGTCATTCTTAAAAGTCCACCTGGAAGAGGAAGAAAACGAGGAGGGCATTTAGCTTGGTTAGCCAGTTGTGGGCTACAGTTAGCTCCCTGCTTTGCTGGCAAATTCCCATTTTCACGGTGTCAGCGTCGGTGGGGAAAAGCACTCTTAGATGCGTTAGAAGAAGAGTGTTTGTTAGAATTGTCTATAGGGAACATAGAACTGTAACTTCTCTGTCTCAGGCATGAAATCTCTCTGGCAATATCCCTCTCTCAGTAGAGAACGAGGTAGGAAAAGAGGACTGCATGCATTGCCTTTAATCCAGTCTGACCAGCGTGTAAGTGTGCAACACTGCATAGTCTCAAATTCTCTGTTCACCTCTTAAGCAAGGGAAATGTGTGCAGCACACGTACCTGGGAAACAGCATGCCTGCAGGTAGCCTCAAACTGTCCAGATGGACCAGACTTCTCTTCTTTTGCAGTGTGCCGCAGGTGCCTATTGACCACTATGACGGCTTTATAGCGTCAGTCTCTGTTAAGGTTGGTCTGATTTACGTCACAAGTCAAGGGCCACGTTGTAATAATCCATCAGGGACTCCTGCAGGGTTACTGTGAAAGTAGACTTCTGTCTCTCTGTGCTGCCATTGACAGGCTCTGCGGCTTGAATGGAACGCTGCTGAGACTGTGAGAGTGAGAGCGCACATGAGCAACAAAAAGGGTGTACTCCATGTGTTGAAAAGCAGCAATCACCGGACCACAGGGAGGTGATCAATGTCTGTATGACTAGACAGATGACTGCTTATTTCCATGGTAACCTGCTGATCAGCTCTGAGATGTCAGGCAGTGATGGTTAGTGCAGTTGGGTAAACAAGTGTATTATTATGCATTGTGGTCAGCATGTGGATTTGATCAAAAAAGCCAAAAACACCTCATACCTGAGAGAAAAGAGCAAATGAGGCTATACCGTCTGCACTCTGGCTGATCTGGTTCAATAGACAAAGTGTTTTATTTTTCTGCAGAATTAGAAAGTGTATTTTTCATTTCAAAATGGCTAAGGCTGTTTTTTTAACATTAGCTTTTAAATTTTTATGCACATAGTCCCGTTTGAAACTGTTAAGTGTCAATGCTCAGTCAAGATGTGAAATGTGGAATGAGAAAAGCATCATTTATCAAAAATCTAGCATTTGGATGTCACTGAATGAAGGTGTAGAATGACTACAAGGTGATTTTATTTTCATTAATTTGAGCTAAAGTGCTCTGTGTCGCTATATATTTGACATTTCAAAAAGCTGTTGGTTTTGTTTCTTACGTTCAAGCAAAGCTTCCTACAAACATTGAACCTTGAAATGTTTTCTTCATTATCAGGTTGAAATGAAGAATTTAATTTGCCTGCAGTGAACTTCAAATGCATTTGTATTTCCCACAGACCCAGACACACCAAATAGACCAGACCAGACAAACCAGATCACTGTACAAGGTTTTCCAGTGTAGTTCCACTGCTTCAAGTTACTCTTTGACAGTCAGTATTAATCCAATTGGAAGCATTTAAAGCCAGTAAATGATTGTTTATACCGCTTCTTTTGTCTAACCAGGAGTCTAAAACCCAAACTCATTTTTTATATATTATAAAACAGAGAGAAGAAAGAGAAGGTTATTTACTCGTGCTCTTGTTCCTTACTGGTAACTGCTGAAGATTTCTGAATGTAGAAAAACCAGTAAACTAGTAGTTATAGATAAGGCTAGAGGATTGCAAAGAATCATGATGGGAAATGTGGGAGACAGGAGTGTGAGTACATGCAGACATCTGGCTCCTCTTTTACTCCAATCAAGTGCTTGTTCACTGTGCCAGGAGTGCTTATGAAGGACCTTTTTTTTTTCATAATAAGGACAAAGAAATATAGAGTCTGAAAGGAAATCGAGGCACCCTCCTCCTTCATTCACCTATTTACTTCTTAAAAAACACATGCATAAAAGGACTGTTTTGTTTCAAGCATGCTATTAAACATGGTGCTGAGATTTGAGCAGATTTTATGTGGCACATGTCCTTGATGCTTTAGAAGAACGGAAATGAAAAATTAATCAATGGCGTGTACCTCCTGTGCCCTGAGCTCAGTGTTCAACATAGATTCTTTCTCAAATTAACATTAAGGAAACATGCTCTTTCGGGAACTGTTTGAATAAGATGTTTGTTTGATTGGCTAAAAGCGTGTTTTAGAGTTCATCTAAAGAACACAGAAAGTTGTGCGGGAGTCAGATGGAGGAAATATTTATTAGAACGGCTCTTGAACAGCTTATATCCGATGTGTTGTCAGGTGTCTTTTTAAATGGATATCAGATCTCGGATATCAAATCAGCCTGTACTAAAATGCATTAGTTTCTTTATTAATAATCGCAGGAACATTTTTTTTCTCCTTCACTGGGATGTGAAGGACAATACCTTGATGCTCCTGTGAGAAAAATACTTTATACCAAAAATATAGGCACCTGCAAATCAAAACATTGCTCTGGAGTGCCACTAGTAGTCAAAACTCTAAGGGTACCATAATATATTATCCACCACCTCCATTGTAGAGATTTAGAAAAACAAGCCTTTGGTCTGAATCAAATACAAATGTATGAAGGTTTTTTTTGAGCACTATCTGTTTTAGAAAGGCTTGAAGTCTTTGCGTCCGTTGATATAAGTTTTGCTCTAGTCTACACTCTCCAGTCTCTTCAACAGAGGTGGAAAGTAAAATGTACCTGTTACCTTACTGTCGTATGCTGCATTCAGACCAAATCAGGTGATCTGGCGAAACGCCGCAGGGTTGTCCGGTGATGGGAGTGTTACTTAAAGATATAACATGTAACTACTCTGCATTAAAATTTCAAAAAATGACATGAAATGTCATATATATTGTTGTGTTGTATGCTAACAATATCACAAGTGTTTCCATCAGTTTTCAAATTCAGAGAAATAATTTACAGTATTTTAATAAAAGACACGGACCGTTTCACTTAGTTGCCTATCAGTGACAGCCTATCCTTCCTCCCCCTCTACTTCCTATAAACTCCAGTAAAACACGGTGTTACATGGTGGTGTGGCATACACTGATTAAATTACTTGCCCACAAACAGAGAGTAAGTAGAGTTGACCAGCAGGATGATGGTGGAGGATTAGTGGTCAAAGCAAAACACAAAAAGCATATACTTCACAATAAATTGGATGCTAATAGAGAATATGAAAACTTCAGTGAAAGAAAAAGAATTTGTTAGCTCACCTGTCTGCAGCTGTTCATCTAATAGCTCCTTCTTGTTCCATTACTTCAAAGACAGTATAAAACTCCTCCCAGACACATTTAAAATCAACATGCTGTCAACAAATGCTGAAAATTATTGTATTTCCTGTGACTAGCCTTCTTCAAAATGAAAGTTAACTTGCGTTTCACCAGCTGAATGCTTTTAATGTGAAGCAGTTGCAGGAAATGTTCAGTTTGCACTAGCAGTAACTTAACAGCACATGCCACAGGTAAGTGTTTTTTTCTTGAAGAAAGCCAGTGTAGACTGGGGATTACCGGTGCTGACACGCACTTATTAGTCTGTGGAAAATTTCGCCACTGCGACAACCCCACTAGACAAGAAAGCAACCACTTGACTCTTTATGTCTGCGCTAAATGTGCCACTCATGCAGCGTGCTCTGTCTCTGGCTCTTTTTTTCAATTGTTTTGATTAAAGGTTCCCTCGCGGCAGAAATGACATATTGTGTGTATAATTAACATAACAGGGCCCATTGTGTGACGTCAAATTATGTACTTTATTCCTCCCTCAATCCAATGGTGGAGGTCTAACGCTGGATGACAGCCTCTTTACATGATTGGCTGCTGCAGTGTGATGTAGAGCTGCGTTTCTCCTAAAGTTGAGCCAATTTCAAGTTTTTAGCCACAGCTGCTTGCATTTCTTCGGGCGGCCGCTTTGGCTTAGACCCCCATAGCCAAAGCAGACAGGCCTCATTCAAATGAATGAAAAAACCTGTGCTTTTGTTGGATCACCTGATTTGGCCTGAGTGCAGCCCTAGAAAGAGGTGTGCCAGTCTCAAAAAACAATGTCAGCATACTGTGATTTTGACTTTTGATTTGAAAGTTAAACAAACAGAACAACAGCAATCATTAAAAAAACAAACTCCTAAAGCTATTCAAAAATAATTGACAAACACAAACGTACAATTTTTATTTTCAGCTCTAACCTTTAGATTTTTTATTTGTCGGCACATTCATTTAGAATTTTATCATACCTATCTCTAAATAGCTTTTGAAACCTATCTTGTTTGGAAGCAATCTAATACTGCACTGTTGTACAGTTATTGTGTCTTACCCATTGTAGAATATCTTTTATATACATTTGAAATTTAATGCGTGACAAAAATCTCTTTGATGATGAAACAATTTACTCATACATTTGGTTAATTAGTTTATCAACAGCGTAATAGCTTTGGTCCCTTTTGTCATGTAAGGTTAAACTTCATGATCCCCTTATGGTTTATCAATTAATCTTGGGAGTTTCTGCTGAATAGCATTTCTTAATTCATTCATGGTTGGACTGGCCTTTGCAGGCTGTGGAGGAAGCAAAGGTTTAGCTGTGACAGAGGGTGGCCTACGTGGGAAGGATTAAGTCAACACCAGCTCCCACTGAGAATGAGAAAAAGAGGTTACTTTTTTCATCAGCAATTGTCTCTTTTTCCTTTTATTTTCATTTTTTTCTTCTTTCTTTCTTTGCTACCTTTTATCCTTCCTTCTTTTTCAGTCACACATCTCCTCTCTGTACAACATGTCTCTGCAAAAGCAGAAACAATCATTCCTCTTCAATCAGAAGGGGAGAGCTGGAGCTCGTTATTTTGAAGAGAACATGAAAGGCTGAAGTGGTCACAGTATGCTGATATTGGATTGAACAGTGTCTATGGCAGTGCTTTATAGTCTCTGTATTTTTGTTGGTGTGTGCACATGCTTATATGTCTGTGTATGGGTAAATGGTGCTTTTTTTGTCCATGCTACTCTTATAGATGGAATTTGGAATAGATATTACAGCTCAGATTTAGATATTGTGCAAGAGAGATATAGTATGATACAGTATTTTGCAGAGGATGGGGGAAACACAGTTCTTATGTCTGTTGATTGCAAATCTGAGAATTTTATGTTCTGCATTCACATCCCCACACCAGTGATGGAGCTTGTGAATACTGGCTATGCACTCAGTTGTACATCTCTCCCCCACAGCTCTGTCACACACTCAACGGCACTGTCGACATGCTCAGCTCGGCGGGAGGCTCCTGCAGGGCTGCATTAGGCTCCATAAACTTTATAGCATATTTTTACAACCCGCCTCTCTGTATGCATCCACCATCACATCCTATCGCATCTGCTTTAACTGTTCACACAGCTGTGAAATTCCGTGTATCCCCATGTTTTATGGTTGCCTGCTCCTCCAGTCACTCTACATTTCTTTATTTGCTTCTTTTTTTTGGTAGCCTTCTGTGTATATTTAGTATATAAGTAGTGTATTGAGTTTTTTTTTCCTTGTGTGAACCTTGCCAGTCTTTTTCCTCTGGTGCATTTGTAGTCGTTCCAAATGCAGATTTCACATTGACAATATGTGGAGTTGTTTTGCACAGTGGTTAGTGTCCACAAACAACTTATGCATAGAGCCTGCTGACTTGTAATATCTGTTTCACAACCGACACAATGCAAGATCATTTGAGGACAAGAGGGACAAAGAGAGGCAGCTGTTGACAGGGACCTGTGGTTAATATGAGTGGAAACCAAAGTTGTTTTAGCTGTCGAGTTTGGAGAGAGTCACATTGATGGCCTGTTTATAATTCCCCTACTCTTGCAGTAAGCCCACCAGGCCCTGTGGGAGAGCCTTACTGCTCAGCCAACTAGTCCACTCAGCAAAACAGAGTGCTAACAAGGTATAGTCTCGGCCTATCGGCCACAGAGCTTTCATAGTGCTGTCATACTCCAACGCACAAGAGTAAAGCCACATAATCGCCTCATCAACAGCCAGGTTTCTCCCAATTCCCCAGACAGCTCTCTGCTGTAATGATTGGTGACATGATCAAGGCCAGATCACTTGCTGTGTTATTGTCTGGCTTGCAGTTTCTTTTCTAAGGGTGTTCAGGAGAGATGGACCACAATTTTCAAATGTCAGCCTTAGAGCTGTAACAATTATTAGCTGTTTACCAGTAGCACATGGCACGTTGGCTGACCCTTTCCCCTTGGTGGATGAATAAATGCCTGAACACAAATAAACTATCCATGTCGAAATGTACAGGCTCATTCCACTATGACTTACATTAAGCTAGGTTGGTAAAGCATTGGTAAGCTGTGTCAGTGAACAAGGATTGCATCCTGCCTGAGATGGCACCACCTCTTCTTTATGCATGCTGGCTGGGATGTTCATAAACTGCAAAACTGGCAGCTTTTGGCAAATTCCGTGGTCTCTTCTTTCCATTCCTTTCTGCTTTTGCTTTCCATTGTGCCCTGTCAAACTTTGTAGCTTTGTAGTAGGTCTTCAGGGATGTTTCACAACAGTGCTGATGGCACTGGATCTTAGTTTTTTTGGGGCTTTGTTTGTATTTGCTCTGAGTGTAAACTTCTCAAGGCCAACACACAGTAGCTGGTCATGCATGGTCATGGTCTGCCTTAACTGAATAAGCAGCAGCAACAGCTGCAGTTCTGCAGCCAGCATTGTAGTACTGAAGGCCAGCACTTGGTGGCAGTGGATGCCTGTTAAATTGGCCAGTTAGTGCAATGCATAGGGGCTGAAAAGCCACGTTGTTGCTATGGAATTGACCTAATGGGTTTCTCTCAGCCCACGTAATACACCGCTATGTATACCACTAATGCCATTTGTTGGATGTCTGATCTTTAAAGGGTAGAAAACCTGTGAAATGGCTCAACAGCATTCAAATTGGTCTGTCTTCTCTGATCAATACCTTTACCCTCCTACTGTAGACAGAGAGGGGAAAAGAAGAATGTGAGAGTGCCTCGAACATGGTGGAAGACAGCCAAACTCTACCAGGTCCACCCCGTTTTTTTCCTTTTAACATTTCACTTGTGCGATCAGGTCCTGTTAAGAAGCATGTCTTACCTGACCTGCTGTCCACAGAACCTGCTGTGTTGATTGCTCTTTTTTTGCAGTCATACCTGAATAATTTATAGACCGGACCCACACTGATGAGCAGATGAAGCCCCTGACCAACAACACGTCAGTAATGCTAATAGAACCACACTATAGATATCACTGTCTTTCTCCCACTTCTCTCTGCACATCCCTCTTATGTATAATGTCAGCAGACTGACAACATATCCCTCAGAGATATAAACATCAAATCACTGTTTTCTGATCCTAGCTGTACATATCAGCCATATTTGCTTATTGACACCCTGAGCTCCTGACGTGACACAGATTCTTGGCTGTATGTGTTCTGCTGAAAAATGGCCATGGTTAGGTATGGCTTTCATTTACAGCCCAGATTGTTTTCCAGTATAGACATAGTGTCAAAGAGTAGCAGAGAGGCACATCTTTGCTCCCCCTCACATGCTGTGCTCACTATTTCAACTTCCTCCACCTTGTCATTCTGCTCAGGTACACTCGCTTAACATACCACATCAATTTTTAATGGACAACCATATGGTAGTCTTGTTTTTCTTCAAGTATGTGCCAAATAAATATGACTAAAATAAAGGGAAAAAATCATAAATGTAGTAAAGGCTTTTGGCGTCTATCAATTGTTGGTCAAAATGTTTCAAGCACTACTTTAAAATGGGGCCAATTACTCGATGTTGGCCTGAGGCTGATTTGATGGCAGATGTATAGTGTTCCAAATGGTGATGTCCTTGATGTTGGCCATACACCCAGCGTGTGCGGTGACATCCAATCATGTTGAGATGGCTGACCTGTCTCTTTATGTCCTGAGTGGTCTTGAGAGATGATCTTTTTAATGGTTATTGGGTGGATGTCTTTTTCACACCTGAGATGTTAGCCTTGAATGCAGCATAGTCTGCTACTGAGTGTGATAAAAACATAGAATCTTTCAATGCAGACCCCTGATGTGTATAATTACACACTCGTTTAATAAGACAAGCAGCAAATTCAGTGTCATGTGTGAGGTGCTTTTTTTCCTTTCCTGTCAAGATTTCCCATGTTAGCTTTCAGTTGGCTGTCTCTCTGCTGCCGACGGGTGTTGTTTGCTAGATTGTTTGTGTGTCACCTCACATGTCTCTGTGTGAGGAGGAGGGATTTGCTATCACAAAAGAATGAAATTGAGAGGGGAAAAAAGTTCCTTCCAATCCCTGCAAGTAGAACAAAAGAACAGAAAAAAAAATCTTGATGTTATTATGCCGGCAACATCTTCTGAGCTTCTGATATAAATGAACTAAGGGTTCTAAAATTGTCATTTGAATTATGCCTTTCATCCCCCCATGGTTTTTAGTGAAGCAGTTCAGCGCAAGTCTCTGGTGAATGTTTTTTCTTCCCCTGTTTGCATTTCTGAACAAGCGCCATAACTGTAATGAATTCTATTATTTTAAAACCAATTACTGTTAGTTGGGAGCTTTTTCACCGCTGTTGTCATGCTCTCTGAGGAATAGTGCTGTTGCAGTGTCGACTGCGCTCAAACCTGATGGCATTTCTTCATATTTCCCTAACCATCCATACTAATGTATTTTTCTGGTCTAGCCATACAGACCCTTCTCCATACAGTCTTCATATATAACAGAATTTAAAGCATCAGAGCAATGAAGGATTTGTTTGTTATTCAATTAAATGAATAAAATTTTATGTAATTGAATTCTTATGAAGCCAGCTTAATTTTGTAATGAGGAGGATTTTTAAAAACATGCAAAACATAAGGCACACCTCTTGGCATTGAGGATGAATTGCACGAATAAAGGTTATGATGCTGATACTTGTTTCGTAGTTTTTAAATGTGTCTTTCGTAATTTTATAGATTTTAATGGATGTTTGCAATAAGGTATCTGGTTTACAAAAGGGAAAATCCCACTATTTCTTTTAATAAATATCTTAGAAACCTTAACAGCTAAAAGGATGATAAAATGTAGCCTACTGTCAATACCTGATGCACGTTACAAACATAAGGTAATAAATATTTTTGTAGAACGACATGACACATCTCAAAATCTCAGTCTTTTTGCATGACTTTTAATTCTCTATAGTTCTATTCAAATGTCAGTCTAAAAACAAAAAAGCAAACATAAAAAAAAGTTTTTAGCACTGGCACAAAAGAAAGGGTGTGTGTGTGTGTGTGTGTTGGAGGTGGGGGGTGGGGGTCTAGACATTGAAAACAGGGCCAAAGCTGATTTGTTGAAAGGTTTTTCATTCTTTCCCCTTTTCCTTATTATATGTAATTAATGCTTGGTGGTCTAACAATGTAGTGTCATTTAAAATCATGTTAGACCACACAATGTTCTTTGTTCATAGTAATTATATTTATTCGTGATCACGAAAGACACTGTTACAAAGTTTCTCTTTGACAGGGCTCTCTATTATTTTCTTTTCTAAGCAGAGGACTAATTGGATCCTGCCTCCATGCTTAGCCAGTATTTGGAGGCGGACTTTTTTGTTTTATTTTTTCATTGTTGTCCTCTAACGGAGCCACTCATATTCATATGAATCTCCTATGTGCAACTTGAAGCTGCAAACTTAGATGTTATTTTAAACTTTACAAATCTGTACAATGATTTGTTTACTGTTTCAGAGTATGATAACTGTAATTAGCATATAGTATGTTCCCAAATGTACACAAACTGAAAGAGAGATGGAAAAAAGTAAAAGACATAGATAACACACGTTCATTCACTAAAAGCCAGCATTTCGTTCTGTCCTAAAGATTGATTCATAGCTTATTTAATAAGATGAAAGTAACCTCAAAGCAGATTTTCTACTTAATTGACTCATTTAGTGCTGCTCGATAAGCATTCACGTCAAGCTGAGATGTTGTGGTGTTTTTGTCTCCCTCCCTCCCCCTCTCCCATTCATGTGTTACAAGTGATATTACAGTACCCTGATTAGTTATTAGAGAGGGTATGAAATATTCAACATGTTGTATTTTGGATGTTAACAGGGTGGGGTCCAAAAGCGAGGCCCAATAGCTGCAGCATGACTTAGCATCACTGAATGTTCTCCTAATTAGCTCACTTTGCCCAGCAGCTGTCTGCTATTAGGGTCCATTGTTCCAGATGTTATCTCATTAGAATGGCATTGATCATCGTAATGAGTGTGGGAGAGATTATTGGTCTACATTAGTGTGACCCGCTTGCTCCCTCTTTCCCTGAGGTCAAACCACAATGGCTTCAGTCATCCATATGTTCAGTTGACGCTTTAAGTACGGCAGTTATTTCCTCTAGACATGATTAGTTGTGTGTGGAATGCCATGTCAAATGGGAAGCAGGCATGACTCAGAGGATGTACACTAGTTTCAAGTAATCTTGAGTAATTTGAGGATATTAAGAGAGTAATGCTTAATATACAGTTATTTATCTGTGAATTGGCACTGCACAAATGGTTTTTCATTCAGTGGGGCTAGACTGGGCTTAAACTACATATTTTTGTTTGTTTCACATTATGTTCCAGGTTGAGAGAGTGTAGGCTATCAGTTTTTCTACAGGTGCTTTGTTTATAAAACAAGGTTTTCTGAAGCAAGGATACTTTTGTGTGCTTTTATGTTCAAAACATCCAATAAATATATGATTGAGTGTTGAGAGTCATGGGTAATGTTAGAGTGGTCTCATTCATATTAT
Organism: Naso brachycentron; assembly: GCA_029874485.1. Classification (NCBI taxonomy): domain Eukaryota; kingdom Metazoa; phylum Chordata; class Actinopteri; order Acanthuriformes; family Acanthuridae; genus Naso; species Naso brachycentron. The sequence goes on along the minus strand of JAQFJA010000026.1, from coordinate 18,077,638 downwards.
TCACACCAAAGGCTTTCATTTTGTGCATGAGTGTGTTGTTGTGCCTTTGGGTGGTGTTTTTGTTAAATGCATGCATGGCAAGGCTGGATTGCTGGTTTGTCTTTTGTGTGAGTGTGGGGCTGGTGCTGTGATGGGAAGGGAGAGGACAACTGAGTCCTGATCTCTCACTTTGGTCTTGGTCTCACTGTAGCTTTGTGGATAGACAAGGCTTTGCCAGGGCATTGCTGACAGCTAAGAAGCAAGCAGTTCCCTCCTCTGCCACGACAAGCACAGAGCACGGAAGTACATAGAAATCTGTGCATCTCATCCCTTTGTTGCCTCTCTCTGCCAGGCTTGAAGCTGGGCATCACAGAATAATGTGAAGCCATTGAGGCATTTCACATTGATATTGAGATAGGGAGCATAAGGACCTAGTGAAGAGAAAGACAAAGAGAGAGAAATAAAAAGAAGGTTGGAAGGTTGCAAGGAGAATGGGCTAAATATGAGGAGGAAGTATTTAGGAATGTAGTATTGAGGCAAAGTGAGGAAGAGGAGGGTTCAGGCAAAGGAGAAGCAAAATGTCTTATTACACTCTCTGGCCTGTCCTCCCCTCTCTCTCATCAGCTTTATAACCAATCCTGACTTGACCATTTCCCTCAGACTGTCTCTCTTTTCCTGTAAACTCGCCTTCGACACTGTGCCTCTGTGGTCAGCTGCTTTCCAACATGACTCGCCGATATTTTTCCCGCTGCACAAATAGCTATTGTATTAACTTGGTGCCTCTGTTTAAACTTCAGACTCAAATGTGTAGTGAAACAATTATGCTTAATTGCATTCATCTTAGTGGTTCAGTCTCCAGCTTTTCAGGCTCTACGGCCTAATGAAAACGGAGACGCATCAGTTTAATTATAATGTACTCGCCTCTTATTGAGGAGAGATTGTTTTTATTTGGAGCCCTAATGAATTTCTCATCGGTTTGTTATTAACATTGTGCTATCAGGGGCTCAAGTGGGGAAGCAGCCAATTACATGGCTTTGTTCTCCCTGATGGACAAGTATTTGTGCCTCTGTAGAGGGAGAAATAACTCGTGAAAATGTTTTGGGAAAAACCATTGCCACATCTTGCCGCCATCTATTGCCAGACAATTTTCTGCTTCAGGTAAAGTGTATGTGCCATTTCTTGTACAGTCTTTCTACTTACGCCAGCTAGGTGTGCTTTTCTTTGTAACAGCTGGCTCATCAAGTGCTCAGACTTTTTTTTTTTTTTTTGAGAGTTGATCGTTGGCAGCTACAATAATGGTTTAATCTATAGAAAGAACATCATAGCAACACTGCAGGCGTTATGAATGGACTCTGCCTAGCTGACTGTATGTAACATGAAATTGGCAAGTCCAACTATTGTTCCTTTACTCAGCCCATTTCAAATTTAGCCATCAAAACGTTTGGTGCGTTGATTCAGTTAAGCCTCTGGTGGGTATGAGTGAGACAGGGTAGAGTCCTGAGTATTCAAACAGTGCAAAGAGGATATGTAACGATAATTTGACATTTTTACCCATGACCCTGGCTGTATTTGGCATGACTTCCTTAACCTAAAAACCCATTTGGAGCTAATTTAATGGGATATGAAGGGAATATAATGATGTGTGGGGCCTTGTTATTTGCCTTTGTTCACAAAACACTTCCCTAGTTTATTGCATTTTACGGTTGAAGGGCTTGATCACTAGTATTATGGCTTTGTAAATGGGAGTCAATAAATTACCCTCTGATTAAAGACGATGCCTTCACTTTAGGTGTGAGAGCCATTCGCTATGCATGGTTAGCATGAGTCTTTTTGTGTGTACTAGTTTAATCACTTTAGTTCTGCTTTGATTTTAGCTCCCCTCACCTCCATAACTTTGACTTGTCCCTGACAGTTAAGCACGACACACAATTTTGTATGCAAAATTCTGGAAAGCTTTTGGTTTGGAAGAGGGGCTTGTATGTATATTTAAATGACACAGTGTACACAAAACTTGCCAACTTCTAGGCCCAGACAGTCCCATTGAGAGACCAAAAAAAACCCCTCAGTGTTCTCTCTCCTGTCTTCTTCCATTTAGTGTGTGCAAACTTTTTAGGCCAAAATTCTGAAAATGGACATGAATATTTCCATTTGATTTAGAGAATTAAAAGAGAGCTATAGTGATCATATATGTTGTTCAGTGAATAGCGCCAGTGGTAAAATTAAAAAAAAGGCTATTTACTTAAACAGGAAAAGAAAGTAAAGCAAAAGTGGTCAAGTCCAGACAGCTTTGCAAATGCAGCTATGCTCTTCTGCAAAGTTATTTAGACTGTGCCTCTTTATTACTGGTGGACTCTTAACTTATTCATAGATGCAGCTCTTCGCATCAAAAACATGAAGACAAGTTTTGGGTTATGGAAAATCACGATATCGTAACTAAGCAGACAGATGGTCCAA
>JAQFJA010000026.1:18044029-18055357 GCA_029874485.1 Naso brachycentron | reverse complement strand
CTTTCTTTATAGTTCTTTACAGCTATCCACCAAAAGAACCAAGCAATCTGCCTTATTGCAAGATTCAAATCTTCATCCAGACCTACCATTTTCCTTGTGTAAATTGCTCCTTTGGATATGGTGGTTTAGTGTGTCGTAATAGACGACAACCAACACCACGTCTAGGATGCCTCATGAGGTCCTAACAGAAAGACTACCATGTCCGATTTTTTATTTACTGTGCACAACGGCTTGTCAGTAGAAGTAGCAGTCGGTAGCGAGTGCTTCATTTCCAATTTCACCACGCATGTTGTGAAACACTGCAAATGATGATGATCAGGGAGCAACTCTCGGCCATGACACCACAAGAATTTATGACTACAATAGCCTAATCTGACACAGTGGACATTTTAACAGACACAGATATCTTGAAGTCTGACACCAGCATAACACACAGATAGCAGAAGGGTAGGAGAATGCCAGCTCAAACAGTCAGCCAATGGGAGGCTTTTACCCAACTTCTATTTCCTGTGAGTCAGACTGCCTATATTATTTCTCCAGAGGTTCATGGTTGGCCCCAGTAGAGCATCACTCCAACAGTGTGTTGTAGGAATTATGAAATGAAAAAAATAACAAAGAGAGCAAATTGGTCTCTATAATGGCTACATCTGTAAATAGAGCAGCACTGGGAAGCCACCCTTATTTCTTTCTTTACAGACTATCTAGAGCGGTCTACTGAGCCTTGAAATATTCATCATCTTTTCTTCACAGATCCTTGGCTTTTTTAATGTTAAAAGGCCTGGAAATAGAACATCCACCTCCTTGCACCTTTCTCTAACTTGCTCCTGCCAAATCAAGTGAGGCAGATGCACAGTAAGATATAAAGTGTCTGCTGATAAGAGTGGAATATTTTCCTGACATAGACATGTTGACATGCATGTAAGCCAAGACATGGCCTGTTTCATTTGTCCATCAAAATATGCCTTTCATTTTGCAGAACAAAATGTAAGATTTGAAATGCGTTTTTGTGCAGTCTCAAGATTTGACACCTAAGTGTTAGGGCTTTGTTTGTCTCTTTACAACACAGATTGAGGGTGGCAACTTTAATTTGTGATATACTGTTTTATCAGCAAGCAAATGTTTGGATGCACCTTGTTATCAGACTGAGTTCGTAGAAGCCACGGTGACTCTTTGGTCTCCTTGTTCCCCCTCCCTACCTCAGGCTATGCAAAAAATTAGGGCCTTAATTGATGTAATGGTTGTTTACTCCGACATGCATGAATAGATGCAGCATCAAGCAGTGCTGTAAGAGGGGTGGGGGTGCAGAGGATACAGTAAGGGAGAAAAAAAAGGGAGTCGCAAAAGGGGCACCAATTTCCCAAAAGATACTTACTGCTACGGGAAAGAAACTGTGTGGGTGTGTACATGAGAGTGTGATTTGGGGGGGTCCTGTGGAAGAGCAGTGTGGGCCATGTGGCCAGGTTGAGATTTGTTCCCATTCAGAGGACCATTATTGTTGACCTTGCCTTGCCTGGGAAAGCCAGAGTAAACAGAGGCCTAATAAATCAACTTTAACAAGCCCAGTAGTCCTGGCTGGTGAAGCAGCCATGCAGCTCGGACACGCAGGGGTGGATTAATCCACACTGTCTCCTTTCCACAGAGGATACCTGTAGAGTCTGATTTGGCTGATAGTTTGTATGCAGACGCTCAGGGACGTTTAATTGCTCCACTGAATGCATCTCCCTAGCCAATGTGTTTGTATTCACACTCAGGGCTGTGTTTGTGCGAGAGATACAGAGCAGTCAAAAGAGAGGATGCATAATCACACTCTTGTGCAGGATTTTCAGACTACACTAGAAATTTCATTACATGCTTACCTGGTGTTCCAGTGCAGGCAATATTTGTTGAGCAGATTGACTTGGCTGCCTATTTGATTCCTCATCAATTTCATATCCCCTCCACGTCAAGGGAGATCATCAATGATTCATACTTTATACTGTGGCTCCCTGCAATGTAAATGCCTTCATAAAAATCCTAATATCCTCATGTTATGGCAAAGTAATAAAACTATTTACCAGTCACTGTTGTGTTTTTGTCTAGAACCTCAGATGATTGTTTTATTGCCGCATTTTCTTTAACAAATGACAGAAAAAATTGCAGTAATTAAATCGCAGCATGGTGTTTCAGCACAACCCCCCAAACACATGCATTCGCGCACGCACACACACAAACACACACACACACATGCACACATGCCAACCCGTTCTCCCATTGCAACCTTCCTCACCCAAAGTCTCCTGTTCTTTGTCTCGAGGGTGTGACTGTGAGTGGGTGCTGAATGGTAATTATTGAGGGCAAATTTTGGAATGGGTTTAGAGTGAATATATGCAGAATTGGCACTGTCAGTCAGTCAATAAATCAGTCTGTCATTCTAGCTGACAGGTGGTCGAGGGAGGATCTCTAAAACCATGTAGGGAGACATTCAGAACTTGTCTTTAAGGGCCAAGAACACAAACAAAACTGCTGGGAGTGTAAATGAGAGGAATGTGGACATGTGACCAGCAGCATATGGATGCAGACTTACTTACATCAGTGCTTTTCATTTAGACCTGCTCGCTGTTTCATGCCCATGCACCCACATGTGCATGTATGTGACAGTGTGTGCATGTGGGCGTGTGTCTAGGCAAGTAAATGCGGGAGAGCTATTCTTTCAGTGTCATATTTTTGGCATGGTTGTGCTGTGTCTCAGGCTGCTGCACAGTTGGTGAATATCAATGCAGTGTGGCGTAGTGACGGGGACTGGAGCTGACATGTTGTCACACTGTGATGAAAAGCACTCTGAGATGATGTGGCGGGAGTGTTCCTCCTGTCCGCAGAGAGATGGCAAGCTGGCTGTGGCATTTGTGTATTCGTTTGTGCCATGCCTGTGTGAGAGTATCCGTGTGTGCATACTTGTCGGTTATTCTCCGGGTGCACATGTGATTGTGTATGGCTTTTGCCTGTCGTTCAAACCCGTATCACTGCACACGCAAAGTGTGTGGTTTTTGCTTTTGTTGCGGTTTTGATGTATTTGTGGCAAAAGGAAATTCAAGCATGTGTGGTTGACGACTACCTGGATATAAACCAGCTGAAGTGTTGACCAACCTGGTTATTGAGTCAATGTCACAAACACATCCATGTACATTTAAAAAAAAAATAACTTGCCTTTTTCTGTCACTGCTACAGTTTATATGCCTTACTGATGTAACATGAAAGGTGATATGGTATACTGTCTGCTGTCTCTGTGACTGGCTATACCTTTTATGAGTTTGGTCTCCACTTTCCTTATAAAGCTGCTGTAGGATCGCAGAGTCCTGTGTCAAAAAATGTACCAAGCCTGTAAGATGATGAGAATACTGTATGGACATCTTGAATAAACCTTTGTATTACTATTCTGTAATGTCATTTAATTCTTGCAGTAGAGATGTTCAGGTTTTTGTCTTGTTGCAGATACAGTGGCACATATTTGCATGTTGTATGCACTCACAGAAATGCCACTGTGTGTCAGATGAAGCATTTTTAAGGCATCCCTCACTGTCCTTTGCCATATTCCAGGATTTCACAAGAGTTCCATCAAATCGCTGTAAACTTGGTGTGGTATCTAGCCTCATCACCACTGGAGAGCTGACATGTGAAGGGAAAAGAGCCAGTTTTCCCTGGTTGTGACTACAAATTCTAGTGGGGACTGTTCAGGCCTCCTCTATCCTGTTTTGGTTAAAGGTTAAGCTCTCACTTGGGCTTAAGCCTGCTAAAATCTTTGCTTAATGCATATGTCTTTGCCTCAGTGGACCTTTGTAGATAGATAAGAGACAAGCCCCACCTGGTCACTGCTCAAACTCTGTCAGTTTAATTATTGAACAGAAGAGCAAGAACACGAATGAACAAGGGCCTGTATGGCACAAACCCGTCTTTTTCAGGGACTTCTTTGTCTTTAACTTAAAACATACACACAAACACACACAGACAGATACATATCATATGCACTATTACATTCCTCAGAGGGCTGCTGATGTACTGATGTATATAAACAGGACTGGTAGGGCAGAAGTGCTCCTGGATAAGTTCTAAAAAAGAACAAAGCAAAGGAATCTAATCTCATATATCTCTCCATATGTTATTAAAGAAGCCAAGTACTGAGAGAAGTGTTAGTCTTGATGCTTGTATTGCGCGATTTATTATATGTACGTAACGTTGAGGACTGTAGGGTATGAGACAAGAAATGCTCTCTGAATCCACCTTATATAATCTTTCGGTGTATTTCTCCTTGCTGTGGTGTTAAGTGTTTTTTGGTTCAGTGTTTGGAAGAAATTGGTTCTATAAAGATGTGGAAGTGAATGAGATTGAGTTTCTGTAGTACTTTTCATTGCTGATGTTCTGTGTGCTTATGGTTGAGTGTGTGTGTATATGCTTGTATATTTATCTGTCTATTTATGTCGAAGCATGCGTGGCCCTCCATGGCTGCCTGTCCTCCTGTGTTAGCACTGTGATACTGAATATGCAACACCATCAATCAGGGAGTTGTCTACTGTCTCCTCTGTCCTAATTGCGCCCCTAACCCGTCTCTCTTCTCTCACAGACTTTGGTTGCAGCGTAGCATTTCATTTCCACAGAGGAGTCCTTTTTGATACAATAGTCTCATTGAAGTACTCCTCTCCAGATGTTCTCTCCATAGATAAATCTGCTATTCAGATCTCTATAATTGATTGTAATATGCAGAATTAATGCCTAGGGTTATAAAGAGAATTCTTGGAAATGTTTTTTCGCTTTCCTTTTGAAATTCAAAACAAGAAAGCACCACAATGCACTTTTTTCTTCTGCCCAGGCGCAGCATACAAGTGCAGTGCAGTGGTGCTTATTTGCATATCCTCTAGCTGATTCAGTGCAAAACAACTTGGGTATTGTTACAGACGTAATTAGGAAGATGATCAAACAGGGGTTTTTGCGACATTCACTCTCTCACCCTATCTCATGCTGTTTGGAGTAACACTGATACCGTTGCCGCATATTCAGTTTGAGGTAAAATTTTCATTGCAAAGAGTGACTGCTAATGATGATTTTCGGGACAGCAGTAATGAATGTATGTGATGAATTTAGGAGTGTGAGCTGTTGTCAAGTTCAGAAAAAGAGAGTCACACGAGAGAGACAGACAAGACAGACAGAGAGAAAGACTCGGAGAGACAGACTGATAGAGCGACGCAGAGCGAGCGTGAGCTGTGGGCTCATTTGGAATTCCAGTGTGTTGGTAATAATAAGGGAACCTCGGCAGCCCTTGTTAAATTATAGATCACACCAGCATGATTGGATGAGGTTAGGCCATTGTAACACCAACTTAATAATTTACAGATTGTATTACTACAGTAATAATTGCATGGGGAATGTAAGCATTTTTTTCTTCAGTCCTCTCACATGTAAAACAGAGGAGCCCTGTGTAGTATTGTATGTGGAAAAGTCTTAAAAGACAAATCTTGACAAAACGAACCATTTCATCTTTCCTGTTAGCTTTTAAGCTACATTTGTGCAGTTTTTTTCATCCATTTAGAGTGATTTGGTTTCATCTGAATGCCACTATAGTTTGAGGAAGATGTGGTCCAGCAGATGATTTAAGGTTTGTTCAACTGCTCTGTTTTTCAGAAATTTTTAGCCGAAGTTGACTTAGAGTTCACATCTCTGTCCCTAAGTTTCTCACTAAGCCACGTCCTCACTTCGACCTTGTGCAGAGAATGGGCATTCATTCTCTTCTTGTCAGTGTCAGGCTCAATGATTCAACCTACTTGGCTTCATCAGTGTCAGCGCATTTGCAGGCTGTTGAATCTGCACAGATGTGTGCATACACACACACCCTTACACACATTACCTTATATTTGCTGCTTGTTTTTTATTATTATTATTTCCACTTTTACCTTCATCTTTTGTCCCATTTTAGTCTCAGGATATGTCACTTTTTGACACATAGCCAGTGTGTGTGCGTCGTATTTCTGTCCATTCTGTATTCAGTACCTTTGTCTATGAAGAAAAGATGTCCCAGCTCTCAGTCTGCCACACGTATAGATGCATTGTCTCTTCAGATAAAAAGGTTGCGAGGAGCAGACTTGATGGCGTAGGAAATGAGAATATATAGAGTGCTAGAGGACAGCGGGGTTGGTAGTGAAAGGACCTCAACCTCAACAACCTCATTAACTTCACCCCTGTTGTTGGGAGTAGGAAGTAGGTGAAAATCAAGTCAGACAGGCACACACACATCCTAACTGGCCACTTTTTTCCTCGACAGACTATTTTTTCTTTTGCCCTAATAAATGTTGACAGACAGTTAAGTATCCTCGCTGCACATCCGTATATGTGCATGCACGCCTGCATCCATACGCTGGCATGGTTTGCCTGGAGATTACAGAGGCAGGACTTCCTCAGGAGATTTTGAAGTTGCAGATAAAACAGGCTGATTGTCTCTCTGTTGCATCAGTTGGAAGACAGCAGATTAAAAGGAAGCATTTACTGCCTCTGTGTTGATATTGAGTTAATATAGTGTCAGAAACAAATGATTTTTGTGCTTCGCAATTATTTGCTGGGCATCAAGAGCACATCTTTAAACCTTAAAATATGGGTGGCAGCTTCTGATGCTTTTCTCTGATAATGGAGATGATAGATCTTGAACCATTATAACCACCTAAAGTCAGACAGATTTTTGTGGATTGTGAATGTTTCTTTTTTCCTTTTTCGTGAGAGACTTCAGACCTGAAAGACAGTATCAATGTGATATTGATAACATTATACAAGTTTTCTATTTTCCTGGCATTTTGGCTGCTATAATATGATGAAATACCATAAATGTGGGAGTTCAGTTCAAATGATATGTTAGGAGTTAACCAAGAGGGCCCTAAATAATGTTTATTGTTACTGCACCAGCACATTTGTACCTGAATTATTCGATTTATCTCGGCAAGTCAAAATACCAATACAGTTTTTATGAGAGAAATTCCATCCTTAAAACAGATTTCTTGATTTTACTTCTTGTCTGCAGATTTATTTTGCAGTGAAGTTTGCATTTGGGAAGAAAACACGTCTCCAGTTACTCTGGCTACAGTTTATAATGTCTCCATTTATATTCATCAATGAAAAAGAAATGAAAACAATAGGCTATTTAAAGCAACTTATTTCCTAGGCCCAGTGGTTATACAGCCTATTTGTGACTGTCTGTTCCATTAGGTTTTAAGGACGGAAAGCTGGTAGCAAAATAATGAGCGCTTCTTTTGCAGATCACTTCAAATAAGAAAGAAAATCCAAAATAATGTAATTGCTATGAAAGAAAGCCATAATTGGCCAGTCAGGTTAGAGGAACTAATGGAGGGCAACTGAGGCAAAAGTAAATAGATGCTGTTTTAGAGATTGTTCCTATTTTTTGTCACTGTCTTTGTATAAAAGAGAGACTAATGAGTGAGTGTAATTTGTGACAGTGAACACACAGAAGCAATCTTTGGATCCCAGTAGAAGTAAAATATGTTATTTTACTTTGAAGTATTTTTTATTGCAGCATTCTAACTGCCGCTGTCAATAACCCTTATTATGTTAAGGTTTCAAGATGTGATTTCACGTTGCTCTATTGTCAAAACAAACCATTTTTTCAAAGCTATAAGACATGTAGAACTTGTCACATTTTCATAATGACTGAAAATGACATAATTACTTTTAATCAAATATTGGTCAGTATTTTGTTCATTCATTGGACTGCAGAAAGTTCTGTGTCAGGGCAAAGCTGTTACATAAACTGGCAACAAGACTTTATCTGTACTGTGGAAATTATCATTTAAATCTTTGCAATCTGCTACCTCGTCATCCCTCTCAGACGGGGGTCTGTGAACCACTTTATTCGAGCTGAGCAGAGGAACCTCTTCTGCCGTGTGACTCTTTTAATTGGGACGCTACGGTTGAAATTGGAGTGGCTGGGACCCACAGGGACTCCTATTTCTATCTTAGCCTGTACACTTTCAACTTGAAAGTTAACGAACATGCCAAACCGTTATGTTTAGACACACAGCATGACTTTAACACCACATATCTCTCAGTTAGTACCTTCACCTCTATTTTTTCTTAAAATAACTCACACATCCTACCTAGCAGAATTTTTAAATGTGGATATATATTGAAGGCCAAGTACAGCGGGCTTGAGGTTAGGTGCTCAAATTAAATGATACTTGTGCTGCTATGGAGTGTCAATTTGTTGTTGCGCATTTCTGAACCCCTGCATAATATCCTGCTGCTGCTCCCTCATTCAGGAAGTGGGCCATGCTTTCAGACAGGTATAATGAGTTTCCTGGGAGGTTTAACAGTAAAAATTTGAGGAAACCTGGAGGTTCTATTTTACATGTTCTTTTGGCATTAAAAGATGTAACAAATACTTAAAAATAAAATTAAATCCTTTTTCTTACCACTACAGATTTCGCTTAGGTGCAGTTTTGTATCTGAGTTTTTCAGTCTGCTCTCTGATAACATATAAACAAACACTAAGTCATCAGGCAATGAACACCTTTTCCCTTTTATGCACATTCAGTTTAGCTGTGTCCTGCTTTCATAGCAAAAATTCTTTTGTGCTGTCTCTTCCTGTCTCTGATACTGAAACACACACTCACATACACACATTGAATGGTAACCACACAGTCTCATTGAACATTTGCCAATTTTTTTCCTCCTTTACTCATTTTCTGTTTCACTCCACCTTTTTAATCATCACACTGTTGAGGATCGCAGAGTTATAACTTTTTCTCTCTGTGGGACAGAATATCATTTTCTTTTAGGTGTGTGTGTGTGTGTGTGTGTGTGTGTGTGTGTGTGTGTGTATTGGGAGATGTTCTGTGCTACTGATCTCAGCATCTCAGCAAAGCCTTTAAAGCTTTGTCTGTCCCTAAGACTGCTCAGAAAAGAGAAGATGTTGGCGAGCCCAGGCATCCTGCCAGCTTGTCCATCTTTCTCTACATGGGCCGCTGCTGCTTGGGGTCACCATTAAGGTCAGTTTGAGAATCCGTAAGCAGGACTGCTTTTCTTTTCGCTGTAGTGTACACATACACTAACTGTGGAGGATACAACAAACAGCAGAGTGTAAGAATAGCTATTACAATGTAAGAGTAGTATTTCTTTATAGAAGTTTTCTGGTTATGCTGTTTAGTTCCTGGACTGTTAGAAGATGGAAATCAGGAAAATTTTGGAATAAATAATTTAAGTCTTGGTTCTTTATTCCAGTAATGCTTAAGGTTGTGCCGATTGGCGATGGAATCGTCTATGGGTGATTGAAGGGACAATCTGCGATGTTTTTTTTTTTCTAGCAGATGCTATAGGAGGGTGTGTGCATAGGGAGTGTGCGGTGAAGAGCAAGTTAGAGAAAGAGACCGACAGAGAGAGACTGAGAGCTTTTTTATAGCTTTGCTTTTTAACTTAGAGTGATTACTGACTTCATTAGACTGACGATATCTAACACCGTGACACGCATCATGCCAGCTGGAGACATACCCACAGCATCTGAAAGGGAACATAACATGAAATTTTTCTTTGCTTAATATCGTGACTTTAAAAGCACCAACTGACTTCTTTTAACATGTTTTTTAGTTTATAATATGACGAATTGTAAAATGTCACTTCCATGAGGTTGTTTAACACACAACATTATACATCTAATAGGCCATTTAAAAAATGTGTTAAAAGTGCAATGAATTAGGCCTGCCTTAATGTCAACAGACAATGAATAGAAAAAATACACTAATAACACATAAGAACGCATAAACAATAGTAACACTTGTAGGTTAGTGAGCTGGTCAAGTCCACTTTGAAGTTGTAGTTTCAAGAGTTAACATGTAAACATTTATTCTGTGTGTCTGCCCCATGCAGGAGCTCACAAGAAGAACTCCACTGAAGCAGTGCGAAAATCCACAAAGAGAGCAGAAGCATGTCTACTATGCTAACCTCTGTTACCCCAACATGTCCTCCTGTGTTGTTATTTTGATGATTAAATGTCCAGTTGTCCATTTTAGTCCACAAGTACACTGACTGAGTCATTATCGTAGTGTTAGCATGTGACAGAAACAGTCTACAGTGAGGAGAGAGAAATAATGCATGTGTTTTACAGGCTATAAGATCATTAATCCTACCCAAAACTCTGCAAAAATTAGCAGCCCACAAACCCGTTGGGTCTATCGAGCGATTATGTAGCTATTGGCTTTTTCCTCCTCCAAACTATCGTTATAATATCTGTCATTAAAAAGCCACTATTGGTTGACATCTACTGCAAACCAAAGCCTTCTGTTTATTGATTTTTCTGGTCATTAGGTATCCTCTGCAGATTGCTGGATGTCCTCTTGGTATTGATGAGTTAACCCTTGGATTTGGGATGGTCAGTAGCATCTTGGAAAATGAAAGTATTTTTGCTTTCATTTAAAAATCATGAGTTAAAGTTGTGTATCTTTGGGTTTTGGACTTTTGATTGGTGAAAACTGAAAAGGCTCTGGACTCTTCTTTGAATTCTTTTTTGACAATTAAAATCTAAGTTGCCCATACGTTAACACGTGTATGACTAGGTTAAATGATGTAAATACTTTAGCTTAAAGGCAACCTTAAGCTTTCTGTAAATGCAAGCCCACTTCTGTAGATGATCAAGATTCCTTTTTTTTTCATTTCCCTATATTCAGTTTTGTGAGGCTCTAAGAAAACCAGTCACAAAGTCGTCTGTTTTACGTGACTTCAGCAGACAAATTTCTAAATACACCATACTGTCATGATTTTAGAGACTTATTTTCTTTGCCACATTGCAGGTTTTATTTTGCGTGTGTGTGTGACTGATATCTGTGAGCCTGCAGTTCTGGTAATGGTTTTTTTGCCTCATGTTGCTCCTCAAAAGCACATATTAAAGTTGTGATTATCCAACCTTATGATGCTGTAGGCTGTGATTCCAGAAAAGCTGAAACACTGGGTTAAGCATAAATAAAAATAGAATGCAATCATTTGCAAATAAACTGTTAATTGACAACTATTTTATCACGTTTTAAGCTCATAATAGAAATATCCTGTATACAATGATCTGTTCGATAAGGTGGTGGATCCTGCTCCATCTGTGTTTGTGAATGACTGAGCCTTCAAGAATGCCCATATCCAAACATGATACTGCCGCCTGTTACCAATGAACCCGTACACTTATCGAATGTCCCAAATGGGTTTTTTTAAAAAAACATATTTCCAGAAGTATAAATATAAAAAATTTATGACGTTAGTGAGGTAAAACATAAGATATCTTGTTTTTGAATATACATATTTTTTCAGGATCAGCAAACTATC
>JAQFJA010000026.1:17995726-18008439 GCA_029874485.1 Naso brachycentron | reverse complement strand
AGACAAGTTTCAACTGATGGTCAAAAACATTGGCGTATAAGACCCGACATTAAAAAAAGACGTTACAGTGCCAAGTAATAGTTTTTAGACAAAACATGAGGTTCATTTTTGATGTTACAACAGCAATAATCTCAAATCAGCGTCAGTTTCTATTTTCTGCAACACAGTGAAAAGCTCTAGAAAGGTGAATCAGTGGAGCTTGAGTTATGTAAGAATATTTTGTCAGATATTTTAGGTAACCTAGAAATCATGCCAATATTACATTGTTTGTCCACCAGAGAGAATTTAAATGATTTCAATTGTAAAATGCCCCTCTCATGCATGTTTCTAGTCTCGGTCATAATTAAATGCATTTGGATCAACAATGTATATGTGTTGCATTTATGGAAAAAAAAATGGACAGGATTTTCTTTAACCTCCCAAAAAAATAGGTATCTGCACAGTATTGGCCCCAAAAATAAAAAAACACTGTTACTGAGCTCAGAATAAACTTATACATTATGTTCGACAGGTAATGAACATTCGTCCTGCTGTCAGAGACTGAGATTATTCTGGCGTCAGGATCACCCAACATGACTGGGAATCCACTGCTAGGGAATACAGCATTCCTAAGGAGGCTGTTAACATTCCAGTCAACTTATTGAATCAGCACAGTGCAGCTGGCTCCGCTTGCCACGGCATGCAAAGATGGATGAGGCTTTTTTTTTTTTTTAAAGGGCTGTGTGTATTTGCTTGTTTATGTTGCGCGGTGAGAATACGATGCTCTGTGTGTGTGTGTGAGTGTGTGTGTGTGTGTGCGCGCGTGTGTGTGTCAGTAAAAAAACAGAGTCTGAGTGTTTCAATGTAAGACAGGACAGGAGAACCTCAGTGTTATGAAAGAAGCTTTCACATTCTAACCCCTACCATGCAACCTACCATTAGGTAAGATTCTCAATATTTTAATGACGGAGCTGAGCTACACATTAACTTTCCACTCTAGCAAAAATGGTGCCAGGTAATTTTTCAGTTCCAGGCCACAAAATATGTTCTCAGCCTCACAAATTACCAATGCACACAAGAAAAGGTATTAATGACGCCTTTTTCCTTGTGCTTTTTAGTCAAGGCTCATATTAATGATGTAACTGCTGAACATGAGCACCGCACTGGGCCCATCAGCCCGCAGAGCACCTTGTAGTTCATCATATCCAAATTTCTGTTGTTACCTGAAGCAGATACACAGTCACACCAGACACATGATGTTTTATCATCCTGATTCTGGTCACAACAGTTTTAAAAGAGAATATTTCAATGAGATTCAGAGTCCAGTAAGTTGGGATAAAGAGAACAGCAGTTTAGTGCCATCAATAGGGCACGACTGATATTTCAGTATGCCGATGTTATCTACCGATACTGGCTTTTTGCAGATACATCAGTATCAGTGTATGTGCTCTCTGATATGCTTCACTATTACAACTGTTTCTTGAGGCCGGAAAAAATGCTTGGACTAGTGATTTAAAATGCTGTAATTACATAGTTTGTCCAGTAGAGGGCGGTCCTTTATTTAATAACTAATAAGTTCAAGGTTTAATGTTCAGTGCATTAATGTTTGGAATAAGATTTGTTAAAAAGTATGATATCCTGCCTCCATTACATATCTTTGTCACAAGTATTTGATAACCAAAATCAGCCGATATTTTGTATAATGATATATAAAAATAATACCAGCCGATATGTTGGATATTGGAATTTTCTTGTTCCCAAGTATTGCATCAGCCCCCAAAATACCATATTGGTCGGCCCCAGCAAAAACCTTTAAAGAACTCAAATTCCCTCATTCCCTCACTTCAGAATCTGTTACTGTCACAACCAAATTAACTGTTACATGTCCAGAAATATTATTTTTGGACCATTGCAAAAAGTAAACTGACACGGATGAAAGTGCCTAGTATAATGTGAAAAGGTGATTCCCTATTTAATTGCATTAGTATATTTTATATATATGGCACATAATCTTATAATTAAAAAAAGACAAAAAGGTGTAATAAAAGCCATTCCCTTCGCTCAGTTTTTTAAAGTTTGTAGTCAGTAGCACTAACTTTTCTGTTAACTGTGTGCACAACTGCTGATCAACACCAGCAAAAAGGAGCATATCCATCTGTCCAGCTGCTACTGTGACTGTTTGCAGTGTTTTCCGTAAGTGCCTGCTGCCAGCTAAACCCCCAATTATTCAATTAAGTTCAGCCGGCTACTTTTTTTGGACCTTATTAATTGTTGAATCCAATAAAATACTCTTTACTAACAAGCTGTGATTATCTGTGTTTGGATTATAGCCTTTGCTTTAAAACGGCATTAGAATGATGATAGAGAGAGGTTATGTGCTCATCTGTATCAGTTGCACCTCCATGTGCCCTGAACATGTGTGTATATGTGTGTGCACTCAATAGGGAGGTTGTGTGCAGTTGTCATGAGAGCGGATATCATCTTCAATGTTTGACAAATAACGAGTTTATAAATTGATGACAAAGTATTGCAGAGTGCAGACAAGGATTGCAGACGGACATCCTCGTCACAAGAAAAAAAAATCTCAGAGGGTCCATGCCCGTAAACCACCTAGCTGTCTACTTTTCCCACTGGTCTGTCACTCCACAACAAATATGAGCACCTAAATGTCTCACAGGCCGTGTATGCACCCTTTACAGCTCGGGACAGAAATCTTGTCTGGCACAGGCAAAAGTGTGAGTAGTGGCTCTCAATGCAACTGCAGTGAGTTAACACCAGTCTGATGAATGATACTAGTGTGAGGATTTAGGTACAGTAGACATCAATGGGTCGGCTCTGTCTGACATATATTCTTCACAGAGATGAATAACTCTTTCAACTCTGTCATTTTTTGATGTGGAAATAGCTCCCTATCTCAGTGAATCATCCATAATTGATCCTTATATTCACTTTGTTATCCTGAACAGTGCTTTTGTAAGCTCAATCAGACTCTGTGTCAATTTAAAAATTTTAAATATAGCATTAAAAAAATAGATGTCCTTAGTGGAGTTCAGAGGGGACAGGCTACTTCAGAACACGACAGTCGAACGCCTTTGAAATTTCTGGATCAAGCACTATCTCTGCCTATCCCATCACTTTGTAGAGTAATGGAGAAAATAGCAATTTGATTTTTCCTACCATGACAATCAAGATTTAACATTTTCCTGAAAGGGATGTGAAAGGAAGAAGGAGAAATATAAGATATCAAAAAACCAACCTGTCAGGGACATAAAATATGACCCAGGAGATGTAAAATGGGAATGGAAGCTTTCCATTGGGGTAATTTTCTTTGCACTACACTGTGGGAGTCTGCTCTCCAGACCCCCGTGTTATTACAAGCCCCTGTCACCCTCCAGGCCCTAGACTAGTTTGCTCACTTGACACATGTCAAAGGAAAACAAGACAGGAAAGATATGGAAATGACACATTCATTTAGCATTTAGGTCTGTAGGCGAAGGTTTCTGTGGTCTTTTTGTTTTCTCAAAATTAATGGATTGGCACTTATTTTTTGTCTTTTCAGGCTGATACAATCAGCATTGTTTTATATCATTCAAAGGGTTTTATTTGACTGTTAAATTTGGCACAGATGTTACTGTCTTCACAAGACATGACAAGCACTCAAGAATAAGCAAGTTAACTAGTTTTTACCTTTGCAGCTGACTTTACGCAATGTTCGCCCTTCTTCCTCAGAGGCAGTGAAAACGAATTTGAAGACATAAATGTTCTTCGTGTCGGGGTATATTTTAAGAGTGATGCCGATTTCATTTTATGACACCATCTGTTAACCTCCAAGATACCCGTATCTGTTATGGCCCCAAAGTGATACATACATAATTCAGAAATATCTGTGCCTGAATTTGAAGGAGATGATGTCTTTGGACACAGCACAGTGTGTAATACAGAGGATTTAACTTTTTGTGAACTTTTTGAATGTTAACGTACTTGAGCAGTGCAGCTTGACAGAATCACTGATATTCATATTATTCTATCCTTAAAAAAACAAGCAAATTCTTAGAGATATTGTAACGTTTTCCTGTATTTTAGACATAAGCTGCAATTCCAGGTGACCTGAACTCATATCTAACAAACATCAGGGCAGGTAATCAAATCATCCAGCAAACATACGCACACATTCTTGGAAGGTGTACACTGACACTCTGAATATACTGTATAAGGTGACAGCAACTGTATAAAAACTTGAACAAAATGGCAGCTATATGGCTTTGAAAATAGAATCTGTTCCTTCAAAGAACTGCTTGCCACTGCATTTGCCTCTCCCCCTTGAAAGATGAAACTCTGTAGAAGCCTGAGGAATGTGCAGATACATCACATCAAACCCGATGATCCCTGCTCTCATCTTTTACAACACATACAGAATTACTCTGTACCGAACAATTAAATTAATTGCTCCAATCAACCTGCAGTCTGCCAGTAGTACTGCTAGTTTCTGTGTGCTATCACCTCATAGTTAGGTTTGTTGTGTAGGAATCCGTGGTGTGTTTTGCACTCTGCAGGGGGTCATTTCAAAGTGACTGGGGAGCATGTGTGCTGTCAGCCGTCTGCACTTACTAGTTGATTCAATTCTGATTCAGACCTGCACTCTATAATCTCTCACACTCTCTTTGTGCACATACAGGCAAACACTATTCCCAGCTTCATTGAGTTTTGTTTTGCATCCTTGCACACATGCACACACACACACACACGCATACACAGATACACCTCCAGTTCCACCAGAAAAAGTGAAACATTTATGTCTGAGGCCTGAGCTTCAGTCTTTGTTAGAGCCACGGTTTGGAATCAAGCTGAGAGTCCAATACCATTAAAAGTTCAAAGGGCTCCTTTTGAGTGCTGCACTGCTGCTGGTCATATACTCGCTTGGCTACGCCAGCAATCACAGTCTTGTGCTGAGACCAGGAATATTGTCCTCAGACTGTGTTCCAGGCTTTAGTATTAAAATCGAATATTAGTATTTCTGTGAACAGTTTCTTTGCAGTGGCTGAATCTGTTGTTACGCCTCTGCCTCAGCCTTAGCTGTGGCTGGACCACATTATGTTTCTGTTGTACAGTATATCTGTCAATCCCATTTTTAGGAGCACAATATCACTGGAAGCTCTTGCGGATTTTTTCCCCTCAAATTTGACACAAATGCCAACTCAATTTAAAGATGAAGTGAATAAAATCTGGGCGTTAAAGTTCAAAAGTATCTGTAACCTCACAAGATGTGTTTTTGGCCTTAACTCAACTTAGACTAAATATGACAGTTTTTTTTTATGACAAATGTCTTATTAGATTAAATGAAGTGATGACTTTCTTATGTATAAAATTATCAGACGATCAACCTCATTGCTTTTGCTGACAATCCGTTTTTTAAAATCAAATTGTGTCAAAGTTTTTGCCACATACATCAATGTGTACTGCAACTTGACTGGTTGGTGAAGGCATACACCTGCAAAGTGGCAGTTATAGTTTCAGATCTATGATAATGAAACAGATAAGTTAAAGAGAACCATTTCCCCAAATAATTTATGTGAAGATTAAAAGCAAATTAGTTTATCACATTACAAGTGTTTTTGCCTTGGCCAACTAGTGCTGCGGTGCATTATGTTCAAGAATTATGCCAGCCAGAGACCTGAGATATAATCAAGACAGCTGAGTGAAGTGACACTGCACCTGTCACTTGGATGAAGAGAGTTGAACATGTGAAGGATATCTGCCGCTTGTCGTTCTCCTTCAAGGGCAGCACAGGCCAATGATTCTGGCTCTGTGTATGTGTAAATGCTGGATGCACAGTGTGTCTGTTTTAATCAGTGATTTTAAGGAATTTCTTAGCAACCACATTATACCTTGACTCCTCCATATCTGATAACAAGCTCTCTTAAATACTGCTTCTAACTCTTCTTTGACTGAGGTAAAGGTTTCTATGAATAAGATCAACATAAAAAGAAGGAACAGTGTATGATGGACTTGAAGAAATCTGTGAAGGATTTGTAAGAAAAATTTATTTTTGTGTTTGATACTTACTGGTTATAACCTGCTTGTGTGTGTGTCATGTTTGCAGTCTGGATTTGCTTCATATGATTTTATAGCAAGCACGATTTATTGGATTTTAACCACTTCATAGCTTGTGAAAATTTTGGAAAGCATTTCACACTACTTTAAATTGTGAAATAGCAGTTTTTGAGAAGCTAGCAGTATGGCTCTTTGAAGAACAATGTCAGCCTGTTGATCTGTCAGTCTGTTTGTCCAGCACAGACCAAACACATCTGTCCACTGTTAATGTTTTGAGTTAATGCATCATGCAGGCATGTGCAGCATTGTAATGTACGTGTAATGCTCCAGGCACCACTGACGACAACATGGTATATTGTTTTATTACACATTAGTGGGAAAAGTATGCATTATTGTATTACATTGCATCTCTTTTTTTCACTTATGAAAACATTTTGCTTTTTAGCAAAGAGAATTACAGCCTATTGGGACCTCTGACATGGCTGAAAACCTTTAGTTTTGTTTATTTCATTTGAATTGGAATATTTTACATGACGTTTCGTAAAATGTAGATTTCAGAGATTTTAAAAAAGATTTTACGTGCCATTTTTTTTGTAAATTGTGTCAACTTCAATTTTAATCATGATTGGCAAATGACAAATCAATGTCAGAATCATCTTATTTTTAACCCGATATTTAATACACAGTTAAATTAACTGACTCTGTGCCATTAACCCTAGTAACACTATTTTTATGGTTTAATAATATCATAAAGTAAACCATTTATGAGAGAAAACTCATTTTAACATTATTTTATGACCTGAAACAGATACAGCATAGTACTTTAAAAATCTGTAATATTACTAGAAATCGAAAACAAAACAGTGAACTGAGTGTGACGTTTAGTAGTGGTCATCTTTGTTTCAAAGTTGAAACATCCTTGGAACTTAAATGATCACGCTTTGCATACCAAATTAAATAAATAAAAGCTGAGGAAATAAAAGTATTTGCTCTCTTTTTTAATCTATTTTTGAAATATTTTTCAATATCTACATATTGAAAAATGTAGAGTTAATATTTTATATCTTATTTATGTCATGTGATATGCCCTGTGCATTATAGTTATTTCAGCCGGCTGTTAAATTGATCAGAGTGTAATGTGGCTCCATGTTTGGCATGGTAAATCACAAAGCAGACACTGGTGGTGCTTGGTTTCAAGCTATAATGTTCAGAGCTATTTGTTGCACAGGCCTTTGGGCCTGGATTGGAATAGTGTAGCCGTGAATTGGTCAGTAGTCCCACATAGGGACAGTTGTCTGGCTTTGTCTGTAATACAATATGAAAGACATTGCACTTTCAGAGTAGCTTTCAATAACACAGCTCCCCACCTAGCCATGATAGAATAATAAAACTTGTCTATAGACTGAAATCAATGCTCACACAAGCCATCTAAACATGAGACTAGCAATCAGTCAAACAGAAAGGGTGAGGGAGTTTCTGCCTCTTACTGTTTCTATCACTGTTGAGGCACTTACTGTGGTCGGTGATGTGCAGTAATCTTTTCATCATGTGCTAACATTTCCCTTGACAAGTATTTGCAGAACTCTGCACACACTGTGCACTTTGTTTTTCACCCTATTTGCTACAATTTTCTGCCATCACTACTAGCAATGTACAGTATTTGCTACACTGCAAGTACCTTAAAATCAGTTTAATTTATGTAGCTTTAAATTACAAATTACAGTTTTCTTTGTCTGTACAGCATATGACACCCTCTGTCCATAGACCCTGAGGAAAGAAAAAAATTCCACTCAAAAAACAAGGGAAAAAATTAGGAAGACTCAAATGTACAGTATATGTCATGTATACAAACAAGTTTAGCAAATTATGTCAATATTTGCAGTTTTGATAACACATATACAGATACATATACATTTTAAAACATGAGTGAAGGGTGGTGATCCAGCAGTGCGATGAGCAGCTTCTGGTGTTGCCAAATACAGAGAACCTGAGCCACTTGAATTCCTTTCAATCATTGTGGGCAGTACAGGCCACATTAACTCAGAAGAGGCAGAACAGCGTTCATACAGATACAAGAGACAGACAAACACATAGAGGGAGAGACACGTGATACCATGCAGACCCCATGACTAGTTGTATGTATTTGCTCCAGACACTAAACACTGTCTGGAGTGACACTAGGAGAACCACCTTGCCCATTGTGGTAAGTGTTTGTATACTGCATGTGGGCGGCAGAGAAAGTGAAAAGAAACATGTAATGAGTCTAGATGTGTAGTGACTCAAGTGCTGTTCCAGCCTATTTTGTCTGTGTGAAGACCCTTGAAGTACAGTTTGAAATAAGCTGTTTCGAGGCTGTCTGCATTATGGAGTGAGGAGGTGATTGATTGAATGTCATTGTTTTTTTTGAAAGCAGTAGTAAAGGCTCATTATGGTGTACCTTGAAACACTATAGAGTGCCTAAGCCCTGCCCTCCTACATCTGAAAAAATATGAACAGAGACATATTATTTAAATTGTACCGCCAATCTCAAATATATTTGTCAATTTAAAAGATAATTTGCAAGTCAAAAACGTCAGTTTTTCTACGTATGTACTTTGAAACTACGTATTTCAAAAAAAATGCACATTCAGTCATCGCATCAGTGACGTCTTAACAGTCTGTTACAGATCCAACGAACTCTGTTTCTTAGCTGCAGCTCTCATTATGCCCATGCTTTGCCCATGCTCGTAATGATTTACCTCTTTTAATCAATTTTCCCTCGTTCTGAAGGAACAAAATAAACTGCTACGGTTACAGCTGTGTTAGCATTGGTGACATGCTGTGCAAGAAGAGAGACATAGTTCACTGAGTGGTTTCACAAAAACTAAGTGTTACGTAACTATCTTCATAACAAACTGCAACTTTTATTGATTTGAAAAATTACCTTTTAAAATGAAAAACATCATTTTTGAGAAAGGGGCACAACTTAAATGGGATTGAAAAATTATTTGTCTCTGTCTATTGACTGCTGTACAAAATCTTTCCGAAATAATGTCGCATAGGGTCCACCACAAGGGGTGACTTGGCCACTCTATAGGCACATGGACAAACAGATGTAGTGCACACATGCTAACATACATCCGGCTGCTTTCATTTAAGGACTTAACACTGTTAGCTCACAGCAAGATCTGTGACCTGTGAGAGACTGTTCAGCTGCTTAGATTGTACCTTACACCTTGCAGACTTTGTTGTGGGAAAGGCTTGAGGCCAGACATATCCTGAACTGGATAAGCAGAATTTAAATTGGATGGTAAATATTAACTCATGCTAACTACATTTCTTGTTACTTGTCAGAAAATCAATAACATCTTTCAGTATGTTTGGAAACAAATTTCATTTCACAATAAGCCAGAAAGACTTCAAGACACCCATTAAGTTAACATGAAGTCCCCAACATAATAGACTTAGAGTGGGCATGAAATGTTCTTATGTGAATGTGCATTTCACAAGGGAACATCATGTTTAGATCTAAACACTTAGAACTGGGCTAAACTATGAGATTTTCAATGCATACATTACATATCGGTTAGCATGACTTGAACATAATTGCGTCAAGCCAGTAGAAATAATACAAAATCTAAAATAAGAAATCACTTCCCTTAGTCTGACCATGAATTTTTCATTTTGCCCGCAGGGTTTACATGATTGCAGAAAGTAACACAATTTGGTGGCACTTAACTAGAGGATTATAGCCATCAATATTAGATGAACAAGTTCTCCCCTAAGTTAATGAAATCCTTGGATGTTTTCCAGCGTTAAGAGCGGGGACTGAAAAGGAACTGATTTGATCTTTTGCCCCCTTAATGTTGAAATGCAGCATTGACCCAGAGAAACAAATACACTGTGTTTGACCAGACATGAGCTGTAGCAACCTCTGCAATGCAAGTTTATACGTGCAGCAGTATAAACAACAAGGGTGTTCTGATTAGATTACCCAGTAGTAATTCTGCAAGCCTGTGAGTCAAGTGTTTTTAGTGTGAGTATTTTTATTTGTGTTAATAGTGGTAAATAGTATTTTGTCCACAGAGACTGTTTCTTTGATTAACAGAGATAAGAGATCTCATAGCCTCAGGAAAAACACTGTAGAAGTACCATCTCTCATTTTCTTTGTGGTAACTTTGGGGACATTTAGAAGGCAAGCTGCAGAGGACCTGAGGGTATACGTGAGGGGACAGAAAATGATAGACAGTCTGGGGTGGAGGGAGGAGTCAAAACATTTACTGCCTTGAAAACCTTGAGGATGACCGCATTATGTTGCAACCTGCAGCAAGACATACATTTTTGATGAAAATATTCTGCACAGACAATCCCAATCTGTCTATTCAGTTTGAGTCCAGCAATAATAGAGGGGAGGTAAACAGAGCCTTCAGATAGCAGACATTTTCCATCAAAACCTTTTATTTCATTTAACTACTATTTTGATGGTATTCATTAGTAAAACTCTCCGACTTTTTTGTGACAAGCAGGTACTTATGATGTTTTCCTACAAGTCGTTTAGGACCTTGTGTATTTGGGATTCATCTTTATCCAAAATTTTACCTCCCACTTGTAATAGATAAGGCATTTGAATATCAAAATAAATCAGTTCTGCCCTGTGGGTACCTGAAAGCAGCATGGGTGTAACACACTGTTCGCTAAATAAAAATATCACAGTGCTCATTGTAGATAGAAAAAAAGTGTTGTTATTAGGCTTAGTGTGGCTATTTAATGACAACAAGAGATACTTAAGTCAGTCTTTTATTCTCTTGGTCACAGTAAACTGACCAGTTGTGTGATGGCATCTGTGTATGTGTGTATGTGCAGAAGCTCATTTCCAAGCACACTAGATCTTTTGTTTCTCTTAATTTCCTCCAGAACCTCCCTTCTGTTTTTTTTTTTTGAGTTATGATGAGCATCATCATGAAGACAGTCCTGTCTTTGTTTTGTTTTTTTCTCAAGTATTAAGTAGATGGAAAGAAGATCTACCAGTGAAACACACCAGTTGTTGAAAGATTTAATTCTCATTTCTGGCATTAGGAACAGGAAAACAAAACAAAGAAATCCTAAATGTTTCTACTGAGGGATAACTAGTAAAAAGAAATGAAATAAGTAGTCTCTTTTACTGTTCTCAGTGTATTTAATGGGAGCCCTGTGTTCTAAATCAAACTGTGATTTGATCTTGCTGAGTTAAAAAAAAAAAAATCTTTTAAAATATACAGTATAGGCAAAGAGATGAAGTTTTTCTCCCAAAAGCAAGTGAGCATTAAGTCATAAGTAGTCTGTTGACAGCTAAGAGTAAATTCACGTAATAGCTAACTTGCTTTTACTTAAAAATCATTAAAAGATTAATATAAACATAAAATATACACTTTAGAATGTAGAGAGACACATTAGGCATCCATACTATACATTAACACCTTTTTGCTGTGAACTGAATAACTTCTATGTTTTTTTACTGCTGTTCAGCATTTCTAAAATGTCCTGCTACTGTTACACTGTGTAATAACCAGAATTTATTCTCACAAAGTCCGGTTCCATTTCCAGCCATAGACTGACGTAACCATCATTAAAGAGCATAAACAAAGACTGGATTTGCTGAATTTTGCTCCCTTTGCCATGTTGCCTCCCTTAGGTCTTTGTTGTCTTGATCTCTGATTTACTGCTGTGACCTCTGGTTCACAAATATATATAACTACATTGTTACACTGCAGTAAAGTGAGCCAGTTTATTTTTTATTCTTTTATGACCTCAAAAATTTGCAAAGCTTATGCTGGAAGGAAACATTTGTACGGGGAGGCTCATTGTCAAGAGACGTTCATGAATTTACAACACCATGATGTTTTGTTTTTATTAAGAAAACACATCATCATTATACACTACACTAAAATTTGGTTATGTTTGTCTGCTAATAAAATTTGAGTAATAGTAGGTGTGGGGGTTAACTTTGTCACAGGTCAAAGAAATACTTCACCTCAACTTTGCCCGATGCCTCAGGCTAATGCATCTCTTCTCTAATTGAGGGTCTCTTCCGACCCACTGAGTCAATACAAATGACTGTAATACTCAAACCATTATTATTTCAAATCATTGTCAAAAAGGCGGGATAAATCATTGACTTATGCCCCGTTAATGTCAGAAAATTGCTCCATGCATTTTGCGTTATTGACAGTTAGAGCTCTGAAAACAAGCAATGCTAATGACATAATCTGGCTGAGACCACACTGTCGCTCCCACCCTCTCTCCTCTGCCTCTCTCTTCCTTCAGCTTTAGACAAACAGGCTCATCTGTACTGGATCATTTGCCGTCTCCTGATACGCTGTGGTTTATAGCCAATTATCTCTCGCGATCCATTATCGATTACACTGTTATCTTACTTGCATTGCTTAATCTTTTGGCACAGGAACATAACAGCTCACAGGGGGGCCTGGATACAAACTGCTTAGCGATGGGAACGCTAGTTAGGATGGATGGGTGTTCATTTGCTTGTAGATGGGAACAGTTTAAATTCAAACTCATTCACACTGTATGGAGTATGAGGAAGGGCGGGGTGGTTTTTGATTTGCAGAACCTCCAGTTAGGAATTAAAACTACAGCAGTCAATTTATCCAAGTGGCTGTTAAACCTTTGATATTACTTTGAATGACTGATTTCCTCTGAGGTTAATG
>JAQFJA010000026.1:17849673-17860787 GCA_029874485.1 Naso brachycentron | reverse complement strand
AATTTGATGAGAAGGATCAAATAATTATTTTTTGTGCATGCAGCAGCACTATTTTTACCATTGACAAAGCAATCACTCGCCTGTGTTGACTGTTGCATTGCAGTTTCTTTAATCATGGGTTCAATACAAATCAATTATTATGTCATTATCTCTCTGTATGTTTGAATCCAAATCCAGACCCACAAGCAATTTTAAAACCTCTAACGTACGCACACTATTGGAACAACATACAGTGTGTTAACATATGCAGTAAGTAACTGTGCAGCCTTTGTAAAGATATTTAAAAAAAAAAAAAAAAAAACATGACGGAAGAGGCAGTAAAAAAAGCATACCTTTTAAAAACTGCATAACACTGTGTCGGTGTTCTATATTTAGCACAGAAATATGTTGAAGTCCTGAGGCAGAAGTGAATTTCAGTGCTTACATTTGGTCACAGAGCACCTTTATTAAATTCCCAATTTAATATGCGATTACACATATAAAAGTCTAGGTAAATTTGCTGAATTTGTAATTCCTAAATTAAATGTTCTTTGCTCTACAAGTTTTACTCTTTAGAAAGAAAAGCAAGTGCATAAATGGTTGGCCTGCCTTTCCCTCAGGTCTGGGAAAGTGCACAAATGTTGCTCTATTTTTTCTTCTAAAAGCATTGATTGAAAAATGTTCGTAAAATCATTATGACCTCAAGAAGATACAAGGATGAGATTTTGACAGTATTTTTCACAGTGTCTATAGTAGCACTTTTCTTCAGACAGCGAAGGGCTGAAAAAGAGACACCACTGTCATTCAGGAACTCAAAAAAATGATCGAGCTTGTGGAGTGTTCTATTGCTGCAGCTTATCGAGTTGTTTAACCTTGATACTGAGTGCTGTGTCAGGTTTAGCCACACACTCATACGGCCAATCTGAACCACTTCTAAAAATCATAGGTCAATATTCCTTTTTTTTTTAAATACTTACTAGTTTTCTAAAACTATCAAGAGGTCAAATTATTAAAAATAGAAAAGATTAGGTTATTGATAAGTTGCAATAAAATGGCAACTGAAATTTTAAAACAGCTTATTTCCACATTTTTGTAGGGATCTCTTGGTTGCATAGGAGCAAAAGGCTTGACCTGCTTTATGACAGCGCTTTTACATGCATATATACATATACGCCTTATGGGAAGACAGAGTTGTTCTTTGACAAATGTAACTCACTGTCTTGTCTTACCAAAAGAGCAATTATGCTTTTCCTTATTAGCTTTGTAGCCAAGCCACAAATATTTTTCACTCTAAACTCAATCTCTGTCTGAGCAGAGGATTGGTAGTGTCTCCAGCCATCTTGTCATCTGGGATCTCTACTGATAAATCACTATGAGGGATGAAGGATTTGAAGGAGGTCTGGATAGCTCAAAAAGGCTCAGACCCCCTTGTCGAAAATTTTGTTATTTTTCTCACATATCCTACATTCCAAAATGACTGGTCACTCCAAGCAGCACACCATCTCCAATGCCAGCTGCAGTTATATTCAGTAGAAACCTTCATTTGCTTTTAGCGGTTAATTAAAGCCACTGAAAAGCATCAGTTGCATTACAGTATGTAGCAGAATAACAGAATTTTCAAAATCCTGGTTAATCAGGGCCCAAGCACTCTGTTTGCTAGCGTCCCCTAACCTGCAGCTCCCAGGAATACTTTCACCTACATGTACCACATTTGGTCAGCATATGCATCATACCCAGATCTACAAAAAAAGTCTTCTGAGACCATTTGCCAACCTCACAGGAAGTTGGCCATTTTGAAATGAATGGCCTTTCACGTTCTGTATTTTAACGAGTTCCTCTCACGGATTTGAGCTGATCCTCAAGAAATTTGCTGTGTGTACTCCTAACCCCTTTGGGCTTAAATTTATCAAAAGCATTTGTTGTCTGTTCACAGTGTGTCTGTGGTGAGGTGGCCATTTTGAGTGCTTCATTATAAAAAACAAAGTGGTTATAACTTGAATGAACATTGTCCAGTATACATCAGACACCATATGTTTGATGAGAGTTGCAGCCTGAACACGTCTGCATGCTAATATTTAGCCATTGTCATAGCGCCACCTCCTGACAACAGGAAATGACACAAAATGTCATGTGTCATACAGTACCTTAAGAACCCCTCCTACAGATTGTCCCTGAAGACATTTTGTTATGGCATATTTTATACTAGGATATGATGTTGCTGAAATGTTTAGCTGATCAACCTTTGATAATTCTGATCAACATTTGATCAGAATTATCTTTATCGCATTGTGCCCCCTGCTGGGACAAGGAACTAACCCTTGTATTACATTTATCATAGCATTTTCATTACATTGTCGTGGTGTAGACGACGCTCATCGCTGCTGTGTGGTCTTTAGCCCCTCTGCCGCCCTCCCCAACGGACCTGGGGATGTGAGGGCCTGTTCAATGCTACTTCCAGCTTCAACATTAATCTTTTTATATTATCAATGTATTGCATAAATGTGATCCGTTGTATTTTTTATTAATTTAGTATTGTATTTTATACTTAAATGAGCTCAGGTTTAAGATTACTGCCTACACTATTGCACCAAAATGGTATTAAATATCAGATTGACCATAGGGGCATTTTTGATGACAAGTCAACATAAAATCAAGAATGTACAGCATAACAGGTTTATACAGCATGGAATATATTTGCAGTTTAACTTCATCCTAACATTGCACATTGCTAAGCTTGACTGATACAGTACATGTATGTACTGCACACTGACTTCTTCCCTTTCTCCTTATTACACTGTGTCAGTTAACACTCGTGTCAGTTTGCAGTTGATTTTAAAAGATCTCTGTAATAAAATCTTCTGTTTTAAAATCAAACTCAAAAATTCGAAATTTTCTATTTTAGGTTTATTTCCATTGCTTTACATTGTCCTTATTCTGTAAGGTTTATTTCCCTGGCCTTCCTAAATATTGCAGTAAGACCAGCGCTTCACCTAGCTGACTCTTTGCTGACGTGCTGTGCGCATCTATGCGTCCACACTGATAATACTGTTTTCTTTTCTCGGTCCTGCAGTGTTTCACATTATTTTAAGCTTTTGGTCTGTCAGCCCTTCATCACTTAGTTTTTTTTTAAAAAAAGGAAACATGGCTCCAGAGTTGTCTTATAATCACAATTTATAGTTTGTCTTTATTGTCCTTGGATAACTCATCGGAATCAGTGTGTAGTCAAGACAGATCATATACAGTATGTACTGTATTCATAAATGTTCAATTGGAGAATGAGACTATAATCATTTGAGATGCAGTCATAGAATCCACTATTTTCATACCCCTGACCTCATCTTAATAGCAGTGGCAAAGCCTTGAGAGAATTGTCATTGGCCAATTTGCCTTGTTAAATCCCCCTCAGAGATGAATATGTGGCGGCTGACAATGGGAACTAAGTCTGTGTGGTGATTCCACTCAATCAGTGGTGCACTGACAATCTGTCTTGACAATCCGCGAAAAGAGGAAATATGACACAAATGTTCTCATAAATCTATTTAGTATAAGGCATAGCCAAGGGCAAAGTACTTTGGAGCCTGTGAGAGAGAAAATGGAGAATGAGGGGAGAAAAAAAGATGAACTCTGAGGATATTAATACCGCTGTGAATATATCTATTATCCACATTCATTTCAAGGCACTGCAGCATAATAAAGCAGTGCCCATTTCCCATTTAAACTCCTAGCAGTACTTGGCTCTGTATTACGTAGACAAAATGCCTTTCTGGATGGGGTGTAACACAGAAGGGATCATTTGTCTCTTGGTTTCAATGGAGTTGCAGGAAATCATGGGCTTGGGAAGTCATTCCCTCTTGCCAGTCCAGGGAGGGTATCTTACTAAAGTCAGCTTCAGAAGCTTGAGGAATAATGGACGTAATTTAAGTCAAACACTTCACCTTTACTGCAGCGGATGTACCATTGTTCGTTTATTTGCTAAAAAGATGTATTTTTCTTTGAAAGAATATGCATGCAATAATCATTAATTTATTCACAGTTGACATGTAATTTACAGATAAACTGATGATAGAAGTTATGTCAGTGGAGCAACATTAATGTTAAAAAATGATTTAACTGCTTTTGTGTAAAATAACTGTCCCAAACATCTAATGATACACAAAGACATGCAGATTAATGTCTAGGAAATTGTGCAAAGGCGTTAAGTTAAATGCAACCAGTGTGACCTAAATTATAATTCACAATGTCATCTGCTAGGAGGTAACCTTTTTATTTCATCCCAAAGACTTGTGAATTTCATAACTCTTTCCCTCATAGTGCCATATTTCCCAATCTCCCTCCAGATGTTGATCACAATCCAAAATACAGCACATTCACAAACTATTCTGGTTAAATGGAAGAACACAGTAATTAAGAATTGCTTTCAGTGCTATTTTCTGATCTCAAATTGTGCAAATTCAAAATGTAGTCTCTGTCCACATGGATTTGTGTAGATCTATATTATAAAAGAAAACAGAGCAGTGTTTACTGTCTCTACTGTGTTGCTATTTTTGATCTAAATATAAACCTTTGGTTTGCCTGTGCGTCTGCAACAATCTTGTCATTATCAACTTTGATATGTGGTCACTTAAGTCTCATGTTTAAGGTTTGACGTTTGACTCTGGTTTGGCTTTTTTGAATTAGCAGCTTTCTTTTTTGCTTTGATATGTAGACACTTGAATAAGTGGGAGTGTCACAAGGATGACAAACAATAACACCCACAACAGACCATTTCAACTTTGGGGGGGAAGAAAAAAAATAATCTATTTCACACTCAGTGAAGTTTCCCTTCTAAGATTTGTAGTCAAACTTTTCCATCTCCCTGAGACATAATTGAATGACAATCTGATTTAGGTACATATTAATATTCTCAATAGGAATTCCATTTGCCATTTAAACGTGGGAGTTAATAGGCTGTGGTATGAGG
Organism: Naso brachycentron; assembly: GCA_029874485.1. Classification (NCBI taxonomy): domain Eukaryota; kingdom Metazoa; phylum Chordata; class Actinopteri; order Acanthuriformes; family Acanthuridae; genus Naso; species Naso brachycentron. The sequence goes on along the minus strand of JAQFJA010000026.1, from coordinate 17,855,848 downwards.
CTCACGAATGTGCAGTATTTCAAGTTTATTGCGATTTGTTAGGTAGGAAAATCCATGTAGGTAAACCTGAAGACAGTTTTTTAAATTAGGATATTTTTAATGGTGTGCAGTTCCCATCTGTTGTTGCTCATGTGGCCACAAGATCATGTCACTGCCATGCTTCGAGCAGCACAGAAGCTGTTCATGCCTCTGGGAATTATACACAGCACAAAAACCTTCTCTGGAGTGTACATAACTTCAGAACTTGGTCTAGATTCACTCACCGGCAGTATATTGACCCAGATCGCACATCCAAGACAACGAAGATGTGGCTTTGTCTCTGTATGTACTTGAGAGGCCCAGCCAAAGCCTGGGTTTAAACCCCTTTGAAAATCACTGGAGAGACCTGAAGATTGCAGCTCACTGATGCTTCCCATCCAGTCTGACTGGGATTAAGAGGATCTTCAAGTAAGAAGAAGAGAAAAAGCACATTTCCAAGATTACTTCAAACTACAGTAACTAGTTTCAAAACTCACACAATGCTGAGGGGGAAAAAAGCATCTTTAAGTTAGAATCAACACAGTTTAGCCATAACTGTCATATGTTCGCACTGACATACTTAATAATTTTTTAGGAAAAGTGATGCATTTTTTATGCTGTGACTTTACTGTATATTTCCTGAAGTTTTAACTGTAATGTTCTCAAAAGTAAAAATAAATCAATAAATTCTAAAAATGTTGAATCTGTGGCAGCAGGTAATAGTCACACATTTTGATTATTATCAGAAAAGAAAAAGTTTCAGTAGTTGAGGACGCTTTATTTAGAATAACAACATCTAAACACAGCTTTACCAGTGATTTGGCATGTCTTTTGTTTGTTGTTTGTTGTTTGTTGTAGAATCTGAAGTGTGGATAGGTGTTTGGATTTTCTGCAGATCACTCTGTCAGTCAAATCACAACAGTTTGAAGTTCTGTTATTGGTTGTAGTGGGTTTGTTTATGTTTGAGTGCCCCGTTTGTGCTCTGCCTGCACCTTTCCATCTATCATTTGGTATGTTTCAGTGCAAGCACCAAACAAACTCTTCAGAAGCTTTTCGTGTTTGGGAGCTCATCAGTTATACATGAAAGGAATTTGGCAAAGGGTATTTGGATTATTGAGGGCACAGTCTTCAGTAATACACAAATAATGATAGACTGTGGGGTCCAGGACACGGGTTTCCATTTGATTTAGCTGGACAATTTGTGCACTGCTGCATACGTATTTACATGACAAGGCTTCTGTACAACATAGCAAACCAGATCTGGAAATAGTTTCATAGTTTATTGGTTTTAACAATTTTTTTCACACTAACAAATCATTTTGCAGAAGGCAAAAAAGAAAACAAACTTGTGATGGCTCCAGAATTTTAAGTTTCCACAGCACGTTTCACTGTAAGCACTGAATTCCCATCTTTATATTCAGCATTTCATCTGCCCTCCAGTAAAACAACTACACGTGACCAACAGTCAACCTAACGCTGTCAGTGTGGCTAGAAATTGAAACAATTTTCTCACCAGTTGCTTAAGGTATATCTATCCCTGGACCCTGAAAGTGATAGAGCAGGATCAGCGAGGCCAACAGTTTAAATGGACAGTCTGTCATGGAGAATATTAGGAACAGGAAACAGACCTGTCTAGCTTCACCAGCTCAGGATGAGTGATGAGCTCTAGAGAGTTTTCTTTTTCTTTTTTTTATTCTTTACTCACTTCATGGTGGATGAGTAGTTCATTGTGAGACCAAAACAACGATTCCCTCTCTTTCTTCTGTTTTATTCTCTTTTTCCATCTCTCTTTCCCTCCACCTCTGATTTTTTACATCACCACTTTGGCCAGCCAGTATGAATGTAGACAGAGATAGACACATGCAGGGAGGCCAGCAGCCCTGCTTAGCATCGGGCTCCAGCCCGTGACAGCAGATTTCAATGAGAGCTGACAATGGGTCCAAGAATGAGAATAATGCTGTTTGCCAGCCTAGAAATTCAGCCTGTCACAGTCGACCATTTCCCATGCTGTGAGTGCCCAACGAGTTGAGGTGAACGAGGAAGCTTTTCAAATGCAGCTCTGTTTTTCTGCACTTACTCATAACTTGAACCAATGCACCACTGTGACTTAAAATAACTGTTGCTTTTTTTTTAAATTCATCAGTATAAGAATCAATAAGCTAGCCTCTTTCATACGTACTCAGATTTTTCCAAATACTGCCATATTGAAGGTTCTATTTTATGACATACACTGACTGAACTCCGGACTCAGAAGAAGCAAATCCCAAGAGAGCAGTAACAGCTAGCCAGTGTGTATCTGCAGTAGAGGAAAATTCACTTGGTTTACCATTGGCACATGGGGGGCTGAATTTGTATTTTTTTTAAGTCATACAACTCCTCTCTCATTTTAAGTGCACTTTACCATGTGATCCTTAAGTCTTGGAGGGGTTGTTAATGTTTTTGAGTTGCAGACTGTTTGCTCCCTTGAAGAATAATGCAGAGACCATATGCTTTATGAGAGGAGGTTTTATTTTATTGAAAAATAAAAAGAATCAAATTATGTTTGCCTTTTTAGAATAAATTTTACCAGTGGACAACAATTCTCTAGTACCATCTTATTTTTGTCAAATGCACCCACTCTTCCCATTCCTCAAGGTTAGTAGTATTTTTCAAAATCGATCTTACCTCATCTGCAACACGTGCCTTTATTTTTTACAAGCTAAAACCTGGATTTTTCCCAGTTTATTAATTTTAATATTATACACAAATGCATGTTTTAAGGCAATCTTTGAAAATAACAGAACACTCCACTAAGTGTGAAAAAAGAGCCACCCCTTGTCAACTTCAATGGTGGCTCTGAAAGCAGGTGATACTCAAACACACACTTACAGTCTATTTTTTCCCACAGTATGATCATTATGTGTGGGCCTTTTATGTTTATTATGTGGAGACCTTTTGCATTTCAGTAAGACTGATTTTTGCAACTTTATAATAACAGATTAACTTTTGAGTTGATCTAAGTCCTTCAGTGTAGTTTCTCATGTCCTACAGCACCACACGCAAGGCCTACAAGATCCCCAATGTAACTGTGTTGCTCTGTACGCATAAAACTGTCAGTAGCATATTGTAGAACTTCATGTAAGACCGTCTGAGCGATAGGTCCCATGATTCTGTATTCCTCAATGGTTTAGCTCTCCAGTGTTTGGCTGAGCACATCATCGCAATGCTTGACATCTGCATTCACTTATTGCATTTTTACAAAGCTTGATTTGCAGTACATCATGCAGTGTGCAATGATAAATGCTTGTTACATGAGGTCAGATAAACTGCTTTCGACCTTTCATAACAATTGTAAAGCAAGAAAACAGCCTTGTTCTTGAACTGCAGCAGTCACCGACAGGATATTTTACTAAACATCAGAGAACTTTAAAGTTGTTTTTATGGAGAAACTTGCGATAGCACGTCTGTCAAGCCATTCCGATAAGTAAGATAATGATGAGGATTGTTGTACAAATGAGCAGGAAATTGAGTTTTCTCTGAGGTGATCCCTGCACCCTCCAGATAAGGCTCTGTTGAGGTGTTACAATAACAAGTGCAGGGATTTTTAATATTGACTGACTGAAACAGCATAATCTGCTGTACAATATGCATACCCTGTTCAAGATTTACGTTGTGTGCTTGTTTGATATGCTGAGGGTTGAAATCTATATTAAAAGACTAAGCTTGCTGAATAGGTATAATGCTATTATATGATTCATTTTAGCAAAAATCCAAAGTGCTCTCTGAGGTATCCTTCACAGACCACTTTTATTGTTTGTTTTTAAATCTATCAATATAATACTGGGATACGAACTTTAATTGCAACAATTCGGGGATGATTAAGTTAGTTTTGTCTGACTTAATTAAAAATTCAGGTAAATTACTGAGGAAAAAACTTTTTATTTATTATTATTATTATTTGACTACTCTGTCATGATGCAAATATTGTATGATAAAAATATTTCTTTTTAACCTTTCACATCCACCAAATCACAAGAAGCCCACATAAGTTATTTTCAAGCATCTAGACACACTGAAAATCGTTAGAAATTCCCCAAGATGAAATATATTAAAAAGTAAAAATCATTAATTCACCATTTAAATGTTATCTTCTAATAGCTAATAACTTCATTTAAAAAGAAAAAAATCTTACAGAAAAGAACAGTGTATATTAAATAAAATTAAGGGAAAGTGTGCTTGTAAGGGAGAAAATGTTTCCTCCAGTTTGACTATTGTTGTAATAACAGAACAGGTAAAAATCTAGGCGGGAGCCCAATTTTTAAGTATGTAGGAGAAAAGTAAAATATTTTAATCACTTCTGAGTTTTACGTTCCTTCTCACTGCCTTGAAGGTGAAGAGTGAATGCTCTTGTCTTGGCATTGTGTGGGCAGAAATGTGCTTTAAGTATCTCTCAAAGATTTGGCACAGTGTGTCTGTGTGTTGGTGTTGCTGTACATTTGGGTGTTATCCTCTTATGGTATTATTCTCTTAAGAGCAATGACTCCTGCACAACTAATTGCAAGCTACAGAAGCATGCCTCATTGATATGTTTCAACAAATGACAAAATTTTGGGTTTGCCGTCAACCATGTATAGACAAATGTTCTTTACCATTCACATTATTTTGTCATGATTGTATCATGATAGTATGTGTTCTAAAAACACAGATTGTGTTAGTTACAATTTATTTATTTATTTATTTTTTTCAAATCAGCAGAGAGGGAGTTTAATGTTCTTATCTATTATGCCAGTTATAGTTCTGTTCATCCACGTTGGTCTGTGTACACAAATCACTCCATGCCATGGAGAAAAATACACACCATATCAGACTTGCTATTTGCCCAGAAAGGCAACAGATCATTTACTGACTAGGTGGTCATTGTGTTAAAATGCCTCTGTTTTTCTCTGCTTTCCTTCCCACAGCCTCTGCATCTATTGACCACTGTTTGAGAAAACGTGTCTGTGGTTCAAATGCTGTCATAAAGATCTGGTCAGCCTCCACCATCCCCTGCACATCAGTGGGAGTGGGAATTGATTTTGGATAGCAAATTGGGTCATTTTTATCATGGGCTGTCATCGATATATAATTTAAAAGCATGGCCTGAAGCAAGCGTTGCAGGGCTGCTCATTGGATTCTTACTAGGCCCAGGGGAGTCGGCTCCCCTGGGCCCCTTTAAGTTAATGCATGCCACTATGTGTGAAGATTCCTCCATCACTTGTGATTTATACCACCCAGAGGAGTAAAGACATTGCACTGCATTGGCATTCACAGCCAATATTGCAACATTTATACGGCACTTGTAGGCTTGTGCAGGGTCTGCCAAGACCATGTTTATCTGTATCTATCATGAAAACCATCTTCCAGTTGTTCGTTTTCAACATGCCATACTTGTTTCTTTCTTTGCCATCCAAGAAAACCATGCAAATGTGAATTTCCAAATAATTACAGCTATATTCTTACGTTCTTGTATTTAAATCAATGCGCATACAATACTGTCATGCTTTCTCACCCAAGTGCTGTTACTCCGTGTCCTTGGGGAAGTTGGTGAAGCTCACCTGTTCTTCCCATCTTGTTGCATTTTGGGATTTTATGTGAAAAAATGTTTTTTTTAGTAAACACTAGCTAAACCCAACTTCACATCAGAGGGTACTCCCTTTGTGTTGTAAAATCCTCTCAATGTTTGTTTGCCTCTATGATGGAAATGATGCTGATCTCCTCTAATTTAGTCATCAGGCTTTATGGAATGAGTTTAATTTAGCAGCCGGCCCCTTAATTCTAGAATAAATCCAACAGGTCCTGACTATGACCTCTCTCTTACATGTTGATGATTTGCATTTTCTGCCTCCTTTTTTTTTCCAGGTCTGTGATATGGAGTCACACTGTGTGATCCATATTCAAATAATATTTAAATCAGTTGCACCACATTTGCATGTGAAATTGAGGATTTGAAGCCAGGTCGCCTGCATACTGATCAGAGGGACAACCTTCACTAGAGTGAGGGTTGATATTCAAAATAAATGGAACAGGGTATTAATAATTGTCATGAAAGGAGTGTTCCATATTGTGCACTGCCATAAAAGTGTTTTTCCTCTCTAGTAATGAGTCTGATATTCTTCTCAACCCCTGCTGTTTTCAGCTC
>JAQFJA010000026.1:17806455-17822152 GCA_029874485.1 Naso brachycentron | reverse complement strand
AATCTCTTTTTGTCTCTGTGTGTAGCTCAGTTGCTGCATAGCTTTGCCCCTATTGGCCAAGGTCTCCACTGATTATTTCTGCTCTACAGAAAGTCGGGCTAAGGACCCAGTGGCAGCAGCACCAATCTGCACCTCATTACTTCCCCAAAAGGCCTGAGCTTAGTGCAGGGTAATAGACAGAGGCCCAGCCGCCCTCATTTGTCATGGGCTCCTGGGTTTGATGCAAAGCCCCCCTTGAGCACTTGTTGCTGAGCTCTAATCCTGCAGTAGACACCAGCCACGCTTCTCTGCTTAGCCATCCCCACTCTCCACCGTCATGGCTCATGATTTCACTTTCATTTGATGTTTTAATGAAATCCCTGAGACTCAGTTGAATGGCAGGCCCATTGTTGGCAAATTATTCTATCAAATGCAAGTGGAAAGAAAACGTGACTGGAGTTATTTGTCTAGTAAATATAAGCCACCAAGGGTTTACGGTGTTTTTCAGCATGTGAATCCACAATAGAAGATGAGTTAAATGACACAGGTTGACTCACAAGAAAATGCATGTCAACAAAATGGCACAAAATGCTGTTTTCGTGGTGTTGATAGCCTTCTGCATTACTCATTCACGAAATTTCTATAATAGCTATCAATGATAATACAGCTGCTATAGCAGAAGTTAATTGTAAAATGACTTGACTGAAATGTGCTTAATGCTAGTAGATAGTGAACAGACATTTCTACAATGGCAAACATTTCTTCCTGAGCTGGCCACTGTATTACTTTCTAGCACCCTTTGTTGTGCCCTATTGCAAATGAGTGCTATGAGGCAGCGCCCAAAAGGCTAGGGACAGGTCCTTGATGAAAAGGCCTGAGTGTCATTAGCTGAAGTTGCTGTGTGTGCCCGTTGAAAGCTTCTCTAAAATGTAAATCAAACTAATGCCCAAACATTTCCCCCCCTTTCCCCTCAGTAATGTTATTCCTTTCTTGCTGATGCTGTAGAGGGAATACGGTGTTGTTTTGCTGTTTGCTACTGAGCTCTCTGTTGATTTCTAACTTTGCTCTGTGGTTGTTATCCTTTTTCTCCCCTGACAGGACCCAGGGATCACTGTGTCTGCATGACTGCAGGCCATCTCTCCTGCAGCCTGCTCATATACAGTACGTGGCCCCGCAAGCGATTAGCCGAACTTATTGACTGCAGTTGCACGCTTTGGAGCAATTAGGCGCTTCATTATGCAAATAAAGAACACTAATTACCTCACGTTTGCTAATTGATTATAAGATACGGTATATGGTCGACATTAGGGTTGACTCCTTCAAAAAGATTTGGCCTTCAACAGTTTAGACCGTGCACTTTGTGAATAAATTAATGATAGCTAATAACAGAGTGTAATTTACACAGTATGTCACTGTGCATGCAGTTCTGCAAATTTGAGGCACAATAGCAAAGACTGAGGAAGAAGGAGATCTCTAATTAAAATGAATCTGTGACAGTCAGAAACACTAACAGTTACAAACGGCAATCTGATGGTAGTCAACAGGGGATTCTCCATTAATTGGCAAAATGAGGCTCATCAATCACACAGAGGGGGAACGCTGCACAGACAGTATCCTGTCAGAGTCACCCACTGTGGGTGGAGCAGCATGATGTGTGTCTCAGGGACAGAGTCATGTAGAGAAGTAACGGTTTGTACTCTCTCTCTCTCCCTCTCTCCCTCTCTCTCTCCCCTAACTCTGTTTCTCACCACATGTGGCTCTCAGTAGACATCTCTCCAACTCATTCTGACAGGCTTTGTTTTTCCTTGTCGCATTTCAAATGCGGATTGGCTGGCATTCTCTGCCAGTCAAGGCCGAGACAGTATTGTCAAAACACACTGTTGAATTTCAGCTTTTAGAGGATATTCTTTGCTGATGACATTTGCTGAGAAGGTTGTAACTCCATACTCCATGCTCTTCATTCGAACACACAGGAAACAAAAATACTGGTACTGCTGATCCACTATTCAGAAGACCTTGATAAACTTATTGAATTTAAAAATGCATATATATTTTTTTTTTATTTCCAATTCTAGCTTCCCTCTCTGAAGTCTTAATTGGCAGGAATATTTAGCTATTTCTCTGTTATGAAACAGTCAAAATATATAGTATTTTGCAATGTATGAACTTGATATGACAACAGTGACAGTATTAATATTCTTGATTTCTTAGGTGAACAATGTGCCACAATTATTGAGCAAGCCAAACAAATGCCATGGCACATAACAAACCACCTCTGCCTACAGGTCAATAAATATACCCAGGAATCGACTGTTTTCTCAGTTGGACCAATCAATTACCTGCCACTAGTATTTCCTGTAACTTGCTATATTTAGGGCTATAACAGTCAACACTCTAGAAATATTTATTTGTCTTATGCACATCTTAAATGCAATCCCATGTATCCACGCAAAATAGTACAGACTACTATAACTGACATGACAAAGAGACAGTAATGTTAACTGATTTGTATACACATCCTACTACATTCACACATGCATTGTTTGTGTTGTATCTGGATCATTACCCCTTTCCTGTGCATCAAACCAGTAATATGTCATGGTAAATAGGGCAGTCCTAACTATCCTCATAGCTGTCATAGCCAAGGCTAATTTACTGCAAGTGAGACGGTAATGCCTGTGTGGGTTTTTTGACAATTAACCTCCAATTAGCAGCATAGATAGATAGGGTGACATCCATAAGTGCAAGTGGTTGTGTTGATGATTGTTCTCCACAAACATGATTGCATGAGATTAGCATCAGTTTACTGTGAGGAAGGACATCTGGCCAGTACAAAGAAGCTTATGGTGACAGACAGAGACGCTGAGACATAAAATAAAAATGGTCTGGAAACAAAAATGTTTTTAATCCATCTATTTCTCCTTCTCTCTTCTCACTGTTTTTCTCTTTGTCACACAGACATACAAGCATACAGACTGTATATTGCTGGTGGGTCTAAGCCTTGTCATTTAACAGGAACAGGGATGTGTGAGACACATCTGCACCTGAACTAGCAGCTGACCTTGAATTCACTTTCTGTGATGAAGACTTATGGTTGATCCCTAGGCTTTTTGCCTTGATGCCTTGCAGCTTTCCATCCTAACTTAAGAACATGGTTGGGAATTACAAAAACCATATACAGTGTCTCTTTCTCTGTTGCTCTCTTTCATTATTTTTTTTGTGTGTATGATTTTCAAGGGTACCCTGTGCAGGTGGTAAGAACATTCATTTTATATGAACTCCTCTTGAGTTTTTGGCATATTATCTTGTTCTTTCAAAAACGCTTGATAAAAAGTATGTGAGTGCATAAGTGGGTTTTTCTTTTTATTAAAATCTTAACATAATGGAGAACTTTTAAAAATCGAAGTTACTTTTACCCTTTTCACTTGGACTATTCTTGTCAAAAGTGTTTTTTTTTTCTCCATATTAAAGTGCAGTTTTCAGTACTTTAGGTATGCACTGACTGCATGTAACTAGCTTTTTGAATTAAATTAATGTTTAAATTGAAATATTAAGGAAAATTAATAGGTATAATTGTAATAAAATGTTTTGGGTTTTTCTCCTGAGAAACCTAACCAAAGCTTCCTAAGTGGAAGTAAATGACTTTTAATATGTTTTTTTCGCTTTTCCTTCCTGTACCATCACATATCTTAAATTACAATAATAGAAACATACAGTAAAAAATAACACCAGTTTATAGAAGAAAACTTTATCATGTCTTCTCATGTATCATAAAGGTCTGACTCATTTTCTGCATTTTCAATATTAGGTGGATTATAGATGGAGCATGTCTGAGGCTCGAATGGGCAAGTTTATTCATTAGGACAAAAGATCTGCAATACCATTAGTTGATATCCACTTGTTTCTAATAGGTGAAAGGTATGAGCCGTGTATATATTGTATGTAAATAAGTCTAATACAGCTTCCAGGAAGCTTTATGATAGGAACCATCCAGTCACTGCTTCTAATATTCTGTGGTACAACAAGTTCTGCTTCCGGACCTGATAACAGAGACTTGGTAATTAATATTTAATCGAATCAAATCAGTATCAGATGACTTACACAACTATGGTTTAGTCTTTTGTTCTGAGTTGCAACAATGAAGATATGAACTGAATAAACTACAGCTCTGATTCACACCTCTGACTAGGATCTCCTCCATAGCAACAGCTGCTGATGCTTATTGGTACTGTAGCATTTGGATCACGTCCCAGGAAAAAAAACAAAACAAAAACAGAGTCCTCAGATATAAAGTTTGAATATTTATAACAGATGGCCATAACATAAATCTATAGCAGGCATCACCAGATGGTCGACTGCGGTCAGGGCACAGAACAAGTGACTGTTCTAGCTGGACCCGCGACTACTTTAAATGAATGAGAAAAGGTAAAAATCTTCATGGAACGTTGTTGTTTTTTTTCTCCCAAAGGTCGTGGCTACAGGGTGCAGGTGCAGCTAGTCCAATTAATAGAGCCATCGTTTACCATGCGTAATAGACATAGACATGGCTTGCTTGAAAGTAAGGAAAGTTGAAAACAGAAAATGGAATGTTTAAAACTGAATGGCACTGACAACTTTTTGTTTTCCATGTTATAAGTATGCCTTTTGAAAACTGAATGTATATATTGTTTAAATGATAAGGAAATGTGTGGTGTTGAATTTATTTGATAGATATAGGGGTATTGGACACAATCCAGACTTCATAATGTTGTGACCTTTGCAGGAAGGAAATTTTAGTGACCAGACCTCTTTCGATTTTAATTGAAGACCCCTGATCAATAGCATCGTGCAGGAGATTTTCACGGGCTCCTGCGCTCTGTAGTGAGAAACTTTTCTTTTGTAAATAAATCTCCTAAATGCTAATTTACAGTGCAAGTAAAATAGCAGCTCCTCCCATTTCACAACTCTGTTTCCTATACTGTGGCATGATAATGTGAATTTGTCAACATGTTTTTTTTTCTATTGTTGTTTTTTAGCACATATGCACCTTCTTTCTTCCAATTTCAAAATGCGAGATATTTAACACATTAACAATGGTGACAACTGTAATGCAGATTTAAGCACAGTTTCGTCCAAACGTGTCCTGGTAGAACATGTCACAGAGCAGCTGCAGGTGTGAAAACACACATCCAGAGGTGTGGATAAGAACAGGCGCTAACTTGGGGGACACGCGTTCGGTGCTGCCACAGCTTAATAGTGACGAGGTGCTGTTGCACAGCAACACCGTACTGATGACATCATCAAAACACTAACCTATTGGAGATGTGCTTCTTGTGTAAAATTGTTGTCGGATAAGATCTCAGCACAGAGGAGCAGATCACAGCACTGATCAGTGTGACTGAGAACCATGTTTTTTATGCAGAGGTGATGTAGCACAATGAAGAGGAACTCAAGCACTTTGACTGACTGCAGTTTTTATGCACTCTGTTTGCTGAGTGTGCTCTAGAAGCATGTTTGAGCTGGATAGTACAGCAGAGGTTATGATGCCTCAGGCTTGTTTGATCCAGTGGTCATATTCTTCAACCTTCTGTGAGCAAGGTCATGATGCTTCATCTGAAATATGATTCTATTTGCATATGCTTCATTGGCCTACTCCTACAGTTTCATGTACAATCAGATCTTTTAAAAACTGGTTAAAATTACATTTCCAGTATAATATGACTTTCTGACTTTTTTTACACTGTGTATCCCTTTAATGCCTATAGTGATAGTCTTTGCATGAATGCGACAACGTCGATTTTATTTTTCTCGGATGAAAGAAGAACTTATATACAAGGTGCAAGGCTGTCAGGTTATCTTGTCAAAAGTAAAAAGGGTGCCTGCACACTTGCTCCATGCCCCAAAAATCTTTATTAGACAACGTTTCAATCGACAGACCTTCATCAGATTTTATTTTTCTCTAAAACTTTTATTCATTAAAATGGATGGGCTTGAAGAAGACTTTCAACTGAATTGGTAAAGTGTTATTGTTATTGTGCATTGTTATTTTGAACAAGACAGTACCATACCTGTTTTTCCGTAAGAATCAACTGAATAATTTTAATTTAGAGTGGTCATTAATGCATACATTTCAGGAGTTGTACAGTTTCACAAGCTTAATCCTGAAAGAAATCACAATGCATCCACTGCTTGAGGAACAGTCTGAAATCACCCACTTAAAAACTTAGAGCCACCTGATCAACACCCACCTCCACTCTGGAGCCTCAAGTGTAACTTGTTGTTGTTGTTGTTTTAGTTGTTGTTTTTGTTGTTGCTGTTGTTGTGGTTGTTGTTTTTGTTGCTTTCTCTCAGGCCTGCAGACAAACTGGTTGAAGCTCAATGCTCTCAGTGCCATTAATACATTTTTAAGCCTTTGAATCTACCCTTTAAAATAATACAAAACCAAGTGTTTGTGAAAACAAGCACCTGCAACTTGACCTCTAGTTGAAACATACAAACTATCATGACAAAACATAGATATCAGAAAAGCATCCAACTCTGATGGCAGTGCTCTTACCTTACACCTTTATGTCCCATGAAAATAATGAATAACCCCCCCTCTCTTTTGTGCGTTCCACAGAGACTTAACAATACCGTTACAAAAATAATAATTTGAATTGTAAGTCCAATTTTTGTATTACAGTGGTTTCAGTTGCCATGGTTACAAATGAAATATTTGCACTTTAAACAATTCAGGCTGCCCCCAGTCTAAGCCTTCTAGCAATACAAAAATCATTAATATCAATTACAGGAATGATCGCTGTTTTCTGTTATAGTACAACTTGTTAAAATACAATACAAATTTATCCATATTTGGGGTTAATTGTTTTATGCACTCATAATATTATTGTTTAATCTTTGATTTAATGAAAAGAAGGGTCTGTCTTCCATATTTGAGTATAATCAGCTATACTTAGCTTTGGTAGCTCAAAGTAGAATTATGATATATTCTATTTCAGGATGGAGCTCTGTAAATCTTAAATTATGTTGCACTTTTTAAACCGGTCATAAGAAACAAAAATGAGGTACAGTGAGAATTGTTTGAGCACTAGAGAATGCTTCTTTTAAAGTCAAAGTCGAGCAACAACTCTCGTAATTGGCCTTTGAACTAGCTTGCTTATTATAAATTACAGGCTAGTGGCAAGCTGCTCATTTTTTTTATGTGAATAGTAGTTGTATTTTATCGTTCCAAATAAACTTTCATTCAGCGAATGATTCATTCATTCATTCAAAGTAATAATTTTCTTGAGGCATTTAGTTATTAGCCTGTAAAGGTAATACAGGGTTACCCAGTGTTCTAGTGTCAGTTGAGAGTTACAGTCATTGTTTTTGTTTGTGTGTCTATGTAACAGGCTGTTTCCGGGAATGCAGGAGTGTGTACACATGAGATAGCTGCAAGGCTGCACAGAACGATAGGCCTGAATGAGGCATTTTCCATCGAAGTGATTAAAATGATTGAGGACAGTGGCGAACTCATTCATCTCTGAGCAAGGTGATGAGGGACATTCTGTATGTGTGAGTGTCTGAGAGAAATGCGCCTCGATACATTCACGTATACGGGAGAGCGTGTGTGTGTGTTTATGTGTCACAGATGTGGAACAAGTTGTGAAATGGGACTGGCGTGGGGGCGGCCAGAGAGATCTGGAGCGATGCCCACAGGAGGGCCATGTCTTTTCACTGTACATCTGAACAGACAGCCAAATATATATCATCACCCTTCCACAGCGTACATGTTACAGTATAATTTGACCTTCATCAGAACAAAGTAAAAAAAAATCCTCATTGCAAACAGTGCCTGTTAGTTTGTACTCTGTTATTTTTTTTTATTACTGTTTATTCTAAAATAACAAAGAAAATAGGGGCCGCAGTAGTGGCATGAGAGTTCCTTGAGGTTTCGGAGGATGCGATTTAGCTGGACTTTAATCAGTTTGTCTCCTGTCTTTAGCAGATTCTCTTTAATTACCTCAATGAGGAGAGAGAGTGGGTGGTGCAGGTTGTCTTGTGTGTGGGCCTTGTGTTTTTTTCAAGTCTTGCAGTAGGTGATAGGTAGTAGGTGGAGTAGTTATTTTTGATACTATTAACATCTCTGTTCCGTCTCTACTTGACACAAAGGTTAAACAACACCATACACTTTAAATGTAAGTAAAACTGGCCTCAGTGGCCTTGTTGGCTACACACAACCACTCTCATGCGCATCAAGTGTATGTTTAAACCCACTTAGCATTGGCAGTGTTGTGAAAGGGTTGATTTTAGGTCTATGGGTTCATGTTTCCCTCCTCTTTCTTTCTCTCGCTTTCTTTCACTCTCCCCCTGCTTCTCCCATCAACTGCTCTAATCTCCAGGATGCCATCCGCACTCAGCCCTCATCCCCTGCCTTCAGGATTGGTTTCACACAGTGATCCCCTCACTGACCAGACAGACGACTTAACAATTAACCTCAGAGGCTGACCCCAAATATCTCAAACCTCTTCCCTTCAGCATCCTTATTGGCCTCTAATAGATTTCTAACAGGTAGAAAAAAAGTGGATTGAATTTCACCTGTCTCCTCCTTAAGGCTCTGTTCAGGAATACTGTTCAGGGTTTTTTCTTGTTTTTTTTTTTTTTCTTTTCTTTTTGTTTTTTTTTTTTTGCTTAATATCACAGTCGTGACTGTAGTACAGGATGTTGGCTGAGCTAAATGTGTAATATAAGGGCCTGACTAATGATACATAGTGCCAATGTGTCTATAATGGTTTAGACTTTGTGGCATTCTTGAGAGAATCATTCTCCCGATTGCTCGCCCATTTCCATGCTGTTAAAGCCCTCCATTTTGGTTATTGTGCTAATAGCCAAAAAGCACTCTGCTAGAGCCAGTTTGACTGAAACGGTTTTCCCCTCTAAGAAGAACATCGGTAGTCCCTGTGTGTTAATGTCACTTTAGCCATTACTACAGGATTTACAGTCACTGCAGCTTCCTTACTGGCTGTCATCCCACACAAGGCTATAGACATGCTGCGCTGTGTTGTGGACTCAGGATGTCAATCCTCTGATCGTCTCATCAGTATTTTCACTGAAACTGAGTCACGCCTTAAGTGATCTTCTCAGTATTGCACCACTTTGTGCACTGTTTGTTTTGTTTTTTTTTTTAAATTTCCATCTTGAAGTTTAATTTGCAACATGCATGCTGTCAGTAAGCATGTGTATGCTTTGCTTGAGGGTGCACGCATGTGTGTGGTCATTGTGTTGGTAGTTGAAGGGAGCATGTGCAGATCAGATGGTAACCAGTAAGGTAATGATTCATAAAGCAGCCAGTAGGATTTATCCACTAATAGATCTCCTGGGAGATAACCTAATCCCCCAACAATATCTCCTTATCATATTACAAGTGAACTATGTACAGAATGGGCTTTTCTATCCACAAATGAATA
This sequence comes from Naso brachycentron, assembly GCA_029874485.1. Taxonomy (NCBI): domain Eukaryota; kingdom Metazoa; phylum Chordata; class Actinopteri; order Acanthuriformes; family Acanthuridae; genus Naso; species Naso brachycentron. The sequence continues at coordinate 17,812,748 of JAQFJA010000026.1, read as the reverse complement.
CTAAGCCCTATACTTACCTTTAAGCTTATTAGATTTGATCTGAAACAGAGCAGTATCAAGTATTGTCCCTGATGCAAGGCTGATCAGAGATAATAATCCTATCTGAGATTAGTTTAAATTTCACAGTCTAGCAATTGCCATCACTTTCTATAAAAAAATGCTTTTTTTTCCAGAGCTTTCATATTTAAAAACATTCAGAGAATAACTTAGATTGAGTTCATTACAATCAAGAAAGTAGATTTTGTACTTGTGATTTACTGCATACTGTAGGACAGAAAATACACTGTGTAATCTGTTCATTGAGCACTTTTGTCATCCACAGAGATCACAAGAGGGAGCTTGTCAGTGGCAAATGAAAGTAAGACTTCTTTTCAAGCTACGGATCGGAGATTAGTAGTAATGCTCATCTCTATCTTTTTGTCCGCTTTCCCAGAGATGATACGATTTGCAAAAGATGAGCCTCCTCCTTTTCTGTCTCTCACTTGCTCCCTCTGTCTCCCTCACTCATCTGTTACTTCCTTGTCCTCACTCTCTCATGTTACCCTTCTCTTTTCTTTTCTTGATCCGTTTTTCTCAGATTGACTAAGCTTAAAAGTGGGTTGCTAACTCTTTTCAGGATTCCAAGAGAAAGAGATCGTTTGATTGAGTGGATATTTTGGAGCCCCAAATGGCTTTTGTGTTGCCACAGAGACTCTGAGGGCAACCACTGCATTTTTTAAACAGTTTCTTTTCCTTGACACATGCAAAAGCTTCCTCATGTCAATTCATAGTGATGTGATGTGTTGACAGTAAAGCAGCTATGTTGATAGGTTCGTGCACTGTGTCTCTGATGCATGCAAAGGTACACACAGTCAAATCACAATCCATGTGTCTGTGGGACGCCTCCCTATTTTTGTAATGAAAATGCTACATTATGAACAACAAATCGGTGTTGAATTGTAAAAAACAAACAAAAGAAATCTGTTTTTTTAAAAAAAAAAAACCTCCAACCATCTTTTGTTTGTAGAATCACAATCACATCGATCTGTAACAAAACCAGTCCTGGCCACAGGGATTTCATTTCAACAATCAAGGTTACAAGCTTGGTATTTGTAATGTAGAATTTGTACTGGATTCTTACTGGAGTTTATTACTGGAATGTTGTCAGTCAAGTGAGTCAAATGTGGCTGTTCAATACGAAGATTTCACTTAAGTTATTCGTTCTTTTTTTTTCAGTTCAGCACCACACTGAAGTCCTGTTAGCGGCCATGAGTTTCATGTTTTCCCACATGATTAATAACAGTTTCTTTGACATTTGAAATGAAAAAAAAAAAAAATCTGATTTCCATACGGTCATTTAAAGTAATGTGTGTGTCTTGCTCATAGTTTAGCTTCTCTAAGCCTCTCTCCTGCTGTGCAGACAGCGCTGTCAGGGCTGGATCTAGCCCATTTCGGTGCCTTAGGCAAGATAAAGATTTGGTGCCACCAAATCTGAAAGTTTACAGCCTGTGGGGCTCAAAACCAAAACCAATCAACATTACTGATTTTTTTAAAGTAATTTTCTGGCAAAATTCAATAAAATTCAAAATTCAGGAAAGTAATTTATTGCTGAACTAAAAGCCTGAGGATGTAGCAGGTAGGGAGGGTTGCATGGAACTTACCAGCTGTAGTACTTATTCAACTTGTACCAAAAACAACAGTACACACAGCATACAGTCCCTACATCATAGTCACACAATGGTCGTAATGTATTTTACACCCTCTTTTGCGAACAAATATTACATCTGAAAGCTCCATCCAAAGGTTTCTCATTCTCCTCTATGATATTTTTTATGGCTTCAACTTCATTGTTCTCTTGTTGCGGCTGTGGTCTCATCGAAAAAGTGGTTTCTCTAATTGGCTCTGTTCAGAGGGGGGGACCGAAACCTTCCTTTGCTTTTCTGTGCTCATCTGGAGTTTATTTATTTAGGTCTGGGCGTGTTGCTCGATAGTTATCCACATGTTCACAGATCACTAGCCAATAGGGGACGGAAGACATCACGGTCAATTAGGTACTTAATGAGAGATCAGAGATGAATGAAGGTATTAAGATTGACTCTTTTGTCTATCATAATGGCACATTACAGTAGAGACAATTAGTATACTACAGATCTTTGCTGTAGTACTAGAGTGAAATCTAAAATGGGTTAAGATTTTTAAACTGTTGCAGTTTGAGCCCGGCAACACTTTCCAGGTCTTAACCCACCCTAAAGATGAGCTGCTCTCAGCTCGCACATGTGAAACCTGTGATAAATTTCAGTTTCATTTTAAAGGGTCACTTTATAATAATGTCTGGAAACCACTGGTTTAGAGAGGAGGCCTTTGAATTACATAAGCATTCATTTAGGAAAGCTGATGTGTTATTATTTCTTTACCTTACTTGACACAGCCAGCAAGGGAGCCTACATGGCAAGTCTATCCAGCTGCATTGGATTACAATGCATAAACAGGTGCTGTGCTTTCAGCCATGTTTATTTACAGAGCACACCAGCTTTCCGATCCGTCTCACTTGCAATAGTCTTTAATTTGGGACATGGAATCTAGGTTTCCTTTGAAATGCAGCTTTGGAGTTGTGCCAGCGTCGTCTCGTGCTGCCTAATTCCCTGTTTCACATTTTGAGATAATGACAGGATTTTGTATTGACTGTCGAAACTGCTCTTATTTCAGCTCTTGTTTCATTACATGGCGTCGGCGTGCGTTCAATAGGTCGCTACACAAGTTTGATTCATGATTGTTCTCCCCTGCTTGTTATTAGTGCAGCATCAAAGCAAGACTTGGTAAACACATTTGCATTTTAATGACTGATATAGATTGTTCTCCTGCTCAATACTACCGTCAACCCACAACCCGCCCCTGCATGATTAGACAGAAGGTGGGCTGCATTTAGTTGAGTTAAAAACACCACCAAGCGCACATTGTAACTCACACAGAATGCTGTATGTCACAATTAGAGTGCAGATGGAGTGTACTGTTGTAGGTTACTTTATTTTGAAGAGGTATCATAGTGGCTGATCAACTGTGCAAGGTTTCAGGTGACAGCAGGCCAAGAATAAAAAAGTCTGGTCGTGGTAATTAAGAAAATAACTGGGTTAATGTGTCCACGTTGTGGAATGGTGCAGTTAATGTTAATGAGGAGAGATTGAGTGGTTGAAAATGATATCTCAGAGCACAAATGGATGCCAGCAGGCCAGCAATCAGCCAATGACCAGTGAGTATTTTAGGAGGCAGATTGTTTTTGTGTCCCCAACTCACATTTTCTTCCTGTGCCACCTGCAGAGGATGATGCTACCCATTAAAGAGAGTTTGTCTCTGTGGGCATGTAATCGGATGCAAATTAGAGCGACAGACTGCCAGATGAGCGCAGTGATGGTGCTATGGAGCGGTTGTAGCAGGTAACACAGCCAGGCTACATACCTGTAGTCTGTGATGCCGATGCCTGTCTTGATAAAAATTGTTTGAAGCTCATGAGTCCCCACATTGATCTTAGTGTTTTTAAAGCCAGTTGCCAAGAAATACTGCACACTTTAATGAATGGATGTTGTGTTTGCAAAGGTGGTGTTCAGACCTTGATGTTTGTCTTTTTCACTAACTTCACTATCACTTTCAACTGCTTGCAAGTGCCCAAAGCCAGGGCCTGAATAAGTATGTAGTCAGAGAACAGTCTATGAAAGCCCCTTTCTTGAGGTGCAAAACAAAAAGACAAAGTAATTTTTTTTATATCTATTTACTTGACAGTAACACACTTTTCTTCTCCTTTCTTTTTCATGTTATAACTTTTACGTTTCACTGTTTTTTTTCCAAGGAGAGCAATTTATGTATCAGAGCACAGATAATGTGAGCAAATATTTCAGTGCTGCACTCACTGTACAGATCCTGTTTGTGGAAATGTATTAAGCCTCCAAAACCTTTTTGCTATGTCACCCACCGACAACCGGTCCAGCCAAAAACAATGATTTTCACAGATAGCTCTGTTTCTGAAGAGAAAAAAACATTATAATTGGCTGAAGAAAGTGAAGTTTAAATGCAGGGGCTCCTGTTTCAATATCTTATTTTTAAATTACTGACAGTACTGTTGTCACTTCACAACAGTCGACAGGCTGGACGCTCTAATTTATCTGTTTCTCTGTGTTTTCCTCCCCTCAGAAGGAAAGCGAGGCTGTAACAGGGCCCAGCTCCACAGGGGAGAGTTGTGTTTAGTGGTGGCATTGATTTTATAAAAGGTTGCGCAGTGGGAAGGCAAGGTAGGCTTGTCAACCTTAGCTCTCACCAAAGCACGTCAAACCGTCAAGCTAATTGTGCCCCTCTGTAATCCCAAAACCCACAAAAGGACACAGTATGCAAACATATGTCTGCATATCCACACTTATAAACACATGGCTATTATCTTTTTACATTAAAAAAAGCCAATTTTCTTCCAACAAGTAGCTGTTAGTGGCACATAAACAAGAGTTGTCTGTGGAATATTCTTACTTTTGAATAGGTGTCCAGTTAAATGCATTTTTCCCACCAATACAAAGTTTTGCAATTAAACACCTTGAAGGTTTAAGCAGGTGGCTAAAAGGTACATAATTTGTTAGTTTTTTCTGTGCAGTTTTTCAATGCTATTCTATGTGGTCAGTTCCAGGAAAATTGAGGGAACAACAGGATAAAAAAGAGATAACATATCAGAGGATCAGAGAGATGAAGAAAAGGGGGAGGAAAGACTTGGTAAACTTGAGATAAACGGACACTGAACATACTTTTATTTATTTTTTTTTTTACAGATAGGAGGAGACACACACAGAACTAGAGGTAGTTTATCAACTGCCAGTCAATGCTCTGTCCCCATCTTCTCTCTTTAAAGGGACCCTTAACAGGGTTATGTGTGGAGATAAACCAACCTAGACACCAAAAAACCATTAACACTCATCTGAACCAACAACCAAAACTGCTTTAGTTTTGGTCAATGCTCTCAATTTTGGCTCAGTAACACTGTCAAAGAAAACCTTCATCATTTGAGACACATTTGCAAAGATCAAGGGGAAATACTCTTTGCATTCTGTTGAGCTTCTCCTAACCAATGTCTTAAAAATTACTTTTATTTCTGTCATCATTGGTTATTTATATTCACTGGTTTATGTGCATAAACTTGAGTGACAAACACATGGAAGACATCTACTACACACATCTATTATTCCACAAACAAATAGACAGTAAGTGCCAATTTTCTGTCACTCATTAGGCACTAATCATCTGCAAATCCACTTGCCTTCCAGCAAGTACATCTTACTGTATTCCCTGTCTGTCAATTTCTTTTTTTCCCTCTTTCTACACCATGACACCAGGCGTTTTTTTGACTGGCGATTCACACAAAGCTCCTCCGCCCGCCTGCTGAGCAGCACGACAAAAAAACTCTTGGGGGAGATCATTTTATCTTACTCTTGATTGCCGGATAATTATCAGTTAATTATTTAGAGCCTTAAATTAATTTGCTAAAAATAGTCTCTGTGCCTCTGTGTTGCCAATGGAGACGGCTCCATTATTCCTTTTCTCCCCAGCCTGCGTCTCCCCTTCTCCAGCTCCCCGTCTTTGACAGCTACTTCTGCCTCTCATGTCTGATTGTAATCTAATAAAAGAGGAGGTTGTCCTTTTGTATTTAAAGCAACCCAATTTAAATTCAGTGCTCGAGCACTGATTGTTTGAATTCCTCCGTGTCATGTTTGTCATGCCTTTCTCTGAGAGTTGTGAAAGCTGGGTGCCATTTACAGCACGTCAGTCACAGAGCACTATGGTCGAGCTTGAGGAAACTGAACTCAGGATATCAGTTAAGTCTTTATTGACTAAAGTTTACCTTGCAAAGTCTCCGGTTTTGATTTACAAGCTAGACTTCATTGGGATTTTGCAAGTGTTTTTCATCTAATAAGAACTTTATGTGTACTTCATAACCTTTTTTTAGTGAATGGCATGTTCTTTTTACTCTCAACTCGACTCTTTAGGACACTTCATTAGCCTGAGAGTGTTCTGAACAAAGCAATGTGTTGTAAGTGTTCTCATAATGGGATTCATTGGCTTTAAGAATCGAAATTTACCCCCTCTTTTTTCCCTTCGCTCTGTATGCACTCACACACAACACACACACACAAAAACACACACTTACACATATAGACATGTGCATGCACACACAAACACACACACTGAACCAGAGGCCAAACAGGCTGACCTGCTGAATGGGTTTGTGCTGTGGTAATGATAGGGCTATTGAATGGAGCTGTACTCTGTCACGCTAGTTGCCGGGC
>JAQFJA010000026.1:17764024-17776328 GCA_029874485.1 Naso brachycentron | reverse complement strand
CCCCCCCCCCCCCCCCCCCCCCCCCCCCCCCCCCCCCCCCCCCCCCCAAGTCACAAAGCCAGAAAATAAGAGAGTAGACAGAGCAGTAAGACGAGAGGGATGCCGAGTAATGCAGGTGGTTATTTATGTCTACGTAGCTAAATCAGATGTGCGAGGAACACGAAAACCAGGTGCATGCAAGTGAGAGCTGAGAGTAGTTGAGATTAAAAGAAAGTGTGGTTTTTGCCTCTCCACCTGGCCATAAAGCAGCATCCCCCCTCCCTCCACTGAGGCCTTTGTTTCACGGCTAATGTTCCAGGTTAATTGCACAGGTGACTCTCTGTGGGGGAACAGATGGGCTCAAATGTGTTCAAAAGCAATCCGCAGCAAGCAAAAAAAACAAAAACAAAAAAGCAACAACTTGTTTCTCTCCTCTTCATTCTTTTTTTCTTTCTGATCTTCTCTCGTGGAGTCAGGGAGGGTGACTTGGGCGAGGTTAAACTCTCACTGCGTTTCTTTCTTGCAGTGATTTCAATTCATCAAGCACAAGGCCTGTAAGCTCTCATTAGATCTCATTACAGTGCAAATTAGACTCAGGGATTGGCTACTGGAAGGATAGTGGATAGTACTGGGTAATAGACATCTCTTCTATGCCTGATGTTTCCCATGCCGACCACTTTAATTTGGTTAGGGAGGAGACTGCTGTGCTTATATAAATGCAGAGGATATGTAGCTGGGATTTATCAAAATATGTGGCAACGATGAATTTCACTATCAGTATGCTTTCTTTTTTCTTTTCAATTAACATGCTACTCCTGCTCGCAGCTTCACTCGTGACATATAGGATGTCATAATATGCCATTATATTAGAAATCTGCACGCAACAGACAGAAGCTTTTTAGAATTCCGAGATTTGTCTCTCTTTTCCCCCATGACTCATGAAGGCTGCATGTGAGCCATCAGAAATTGAGCTCTCAATCGATCCTCTGTGTTTTTTCTCCCCAGCACAACATGCAGGAGATGACAGATAGCAAATTGAATTTATGAACAGGCTTTGTTGGCACTGTTGCATAATTATAGGAATGCCATGCCTTTGGTGTTTAAAAAGAGGGCCTGGCATTTCATTCAAATAAGGTTTTCTGCTTGGATCATTGAGTGAGAAGCTTTGTCATATTTTGGAGGCAACAGCTGTGCTTTTAGTTTGCAGTTATAAACTTGTTTTGAATGTTGTAGATGACTGATTTCAATTGGCAGGAATAAACAAATGAGATGTCATGTTTTGCATCTGATCTGCAATTGGTCTTTATCTGAGGATTAAGAGTTTGTATGGATGTTTCAATGATGCATTGGATTTCCGAAACACTTGGCTGGATTCATGTGTCTCCTCTAACTGATCTTGCCATCAGCAGCCTTGAGTATAGGTCATCCTGCTGACATTAGTTGGAGTTTGCTCTCTGTCTGCTTCCCTCTATCTATCCATGCTGTCTAAGTCTGTCAAACTTACACTCACCTGTCAGATGAGTAGTCTGCACCATAAATTTAGCTCCGTTATATGGAGCCCATGCTCCTGCAAAGATACAACATGCAACATTTGTGTCACTGAAATGTGTAGGCAGGTTTTTCTGTCTGTGAGGATATGTGTGCCTGCTCTTGCATACTGCAGTGTATGTTTTAGAAATAATTAAATGTCACAGGGCTCAGGCCGTCAAGTAGCCAGAAAGGTGTTTTACGACCTTGTGTCTCGCCTCGCTCCACTAGTCCCTCTCAATAACCCACTCCACCGCACGCACTGCCGCACCCTCAGAAACCCTCTTCACTTTTCTCCCTAGCTGCCGTCTGTGCTCTTTCTCTTCTCTTCCTGGCTGTACCCTGCCTCCTCCCTCATTCTTTCTTTTATATCTTCCTCCCACAGAAGTGACACTTAAAACATCTGTACCTTCTCTTTTTCTCTCTCTCTCTTTCCTCCATTGCAAACTCTTGTGTTCTGCTACTTGTACTGGTGAATATGACAGGGCATTCTGCTTTCCTCCACTTTAACTGTAGGTACTTTTTTTATTACTTTATATTTCTCAGAGATAAACTAATCTGATACATGAAGTCTTTCATGCCAGTCCTGCTGAGAGCCCATTATTCTTGTTATCCCTCCTAATTAGAAAATGTGATAGTGCTGCTTGTAAATATATTGCAGACTGAGCCAGCCCCCAGGGTTCACTGTTACATTTGGCACAGCCTCTTGGGTTCATGTACCACCTGATATTCTGGCGAAGGAGGGAGAGGCAGGTAGGGATCAAAGGGAAAGATATGAAACAGGTACACCGTCTCTCTCTGGGAGGTAACGTTTCATAGAGCTTCATTTCTGCTCTTAAAGGTTTAACTGTTTAAGAAAGTACCTAAAAAGTACAAAAGCCACAACCATGTTCCACACTTCCACAAGCTCTAATAAGATCATTAAAGGACCCTGGGGCTGTCTGTTGAGGTGCCCACCAAGGTGTTTCATCACTGGAAGGGTTTGTCAATGTCTTGGGTCTTAGCCCTTCTTAACCCATTTAGAAAGCAATTTCCTGCGAGCAGAGGGGATCTTTCCTCTTGAGAAAGATCTTTGGGCATAAAAGGTTAGCTTTTCTGTAATTCCCCAGCATGCAATCTACCACTGCTGCTAATGAGAAGCGGATGAATATTTGCCCTAGGTTTAACAGCTCAAAATAAGACAAGAGTGAATTGCAGGGACGAGGCAGAAATGTCTGCTAAAGTGGGCAATGTTATAATAAGTAATGAAGAAAGTTTGCTCTGAGGATTACTGGAGTAAGTGTAGTCAAATAACATTTTGTCTTATTTTTTTCTTCTAAAGGCTTACCTTGTCTTTGTAGTTTGGTTAAATATATACACATAACCACTTATACATGGTAATAAGTTTATATCTGAAGGCTCATTTGTGAGAATTTCTTGCTGAGAGTAAGGCCTGCTCAAGTTTAAGATGTGGCCCAATAGGACATAGTTAATTGAGCAAAGAAGGGTGACTGGGGAGTATGTTTCCCATTTTAGTCATTATGGTTCTTTGTGTCTACAGTCTTCCCCCTGAACCTCAGTCTACTACAGCTCCCAAGTCCTGGCCATTACAAATGATGAATTGTGTTACAGTTAAGCTAGAAGTAGGACAAATTGATCAAAGTGTCAGGTGCCCCCCTGTGATGTCTAGGTCTCCATGAAGAAGGCAGTGAAGAAGGAGCTGTCAAAAAGTTTCTTGTGCCAAGGTGGTTGTAGATAAATGTTTACCTGCCACTTAACACTTCTACCTTATGTCAGACTCACAGTGTGTCCTTGCAAACCTCCATACGAAGAATAAGTAGCTAAAGATCCTGGGAGATGATACAGTTATGGTAGCTGCAAGTTGTTCACCATATTGTTCTTCAGGTCTGCAGCACACAAAACCCATGCTCTCCCTTTTAAACCAATGAGCTTGCTATCTGAGGTGTAGTGCTGCAATTTGAGATAAGCACTACTTGGCTCGGCTTTGGTTTTGTTCCGATAAAGCTGGTCTAATTAAGCTTGATTTAATCGGGATTGCTTTTAAGCACAGCGCTCAGTCAGAACAGATACTTTGATTTCAAAGTAGCCCTTGGGAAGGACTTGAGGAAGAAAAAGAAGGTATGAGATAGAGAGCAAAATTAGTGTGAGTACAACTGAAGAGTTGCTTTTTTTATAATCTGCATAAGACATGTTTCTATTTTTGGTTGCACGGTCGTCTTTTACTTGCATGAATGATTGCAGGTTTGTGGTTAGTTGCTGGAGGAGACAGGAAAAACACATGCAGCCTTGATTCTTTCTGGTAATGGCAAAACATGTGCCATTTCCTTAAATTAATCGTGCAGCACTTGGTGTCAACATGTTTTGTTCATAAATTCAATTTGCCTTGGTGTCGTGTTTCTTTGAGCACACTCAAGATTGATCATTCCTGTGTCTGCAAAAGTGCTGCATGCTGAAAGTAGCAGTTGTCTCTACTTATTGTGAATGTTTCCCTTCAGTTTTGGCTGTAAGCGCAGTAAAGAAGCACCATGCCAGGACCCTCATGGTAAACACTGGGGAAGAGCTAGTTCACTCATCTACACAGAAGAATTGATGGCCAAGTCTCTAGCTCTACAATAAGTCACCCTAATGATCCCAGTTTAAAATATTGTCTGTTCTGGACCAGCATGATAAAATGGGTGCCCCTCTGACTCATTAGTATTGGGGCGTAAAGATAGATGACCCAGATATAGAACCTTGTATTTGAACGGTGTGCTGCATGTGCATAGTGCGGGCACAACTAGTTATGTTGCTGGCCTCATAGGTCTTTAAAAGTCTCCTACCTGTCTCTTCAGCAATGCCGAATGCCTCCAGTTCTGTAGTTTTGTGGATCCACAAGACAGCTGGAACGGTGGGCAGGGGGAATGTTTTTCGAAGGCTGGTCCCTGTGTCATTGACTGAACAATGATAGAGCGCCCGGGTATTGAGCGGCTCCACACTAAATCTTTGTAAAGAGCACTTAGCTCCCCTGCGTTAGCCACAGAAAGAATACCTGTCAATGACCATCAGTGAATGCTTTCATCCTGAGGCTTCTCTGCCTGTATTAGCTGCTAAGCTCTAAGTGTATTTTTCCTCCTCCCCAGCTATTTACTGAAAAAAACAGATAGGCCTGAGTGACAGGCCTCCGTCTCAACACTCATACATCCATTAAAGAGAGTTGTTACAAACCTAACTTAGAATCAGGGCCTTCTCTTACTGAGAGAGAGGGTGATTGCTCATGCACCTGTGGTTAGAGGGCTTTCATTGATTTCACACCAGAATTTTTATAATTAGATCTTAAAGCAACTGTGTATGAGTGTGTAGGTTTCTGTGTTTTCAAGTGTACTTGTATGTATTCATATGCTAGTGTTATTGTGTTCTTCACCCGAGAATATAAGGTAAAAATGTCATGTACTGAATTGTGTTATCTGTTCTCTTACAGAGGGAGATGAAACTGGGGTGATGGACAGCCTAATGGAAGCACTACAGTCTGGAGCAGCCTTCCGTGATCGGCGAAAACGGACACCGCGCAATGGTAATGCAGCAAAAAACACAAATACTATAGTCTGTACATGCCAGTTCACAGTTTCATGTTATATATGTCAGTCTCACCTGCCTGCAGAGAAGCCCCGTTTAGCTGTTAGTAGTTAACAGACAACACAACTGGCTCCTGTCCTGTAAAAGTTTTGTTCTGTAGTTTGTATTTGTGCTTGTGTCCAACACGATACACAGATGAAACAAACATTCACAGGAATTATGCACATACATGTGAGCGTGTTCAAAACAAGCACACTTGTGGCTCAATACAAGTCATTAGCGATTTATTGTCCCTCAGCCATTCATGAAGCACCTATTAAAATGTGGCCATGCTGGCTGCAGTTGGACTGAGGCTGATTTGGTGTAATCCTGGTGTTAACACATTCTGTTCTGCCACGATGCACGGTGCCCATGGGTGTACCACCTAGTAGGGGTGCCAGGGTCAATTGATATTCAAGTCAGAGTTCTGCAGAAGAGCCACAGGTGCTGCCATCTCCACGCTCGCAATCATGGTAGAAAAAAAAAGAGGGGGAAAAAAATCAAACCAGTGGCGGGATTGGATGATTCTGCTTTAGACGGGCACACACCGTGAAGCAGCACTAAGAGTAAGCTTACATTTTAAAACAAAGGAGGTAACTTTATTCCTAAATCACACATTAAGATTGTTGCTGAGCCATATTTACATTAAGAGATCCTGTAGAGTTTGAATCAATCGAGGTGAATTTCTGAAAAAAAGACTGCTATTTACTCTCTTCCAACATGTATTTGATGAAGATTAATTTACTTTTATTCCATTATTAAGTATTTCAAGTAATGTCAGATTTATGAGCCTTCAGTAAACGCAAAATTATTTGGGTGTTTCTGCTGTTGGTGATATGGTACATGTAAACTGATGCAGACAGTATTTGCAGTATCAGATAAATAATTTCTGTCCTGCGTGGTTTTGTGACATGGCGAGCACCTTTCCAACACCGCCTGGGTCGCATACAAGAAGTATGATTTTTTTTTTTCTTTTCTTTTCAAGTACTCACCACCTATAACGCTGCTCATCAACACACATAACCAGCTCCATTCTTAACATACACTTTTGCTCATTCCATACTTCTGTGTATGGTTTTAATTTGTATCTGTTTGCCAATATGTGTACGCACCTGAAGGGTTTTCAAAATTCTGGGAGTGGTTCATTCCTGCAAAATATCTGTCATGTGTCACCTCTGATGCATTTTTCTCTTTTCCTTTTTTCTCTTCACCTTTTCCTCCTTTTCCCTTTCTTTTTATATTGTTTTACTACCAACACTGTTGCAGGTGATCAAAGTCCTTCCAGTCCAGCCTCTCGGTGGCCGGGTGCTACCTATGGTAACAGAACCCTTGGTGTGTGTCTTCAACTATCTTTTTAACTCAAACCCAGCACCACCCTGTCTCCTTCTGCACTTCTGCTGGCTGCATAACTCACGCATTCCTCTTGTCAGAGCAGTCTAACTGAGCTGGTCTACAACTTGCAGAGCCCTGCGCTGAGTTAGTGCATTTCACTAAGCACAAATAATGTTCAAAGGTATAATATGTAAGATTTAAAAGAGTAAAAACAACAAAACAAACAAAGAAAATAACAGCTTAGGCTAGATGACAAATACATAACTATATATCGCTGTTGGTTTCAGCTGAACTTTAATTTGGCAAAGGCAAAACAAAAGAACTGAATATTTACTGATGTGCATCAATACCAGGTTCAAATCGCCATTAAGTACAGCTTGTAGATAACAGTGTTCACCGCTCGGGCAAACATTACAAACGAAACACATCACTCTAAATTAGTCCTTGGCACATCAAGGGTGCAGCATTAGGTAACATAGCCAATTTCTCTGAAAACACGTAGGTAAAGCAACCGTGCTTTTGGTTTATGACCATTATGACATAAATTCGCGGAAATGATTATGTAGGGCATTTTTTAAAATAAAAGCAAGTGAAACCATTCCACAAATTATTATGTAGAGCTGTGTAAGTACTGACACCAGTGGAAGTCACAATAAATTTATTTTAATTTAAGGCGCCTAGAGTCAGTATTACTAAACGTCCAGAAAAATACATTACTGCATAAGAATTTTTTCGGACATATTTTAATCACCACTAATAGGTCTCTCTTGAGTACACCTGTAGGATCATGTCAGAATGAGCTGCAGTACAGAGGAAAACTGACAGCAAAGAATAGACATTAACTTTTTTGCTGCTGAGGGACATAATGTGAATCTTACATTGAATACCTGTAAACTACTACTATATACTACACCAGTAGTGTCCAGTAATTGTCTTGGCCCCTTGATCCTAAATGTTTTACCTGTAACTTTACAATTCTAAAAGCTGTCACACTACTTGAAGAAAACATTTTGTAATTCACTCAGCAAAAACTCTGTTGTGTAGAGCAGCTCCAGTTATCTTGTACTTGTTTGCTCCTCCTGTTGCCCCATGCTGTCAGAGTCTGATATCACTTCCTGTCTTTTGGCAGTGTTTGAAGATGCCTGTAGACTTCCCTGCTTTGGCCTCTCACAATTGTTTTATGTGTAACCCTCCTGTTTTCCCATATGTTTGGTTAATATCAAATTAATGTGCAACAGGACATACCTCTTTCTTAAGGATTCTTCCCTTTTATGCTTCGTGCAGGCCTACTTTGGCACAACCTGGGCTAAAAATAGATTTCCTAAGACTATGGCCAGATTGGTTCTCTTATGTGTTGCAACAGTGTCTTCTCTGCCATAATATGTTTAATTTGTTTTCTGTTGCATGTCCAAGTACTTGGCATTGTGCTGGTGTGGTAATGGATGAGCGTGTATGACAAGAGTACAGTGTGTAAACAATGGTTCAATTCATTTATTTATTCATTTTTCCACAAAAAAGTGTTGTCCATTTCAGAAGCTTTGGTTACATATTTTGCTGTGACTTTAAACAAACACTTCAGTACAGATGAACAAGAGTCTTTTTCAAGTATTTATAGGTGTAGTATAGGTTTCAAACACTCATGAAAAGCCTTATTAATTTTTTGTGGAATTCATTGAGGTAATCAGAGAGCCACACAGTGACAAGGCATACATTTTCTGAATTTTTACTTTCTTATTTATTCAGTTTAATGTGTAAATGGACAGGATGGTTAGAAGTGAAGAGTGTCCATTTTGGTGAACTCCTTCCATCCCTTTCCTTTAAAGTTGTGACCTCTATTTTGAACTTTGTGGTTTGCAGCCATATGTGAAATGGATGAGAATCAGCACCTAGATGCCTGAGGCCACGTACTCAGGAAATGAAGTAATGCCCCCTTCGGGTTTAGAGCAAGAAGCAAGGAGTGTTTGTCCCATGTGAAAGAGTTTCTTGCTTATGGCAGAAGGTGAGATGCAGCATGAGGCTGACAGACCTCTTGTTGTGGCATCAGCAGTGTAAAGCTTGGAAGGTAAAGCTTCCAATTTACCAACTGAAGGTCCAAGCCTCACTTATGGTCATGAACTTGCGCTTGTGCTAAAAGAAAAGATCATGGGTAGGGATAGCAGGTTTCTAGGCGTTTAGGTTCCTCTGGGAAGAGCTTTCAGTAGAAGATGAGGTGGATGAGGTGGTCTGGGCATCTGATCAGGTATAAGTATTCTATCTCAGCGGACCTTGACCAGGAGCATGCTGGTTGGTAACACCCTTCCTGGATGATGTGGTTGGTTGTAGGGATGCCACAATACAGCCAGGCCACGGTTCAACACGAACCTCGGTTCTTGGATCACGGTTTCGGTTTGGTTTCGGTATGCATTTTGTACGCAAGGAGAAAAAAAAGCTCTGTGTTTTTTCCAAAATTATTTCTTTATTTGCCTATTAGCCAAAAAAAATAAAAAATCTGTTCAGACACACTCGTTTATTGTAAAATGTAAAATAAATAAGTGTGTCTATCATAAGGCTATAGTCTGTCTATATTTCTTTTTTTTTTGGTGCTCTTTACCTTTTATGGCACACGTTTCTCTGTAATTTATTTATTTATTTTTTTTTAAATTTTCAGAGATGAGGCACAGTTCTTGGGTAATTCTGACATTAAACAATTCTACATGAAGTTTAGAAAGAATGGTTCTGTGTTGGATCTCCTCTCTCCTCTTGCTTTACTGCTGTCTGTAATGTAGCTGCTAGAGGGGGGCTGGTTGCTAGCAGCAGCAGCAGCAGTGCTACACAGGAGTTTGGAAGATTTTAAATTTGTGGAAAGCTAAGCTAAATGGTTAACTGACATACAGACAGCTTTCTTTTTAGCTTGTTTGTAACAATGAGCTGTTAGCTGCTGGGCTGGCGTGCTGTGCTTGTAACTGTCAAGAAACTGTAGGCAGAGATTGTCTCCCCTCAAAACTAAACGGACTGGTCAGTAAAACACAATAACGCTATTTCACGTTCTCCGACAGACACAGCACATTAGGAGTGAAAAAGAAACAGACCGGTGCTTAAAGAAAAGCCTGCTTCCTCAAACTATGCTCCTAAACTCCACTCGTGTGAAACGAGTGACTGCAGTCAGCTGGGAGGCGGGAACACATGCTGCGTTCATGGGCTGCTCTGAAGCTCTGACAGAGCCAATTCAGGGAGATATACATTGAAACTAGTTACATAAAACTTTATGCAAAACTGAAATACCGCAATTTCAAAGTGTGTATTGAAACATGGATGGCTTACCATACAGTTCAATATTGAAAACTGTGGCATCCCTAGTTGGCAGGAGGTTGTCTGTGTCACCTAACTTGCTGCTGTGACCATTTCAACTGAAGTTCAATGAAACCTGGATTCTGATGAGAACCACTGAAAAGTGGTTTTCCACCAATGCAGTGTAGAATGTGTTATGGGATTATTACAAAACTAATTATGGTCTGTCTCTCTTTACAATTTGGTTTGGTATTTAATCAAATAGTCTGAATGTCTGTGACCCATTTTCCTGTTTGTGTGACAGGACCACAGTTACTGTGTTCCTTATGTCTTTATCCCCTGCATAGAAGCAGATTTTTTTTTCTTATTTGTAGTGCATGTCAGTGCTCTGCTACCACAATGTATCATGCTCTGACAACACCCTGTCTATTGATATGGACCTTGGACTTTAATTAACAGCTGCATGGATTCTCTATTCTGAGATGATCAGAGTTTAAAATCCTTTTTACATGCTGGCTTCATAGATTTTTTCCTCAGTAGAGTCAAGAAATGAGTTCAGTGTTGGGGGAATTTGTCTCATCTCACGAAAAGGTGCAAACAGAAATCTTTACACGCAGTGAGAGAAAAAATTTATAGAAGTACTCTCAGTTAAGAGAAACAATTAAGTTCCCCAGTGCTGGACACTTTGGTGACAAAAAGCATCTTGGTATCTGAAAGCTGTCCTTGGGTTGTTACCTCTTCTTGCATGGTGGGAACTGTCAACATTTCAGTCAGTATTTAGGGGATGATGGTGCATTATTTTTGGGTCAGTACAGCAGCTTAAATTTGTGTACTTTTGTTGTGTACATATTTGCTTTCTCCCTGACTTGAGGACTGACAGCATTTCAGTGTCTGAATTTTCTGGTAGAAAAGATTCTCTCAGTTGTATCAGACAGTGTGCCAAGTCTATTCAGTACTGCTTGTCATGTCTGTTGTAATCTCATGCTTTAAAGCTTGATTAACCTCCTGTCATCCTCAAACGAGCAGCATCTTCCGAAGCAAGTCTCTCAGATTTGCACCAGAATCTTCGCTTACGTCAATCGAGTTCATTTAAACCCAGCATGTAGTTTTGTGTCGTCCTTCAGGCTAAACTATTCTCCGGCAGAGTACCTCAAGTGCGAGGCTGAACACAATTCTAGGTGCCGCCAGTCACAATTACACCCAATTCCAGAAGCTTTTCCTATTTCCTTGTCTCCACTTTGTGTAAGATGGAAAACTTAACCCGGGAGGCCATTCTCATGTGTTATGCAATTACACCAGCCAGTCCTAATTCAACACACAGGAATTGGATGGATTGATAGGAAACAGAAAAACCACATATCTGTTGTTGGTTCAGTCTCATCTAGGAATATAATGTACAAAATATTTTTTGGTGTTGAACTTCGTTACTCTAACACTACACTTTTCTTGTTTTGTGCAAACACCATACTAAGAAATTAAGTTTTACTTGAGTAAGGATAAAAATTCTTTTATATCCCCTATTCCCTTTTTGGTGAGACAGTTACCTGGATATCTGGCAGGAGATAGGTGGGTAGAGAGCTGGAGCCTCTCATACATCCTGGCTCATCGATTTTCGGTCAGGGATGAAAGCCACAGACTCAGTAGGTCTTTCATACAGGGGTTCATCCCAAAAGACACATCAATCAGATTTCAAAGAGAACCAAGCCAATCATATTTATTTACTGCCTTTTCAACGTCATTACAATCCCAAACCAGGGCCCTTCTCCTTTTCTCTCCCTGCCCCACTCTAGTATTTCACCTTCACAAGTCAGTCCATCAAAAGTTCCATCCCGTGTTCTATATACGAAGCCTCTTAAGGACTTATTTGACATTGAGCAGGAAGGAATCATCTCATGCCCATTAAAAAATAGAGATGCAGTGATATAATGCTTGTCAGGGTTACGGAATTTCAGCCCAACTATCTCATCCCCCGAAGCCTAGCAGTTAATTCAGCTGGTCAGGCCAGAGTGCGGGCCCCTGTATGTTTAATGAAGATTAAATTACCTATTTTATCTCATGAAATTTTAACAAAAGAAAGGGGATGAATCTGAGAAGACCAAAGGAAAGTGTCTTGAAGAGGGAGATGCTGGCAAAGATAAAGCATTTCCTCTTGTTCTCTCATATCCCCCAAACTCATTTGTGACATAAATGATCTTTTAATACGTATTACTTGTGTGTTTGTTATCAGCATGACCCTTATGTAGACAACCACAATATGTTCAGCCAGAGAGCGATTTTCTCATCTTTTCTCTGATCATGGGTAAACTCACCAGTTTGTGTCGTAAATTACATCACAGGAAGTGATAGTGATCGCAATTCCCCAAGGAATTAATTTGCTCACACTTATGTTGTACCCATCATTTTATCTCTTTCTGGCTGTCTCTCAGCCTCTTCCACAGTTGATCCCCTGTACTGTTTCACACACACACATGCAAGCTTGTGTCACTTACTAGATAGGGACTGTTGCTGTAGGGTGTCTCAGAGTTAGAGGGCTAAAGCCGTTTGCTTCCACTTCAGTTGATAGATGTTATTCATTGGGGCGGCCCTAGAGGCGATCCTACAGGAAGTG